>OZ038516.1:8702366-8767366 GCA_964036315.1 Acanthosepion esculentum | reverse complement strand
CTGAGGAAAGCAGGCTTGAAAAATTTGATACTCACAGGACATATGGAAGGCAAGAAGGACAGTAGAAAACAAATTACAAACTACATAGCGAACTTGAGTATATGTATATTGGTGCAAATTTAGGAGAGATAAAAAAATAAAATTTATTAAGCGCTATAGAGGACAGGAAATTGTGGAGAGTCATGATCGTCAACATCCTGAAGGGACACGTTACATAGAAGCAGAAAAATGAGCTTGAGTAAATGGCCGGCGGAACAAAGTTTAGGAGAGATAACAAAAAGTCAAATTTCATTAAGAGCTACAAAGGACAGGAAATTGTGGAGAGCCATGATCGCCAATGTCCTGTATGGACACGTCACATAGAAGAAGAATGAGTAAACGAATGGAGGAGCAAGGTTTAGGAGAAATAACAAAACGACGGAATTAAGAGCTAAAAGGACAGGAAATTGTGGAGAGCTAAGATCGCCAACGTCCTCAAATGATATGGTACGTAGATGAAGAAGAATGAGCTTGAGTAAATGGATAACGGAACAAGGTTCACAGAGATAACAAAAAGGCAAAATTTATTAAGAGATGCAAAGGACAGGAAATTGTGGAGAGGCATGATCGCCAACGTCCTGAAGGTACACGGCAAATAGAAGAAGAAAAATGAGCTTCAGTAAATGGATGTCAGGACAAGGTTATTGGGAGATACGAAAAAAGACAAAATTACTAAGAGCCACAATGGATAGGAAATTGTGGAGAGCCATCATCGCCAATGTCCTGAATGGATACGGCACTTACATGAAGAATGAGTAAATGAATGGAGGAGCAAGGTCTAGGAGAAATAACAAAACGACAAAATTTATGGAGAGCTAAAAGGAGAGGAAATTGTGGAGAGACATGATCGCCAACGTCCTGAATGGACACGGCACATAGAAGAAGAATGAGCTTTAGTAAATGGATGGTAGAACAAGGTTTAGGAGAGATAACAAAAAGACAAAAATTATTAGGAGCTACAAAGGAGAGGAAATTGTGGAGAGCCATGATCGCCAATGTCCTGAATGGACACGGCACATAGAAGAAGAAGAATGAGCTTCAGCAAATGAATGGCGGAACAAGGTTTAGGAGAGATAACATAAAGACAAAATTTATTAAGAGCTACAACGGACAGGAAATTGTGGAGAGCCATGATCGCCAACGTCCTGAAGGGACACGGCACATAGAATAGGCAGTCTGAGCTTGAGTAAATGGATGGAGAATCAAGGTTTAGGAGAGATATCAAAATGACAATTTATTAAGAGCTACAAAGGACTGGAAATTGTGGAGAGCCATGATTGTCAACGTTTTGAAGGAAAATATTTGTTTTTATATTTTAAACCTTCAGATGAAAAACAATCATGTTTCTAACTTGTTTCCTTTTTGCTTTTCGTTTTGTAAAAAGAAATCCAACTCCCGGTTTTAAAATGTAGCCTCCTTGTCCCCATATTTTGCATAGCATGCGCCTAGTTAAATTAATAAATGCTCTGGAAGAGGTTAAAGAAAAGTCTGCAAGATCTGTTTGCACGGCATTACTCGAAGAAGACCCCATTGCATATAAATGAATATCAGTGACTCGGAAATTCTGTTTGGCATTGTATTTTTCCCCTGACGGTGCTTTTTGTTGCAATGCGCCGTGTAAACCCTGGACAGCGATACAAGAGGAGGATTATTGTGCGCGCAAGCAATATTCGTGGTTATATTTCTTTATAGATTACAACAATTTCTTTTTTCGAACATCAGTCATGTAAGCGCTTCGATTTAGGGCGAAGCCTTTTTTGTGCGCGGCGATAGAAAAATGAGATGAGTTATTCGCCAATTGACATTCATGAAATTCATACGCTGCTTCAGAGGGAGATGATAAATGTCTTTCGATCGACAGTATTTGCGGAAGTGTTTCTGGAAAATTCTGAAATAATTTGTGCTCTTTGGATCTAGGCAGTGAGTAGGATTTTCTGTTTTTTAGATTGATTTTTTTTTTCATGAATTTTATTTCGCAAATGAGATTGAGCAGAAGCGAAATGTCGTGAACGGTCCAAATATTACAGTGAATATTGAATAACTTTCATTCATAATATTTTTAAAAAATATGCAAGAAGGCCGAAGAAAATATCGAACGAAATATTATCAAACAAAAGGAGGAAGAAAAGAGTAAAAAAAAAGAAAGAAAAATTGCAGAGAATAATGACTATATAATGAATAATCATTTTAGAAATTCCAGGAAGCCCGAAGAAATTATCGGGCGAAATCCTGTCAAACAATAAAGAAGAAGAAAACAGTAAAAAGAAATATGAAGAGAATAATGACTATATAATGAATATTAATCATAGAAATTCCAGGAAGCCCTAAGAGTGTATCTGCCGAAAAATTCCTTCAAGTGTGTTTTAGATTTTTTCTTGAATTTTATTTAGTAAATTGGATCGAAGAGATGCGTTGTTTTTGTTTTTTTTAAATATAAATGTCTTTTGATCGACAGTATTTGCGGAAGTGTTTCTGGAAAATTCTGAAATAATTTGTGTTCTTTGGATCTAGGCAGTGAGTAGGATTTTCAATTTTTTGGATTGTTTTTTTTTTTCATGAATTTTATTTCGCAAATGAGATTGAAAAGAAGTGAGATGTCGTGAACGGTCCAAATATTACAATGAATATTGAATAACTTTCATTCCGTAACTTTAAAAACCAAATGCAGGAAGGCCGAAGAAAGTATCTGGCGAAATATTATAATACAAGAAAGAAGAAGAAAAGAGTAAAAAAAAAATAAGAAAAAATTGTGGAGAATACTGACTATATAATGAATAATTATTTTAGAAATTCCAGGAAGCCCGAAGTAATTATCGGGCGAAATGTTGTCAAACATCAAAGAAGAAGAAAACAGTAAAAAAAATATATGAAGAGAATAATGAATATTAATTATAGAAATTCCAGGAAGCCCTAAGAGTGTATCTACCAAAAAATTCCTTCAAGTGTTTTTTTAGTTTTTTTCTTGAATTTTATTTAGTAAATTGAATCGAAGAGAAGCGTTGTTTTTTAAAAAATAAGATGTCGTGAACGGCCCAAATATTACAATGAATATTGAATAACTATCATTCGTAAATTTAAAAAAAGATGTAGGAAGGCCGAAGAAAGTATCTGGCGACATGTTATCAAACAAGAAAGAGGAAGAAAAACACGGGGAAAAATTGCAGAGAATAATGAGTATATAATGAATAATCATTTTAGAAATTCCAGGAAGCCCGAAGTAATTATCGGGCGAAATGTTGTCAAACAACAAAGAAGAAGAAAACAGTAAAAAAAAAAAATATGAAGAGAATAATGACTATATAATGAATATTAATTTTAGAAATTTCAGGAAGCCCTAAGAGTGTATCTGCTGAAAAATAGTTGCAAAACAAATTTAAAAAATGCTGAAAAATCATTAAATATTGTATAGAATAATAAATATAAAATTATCTACTAGTTTTAGAAATTTCAAAAAGGCCGAAGACTGCATCAACCGAATTGTTATTGTAAAACAAGAAAGATGAAGATAACATTATTTTTTTTATAATAATAAATAAAAAATATATAATTTATACATGAAGGTATTACTGAACAACGTCTTTGAAAAGAAAAAAAATAGCACATAGTCATGGATTGTATGCAGGTGTAATTTATTCACTTCACGGACAATCTGATATCTGCCGCTACATTTAATTGTCTCCTCTCCAGCAGTATTCCCTGTCAATACAGAGTACATTATTCAAGAGAAAGTAATGTATGTTCCTTTCTTTTCATTTATGCTTTGTTATACCAGATTGTCTGCCATCTCTGTAGTTAGAACTTCATTGTGTTCTAAGTATAAGGAATTGGCGGGTTTAAAACCTCGTTAGGATGTTACAAAACAGTGACAGATTCTTTGAAAACCAATATGAAAAGTGGGTAAATTTGCAGTTTAAACCCTGCCCACCAATTGTAATTAAAATTTCCTGAAAATTTCCATTTCGGTGTAGGTTTACATGCTTATTTCGAAAAAATAACAGTGGAATTTCTGGATATCTACCGTTTTGGAGTTATCGACAATAAAAGTTCGGCCTCATTCGCGTCGGGTCTGTCCGCCATTACTGGTGTTGTTTACCTACGTTTGACATCAGTCATCATGCGCGGAAGCTTACCTAGTTAACGGCCTTTTTACTCATCTTCCTGTCTAACTACATGTCTCAATTATTGCGCAAAACCAAAAGAAGTATTTAGACACTTTTAAAAGTAAAGCTTTAAACTGAATAATTTTTTAAAAATTCTCAAGTTATTTAGAACAGCATAGACAAGTATTGTTTTTTTATAATAAACCTGTAATAATTAATTCTTGTTTAGATTATGTTATACAGTGACTATATATATATATATATATATATATATATATATATATATATATATATATATATATATATCACTTTAAGGCTCCATGTAATAATTTATTTCGTCAAGCCCTTTATTAAAGGACACTGGCTCATCAGACTCCATTTCCAAACGGTGAAACGAAAAATGATAAATGAAAATTGAACTTTTGACGGGTAGTATTAAGTTTATATTTCATCCTTTTTTGGGACTACCTATACGATTACCAAATTCTTCTTAGCCTATATATATATATATATATATATATATATATATATATATATATATATATACATACCTATGAACATTAATAGACATGTCATGATCCTTATAAATACGTTGGACACTATTGTAAGTGAGGGTAATACGCTGTCTAATTAGTCCACAACAAGCAGTGGTTTACCTACTTCACGCCGCTGACGAGTACTTTATTTTCTTGATATTATAAAGATCCCCATTTCATTTCCAAACTCCGTGTTGGTTATTCAGGAACACTTTCTAGGTTAAAACACTATGTATATCTATCTGTTCATATCTATCTATCTATCTATCTATCTATCTATCTATCTATCTATCTATCTATCTATTATATAACGTACCTATAAACACTAATGGGTATGTTCCAATCCTCATAAATACGCTGTTTACTCATTCCCCCACGAGAATGAGATGTGACACAAGGTCTTTTGAAAGTGGGGACCCGGGCGGGTGCACCCGAGCGGGTACAAAAATTGCCCACAGCCCCCGCAACCGTCGGTTGCGCTGGCCTCGGTGCGAGCACCAATCCCTCCCTCTCGTGCAATGGGAGGGCGCGGCCTCGGACAGCTGTTCCCCAGGGCTGGGCATCTCTCAGTATTATTTTCTCAGTTGCCCCTCTGTCCTTTGTACGTATTACTTTCCAAGGACAGAGACGCAACTGAGAGATGATAAATAATACGTACAAATTACTTAATAGTAATTTACACGCTAAAAATCCTCATAAATACGTTGAACACTATTGTAAGTGCGGGTAATATGCTGTCTACGTAGTCCACCACTAGCAGTGGTCTACCTACTTCACGCCGCTGGCGAGAATTGAATTTTGTTGATGTTATATAGATTATCATTGTATTTCCAACTTCCGTTTTGGTTATTCTTCATTCAGTAACCTTTTCTAGATTACAACAGATAATAAAACACATTTTAATAATAATGAATTCTTGTTTAAATACTAAAACAAATTTTAATTGACAAGTTTTCACGTTCAGCAGGAAAGATAAGAAAAATTTCGAAGCTTAAAATTGTTCTTATTATTAAGTCCTTTGCAGTGTTTAATTTTTTTATTTTGTAAATAATTAAAAAAAAAGCTCTTTTTAAAATTTGCGCAAATTTACGCATTGCGTGTTAAATAAACAAGACAAGTGAAGCTTCCGCGCGTGATTACTCGAGGCAAACGTATGTAAACAAAGCCAGTAGTGCCTCCTGGGCTGTAGCCGCGACGCGAATAAGCCCGAACTTGTATTGTCGATAACATTTAATTACAATTGGTGTCCAGGGCTTACACTCTTGGTTTCTTGTCTTAAATTTTGAACGCCGCTGGCATATTTTTTTAAAATCAATTCGCCCCAAGCAAGGCGATAACGCCACTAAAACGCAAGGGGCTGCTGGGAGAGAAAAGGAACCGGAAACCCAACCCTAAACAGGAAAAGAAAATGGGTTATATCTCTACGCCTATTCAAAAATCCGGATAGATTATGAATCGGACGAGAGGAGAACCACTTATTGAATAGACATAACGCTTTCGTCAAATGTTTTCGGTTTCGGTAAATTGGATTAGGGCAGAAGTGTAGATAATTTATTTTACAATTTCGGGCTGTCATTGACATGAGATTTAATTGTTGAACGTGATGAAAAGCCGAGGCCGGCTCTCTGTGGAAGTTTTAAGACAAAGTCTGTTTACTTACAGTGAAAAGAAGGATATAATCCTGGAGAGGAAAAAAAAATGCATTATTTTGATTGTATTTTTCGTTTTATTTTTCAATTAGTTTTTGGTTGTAAAATGCAGAAATTGTCGATGTATTATTCTGTATTTAATAAATGAGTGATTTACTTGGGAAATTGTTTTGTGCAACGATTTTAAGAAAGTGGAAAAAAAGATTGTCATTCATGGTAGAACGGCGATTGGAAATGTTTCGCTCACAATTTGCATGAAATCTATCTATCTATCTATCTATCTATCTATCTCAGTCTGTTCATATCTATCTATCTATCTATCTATCTATCTATCTATCTATCTATCTATCTCTCTCTCTCTCTATATATATATATATATATATATATTCCACTCTCTTTACTGCTATCTTCACACACACACATATGTATGTTAGTAGGTGTGGAGTATATATATATATATATATATATATATATATATATATATATATATATATATATATATATATATATCAGCTTTCAATTGACCACATGACATGACGTGAATCTTATCTATCTATCTATCTATCTAAAGCTGTATTTATCTATCAATGTATCTGTCACAACCTGTTCAATATCTATCTATCTCACTGTCTTTATTGCCATCTGTCTGTCTGTCTATCTATCTATCTATCTATCTATCTATCTCACACACATACAGACACACACACACATACACATATATCATATCTATATCTATATGAATTTAAACATCCCGTTCCCACCCCTTCACCGTTGAAACTGTTAGATGTAGACGACTCTTCTACTCCAATAGCTTCATGTCTCGCACATCTCGCCATGGAACTCCCTCCCCTATTACTGTTTCCCTGACAAATACAATCTCCAACGGTTTAAGTGTAGCGTCAATCGACATCTCCAGTTGCCTTGATCTATCCACTTCCCTTCTCCACATCCTTTCATCTTTCATTCCTATCTGCTCTCGCTCCAAATCTTCTGTAACCCCCCTTGCCTTGATCGAGCCTCCGTCTTTCTTTTTCTCCACATCCTCTCCTTTACCACTCCTATCTGCTCTTCCTCCAACCCTTCTGTAAAACTCATGCGTGATAGTGGCCTCCAGCCTTGCTTGGGGTGATACGCTTAAAAAAAAAAAAAAATATATATATATATATATATATATATATATATATATATATATATATATATATATATATATATATATATATATTTCACACTCTATATTACTATCTACCTTCACACACAAGCACACACACACACACACACACACACACATATATGTAAATATTCTTATACATAATTTTTAATTTATCGTATTTCCGACTAATGAATAAACATACTTTTCATATAATTAACTGGACACAGATGCACGATAACTAATTATGTATAGAAAGCCAAAAAGTGATTTAAAAGAAATAAATAATATTTATCAATTTTAATGGGTGAAAATTATTCGTACAATACATAATATTACATAATATATATATATATATATATATATATATATATATATATATATATATATATATATAATGCTTAGAATCTGTAGAGATATATCTAAATAGATAGATAGATAGATTCTTTATAAATATCTTCTTTATTTAAAATTCAATTGGGTTTTTCCATTTTAAATTAGCGTAAGTCGCAATCAATATAAAATTTCATCTTCATTCCGTATTCATCGTGGGAATCGATGGGCAAAAATAAAAATCCAGAAAGCTCAATAAAGGACAAAGAAAATCTTCCGTTTTCCTACACTTCTGTTGCTGAAAATCTTCGAGAGAGAAACGATGTGCCAGCGTCACGCCGATAATCGATTCGACTCTCATGTCTCTTGGAATCGGGTCTTTTCTTTTTTTGGGGAAGCGAACTTTCCCTAGCGGTTTCGGAAATCGAAGTTGTTTATTAAAATATCTGTTTTCTGCAAGACATGATTAATTAATAATTAAAATAGGGAAAAAACAAAATAGAATACATATAAAGTTAGGTGGGGAAGATGATCTATTTAATTGGAGAAGTTTCTAAATTCACATTTGGTTTCAAAAACAATGCCTTCGAGACATGAGAGGAAGTAATGAGAACTGAGCATGCGCAGTAAAAAATAAAATCTGCGGACCACATTTATTTAATGTTACACATTCACACACACACACACACACACACACATATATATATTTTTAGTCACACTTATGTCTGCATCCACCCACACAAATACTTGCACACATTTTCACACAAACACACATATAATCACACTCATAGAAAACTAAAGGCACACACAAACTGAAATATTACACGTTTCTGGAATTTTCTTCCGGCCTTTTTGCTTGTCTGTCAACTTTGATCTTAAAATTTTAAATGCAGTGCTTACCTTCTGTCTTCTTAATTCTTGTTCATTTATTGTCCTCGTGCCTTAATAGTGTTTTCTTTTTCTCATATTCTCAATTTGAGCTTCAAAAATTTAAATGCAATGTCAATCGTTATCTTTTGTCTTCTTAATTCTTGTTCTTTTATTGACCTCTCTCCTTAATAGTGTTTTCTTTTTCTCATATTCTCAATTTGATCTTCAAGAATTTAAATGCAATGTCAATCGTTATCTTCTGTCTTCTTAATTCTTGTTCTTTTATTGTCCTCTCTCCTTAATAGTGTTTTCTTTTTCTCATATTCTCAATTTGATCTTCTAAAGTTTAAATGCAATGTCAATCGTTATCTTTTGTCTTCTTAATTCTTGTTCTTTTATTGTCCTCTCTCCTTAATAGTGTTTTCTTTTTCTCATATTCTCAAATTGATCTTCAAAAATTGAAATGCAATGTCAATCGTTATCCTCTGTCTTCTTAATTCTTGTTCTTTTATTGTCCTCTCTCCTTAATAGTGTTTTCTTTTTCTCATATTCTCAATTTGATCTTCGAAAATTTAAATGCAATGTCAATCGTTATCTTCTCTCTTCTTAATTCTTGTTCTTTTATTGTCCTCTCTCCTTAATAGTGTTTTCTTTTTCTCATATTCTCAATTTGATCTTCTAAAATTTAAATGCAATGTCAATCGTTATCTTCTGTCTTCTTAATTCTTGTTCTTTTATTGTCCTCGTGCCTTAATAGTGTTTTCTTTTTCTCATATTCTCAATTTGATCTTCGAAAATTTAAATGCAATGTCAATCGTTATCTTTTGTCTTCTTAATCCTTGTTCTTTTATTGTCCACTCTCCTTAATAGTGTTTTCTTTTTCTCATATTCTCAATTTGATCTTCGAAAATTTAAATGCAATGTCAATCGTTATCTTCTGTCTTCTTAATTCTTGTTCTTTTTATTGACCTCTCTGCTTAATAAAGTTTTCTCTTTTTCATATTGTCTCGCTTTCAGATACCACGTATTGATAGAGTTGATATCATTAAGGATTTTCTGCTGGGCTCAGTGGAAAGCGGGCGTTGCCAGGGATGACCAGGGCGGTCTTCGACAGAAGGAGACGAACTGACGGGATCAACACTGCGGTGCATAATGCGTGAATAAATGAAGATCAATCAATTTTCAATTCAGCCATTATTTATGTTTTTGTCTCTAATTGTGATTGTCAGGAATGGAACATGTGTGAGAAATTCGTGTACCTGGTCTCCACCATAAATACGTAGGGCAGGTCAATGTGTGTGATCAAGAGAAGGCCGCTAATAGCAAGAAATTCTGCGACAGAAATGGGAATCATCTGCATTAGTCGGAATATACACACTAGTCTAAAGTTGAAATTACTACGAGCCACGGCTTTCGCCATCGCCAGCTTCGGATCCGAGTCATGGGAACTGACCAATAGTGAAGTGACATTGAATTGATGCTTTCGAGATGTAGGCATATCGCAGAGTCTTGAGAGTGCAATTGACAGCGAGACGAACTAATAATTGGGTGATAAATGCCTCTAGAACGACTTATATATATATATATATATATATATATATATATATATATATATATATATATATATATATTCATTGGTTAGAGTTATTTACATCTTATATGAACAATCTCTATTCAACAGTTGCATATTAATTTACCAAATAATTCTATACGTTGAAATTATTTACTAATTTCTTAACTAAGCTATTTATTATCATCTATAAAAAAAAATTATGTAGCAATTTCATAAAGCATATAACTTGTTTAGCATTTTGTTAAATTACCTCTCCACCCCATTTTTATTTCTTAGGATACGGCAATTTCTGATTTCTATAATTTATGTAACCATTTGCATCTGCTTTAGTTTCTGTCTGGCTGCCGTTAGCTGCCAATCTACGGGTCATGACCCCTTTATAAAAATAATTTTTGCTTCTTCACTTAGTTTAATTTTAACGTAGATTATATTTGATTGGTTGATCAGAATAAAGCTCACAGATCTTATAACTCTCTTTTTTCCTTTTTTCGTATGAGACACACGAAAATCTTTGAATTTGAAAAAAATAAGATTTGTTAATTGCTTCGAATGCTTGAGGGATCGCTTCAGATGATGAACAACAACATTTCCCTTCCTTAAAACTGATGTTTAAAAATTAGGAGAATATTTATTAACCACTAAAATGAATAAAGTTGAGTTATTTTTAAAGCTTTTATTATTCTTATAAATATCTGATGTTAAGTTAGAAAATTCGTTTTTCTCTTGACCTTTGACCAGGAGCCGTTCATTTGTTGAAACTGAAATATTCAAAACTTAATTATTCATATTTTCGCATATTTATTCGAGTGTACTATATTACAAGAAAGGCTTAGCGACAGTGACATACGGGCTTCGTTTGCTTATAGGCGTAAGCAGTAGTATTAAGACAGCTCGCTGTTTATCAGCTGCCGACTGCTACAAATTACACTTATATATAAAAGGAAGTAAATACGTGTCAAACAAATTCTCATATGTAGTGGCATCCTGTTTTAGCTATACTAACTCAAAGAAGATACTAAAAATATTCCCTGTGAAGTTGTTTCGCAAAGAATCTTTGTTATTTAGTTCTTTGAATTTGAAAGAAATCTAATACTCAAATGATAAAAACATGGAATTTGTATAATAGTGTTGAAAATTGTTTATTTCCTCGTTTAATCCACGGATATACCTCCACACACAAACACACACACACGCTCAAATATATATATTTATATATATATAATAGATAGTAAAAGACAAAACTTATATGTCATTTTTAAAAAGGCTAAAAATGAACAAAAGTTTTCGTCCCAGCCTGATCAAGTTTTTTTTCTGGGGTATAAAAAATGTATAAGCGTCTAAATTAAATTAATATGACGAATGGAAGGGAAAAAATGAATTTCAAGAAAACTAGTCCAATAATATTCAGACCCAGTAAGTATTCCCTCTGTTTACAAAGGGAAGGCCCACGGGATCTGATATACAAAGACTCTAGAACCTTGAGGTGATATGAGGAGTGGGACCTAGATAAAATCGAAAAACGGTCGCCACTAAAATCAAAGACACAATTATTGCTATTTATTACATGCTCAGCAATAGCAGAGACAAAACTATTGGTTAGTTGGATCTTCCTGGCAGCCTGATTCAAAATTATATATATATATATATATATATATATATATATATATATATATATATATATATATATATATATATGCTCCTGAAAAAATTATTTCGGTTGAGCTCTCTGCGGAGGATGTGTGGTTTTATAAACAGTGACTATTACGGCTAATAATGCAAGACTCTTTGGTAAATCGAATCGAGTTCTCTCAGTCACTGTGTGTTTATCTAAAAATAAATACGCTTAAATTCACCTTCTTCTCTGCCGTGTGCCAATGGCTTCAGGGTATAATTTCCGACTGACGCGAATTCAGCTGGATATCGATTCTAGCCAGAGGCAACCGGACGTCTAGCCACACTGATGAGCTGTGATACAGAGAAACAGTCTGTCTGTGGATGACATATATATATATATATATATATATATATATATATATATATATATATATGAAGGGAATGCTTACTGGATCTGAATGTTATTTGACACTAGTTTGTTGAAATTCATATTTTTTCCTTCCATTCGTTAAATTAATTTACACGCTTATATATATATATATATATATATATATATATATATATATATATATATATATATATATATATATTAATTCCCAGAATATAAACTTGATAAGGCTGGAACGAAACCGGTTGTACTTTTTCAGTTTTTTAAAATGCCATGTAAATTCTGCCATTTCCTAAATATCTTTAAATTTTGTACTATAAAAAACTGATATATATATATATATATATATATATATATATATATATATATATATATATATATATTAATGCATGTTTCATTAAATAATATAGACAGGTTTTGTCTATTTATTTTAAGTAAGTCCTTTCATATTGTCTGATAAATTTAATCACATTATTGTTGAAAGACGAAAGGAAAACACCATATTGATACGTGTTTAAATCCAATCAAAGCTTTGGGCTTACATAAGCCGTTATCAAAGATGACAATTTCAATAAATCAAACAACAGACAGACGAAACTACAATGATTGTCCGCCCTTGCTGCTTGAATAAGCTCAATGTTTACAAAGTTTAACATTCAGACCCGGTAAGCATTCCCTCTATTCTAACCAATACTTCTGGCTCTGCTATTACTGAGCATGTATAATAAATAGTAGGAAATGTGTGGTTAAATTTAGTGGTGACCGGTTTTTGATTTTATCTAGGTCCCACTCTTTCATATCACCTCAAGGTCCTTGTATATCAGATCCCGTGGGCCTTCCCTCTGTTTACAGAGGGAACGCTTACTGGTTCTGAATGTTATTGGACTCTAGCTTTCTTGAAATTCATATTTCATTTTCATTCCATTCCATTCGTTAATTTAAATTTAATTTACACGCTTTTTAAATTTTCTATTGCCAGAAAAATAAACTTGATAAGTCCTGGGATGAAACCAGTTGTTTTTTTAGCTTTTCCTTTTAAAAAATGCCTTATAAATTTTGTCTTTTCCTAGCAATTATTAAATTTTGTACCACAAAAAAATTATATATATATTTATAAAAAAAATTGCCCTCCCAATATATTGGTGAAACAAGTAGAAATTTAAAAAAAACGCATCTATGAACACAAAAGAGACCTTACAAAAAACAACTTAGCTAATACATGAGTAATACATAGGAATAAATTCAACCATAACTTATAGAAAAGAAAATAACTCACTCAGAAAGAAAATTCTCGAGAGTGCCGCCATTGAACGTTACCCAAATATCAATCTAACGCCCAGGCTTTTTCCCTATTTCACCTTCCTTAACAAAATTACTGCTCTCACAAACAAACGTACACAACAATATCGTAAAATCAAAAGAAAATGGTTAAATCCGCCAACATAGATAATATTCTCCACACGTGACATTAACTGACGTCATTTTCAGTTAACAATATGAAAATAGCGATTCCTACATTACAGTTGCTAAGAACACTCTGTTTTTTGTTTTTATTAATTTTCTTGTTTAATTAAATTCATTTCGTTTTTTGCTTTGAGAAAGTCCACATTGGATGAAACGCGTCAGGAATAGTGTTTTCCTATTGTCATTTATATTTATAAAGATTGTCTTATCTACAGGTTAACTCTAAGAAATTTTCATATATATATATATATATATATATATATATATATATATATATATATATACAGGGTGTCCATAAAGTTCGTCTGAACTTTTAAAAATTATAACGTTATCTGTATTTGAGATAGAAATAATCTGTAAAAAATGCTATAAAGTTTAATGTACCTAGTTTTAAGTATAGCTAAAATAACTAATGTGATTTCAGGCATTACTGTAAATCAGTTGCCAAATCTTTTCCGTGAACTGCAAAATCGTATTACCCTTTGTATTGCTAATGATGGAGGACATGTGGAAACTTAAATAAAATTTCAATAAAACCGTAAAAAATATAGATTTACTTCTTTTCTATCGCAAATACAAATTAAATTTTTTTAAGTGAACATGAACTTTATGGATACCCTGTATATATATTGTTAAATATAACAGATAATGAAAACAAAGCAACACACACTCAACAAAATTATATTTCAAGTTAGTGACAACACATTACATTGCATCTAAACATATGGTTCTGTTGTTAATCTTTCGGTCTCTCACGTGGTATTACGTCATAGAACCGAATCTGGAACTTACGACTTGCGTCTTATATTCCGCGACCGTTATCGTCGTATAGGAATCTTCTATGTCAACATAAGAGAATATTATATTCGATGATGAATATCTTTCTAAACCATTCTGAAGATGGCTGATGTGAGCCGAAACGTTAGATCAAGGACCAACTTATTAAAAAATAGAGAAATATTCGACAATGTTTTCTTTATTTTCACCCGAAATTAAAGCAAACATACGAACATTAGAACGGCTCCTGATCAGACATAATAGACATTCATTGTCTGTTATATTTAACAATATATGCTAAAATAATGATCTGCTGCCCCGATACAATATATATATATATATATATATATATATATATATATATATATATATATATATATATATATATATATATGGTCATTTCATTAAATACGACATACAAGGTGCTTTTATTTATTTTTTTATAAAAGTTCGCATGCCATCTAATATTTTTTCTTTCATTATGAAATTTGGAAGCTAAAAACACAAATATATATATAGGCACGGTGTAGTAATGGATAACGGCTTGGATTGAGGAATCGGAGAGCCGAGTTCGAATTCCAGTCGAATCCATTACATTCACTTACGAGCTAACACCCTTGGGAAAGGTGTGAATCCTCTTTTTCTCCCTCCAACTAAATAGCAGGACAGACTGGGTTCTATAGCCTTGGACGGCAACTTGTCTAGGAGAAGGACAACTCTGAATTCAAAACCTGCGGAGGGTCGTTTGGGGACCTTATGGCATTCGTTGCACCAGGTCCCTGTATTCGTCCCCCCAAAAAGTGTGGATGGCCCTGCACAAAGCCTTCACCACTATAATCAAATCTTGTGTGGGTGTCCGGCTTTCAGTTTCTGGGAACTGATCTGTCTGGCCCTCATACGTCGAGATCGACGGGAGAGTCCATCATATATATAGATAGATATATATATAGATATATATATATATATAGATATATATATATATATATATATATATATATATATAGAGAGAGAGAGAGAGAGAGAGATATTAGTAAATATACAAATTGTCCAAAATCGATACAACGACTCAGAGTTTCATGCCGTTCTTCAGGTGCAGAGCATATTCTGCCCGTTATGGATCTTATGGTTAAGATTCAAAATTGTGTGTTGACATTTTTGTTTAATTATTGCTGTCTGAAATATTAGAATTAAGTAATGTTCCTTTCATTTTTCTTTTCACCTTTTGGAAGTGTAGTCTGGTGATCCAGAGTCCTTTAAAAGGGCTATGGTGAAATAAATTATTACATGAAACCTTAAAGTGGTCTGTTTTATTTAAATTATTTGCTCTGAATTTACATTGATTTCATCCTTCTTGGGACTACCTATACGGATTACCAAATTTTTCGTAACTTAACTATATATATATATAATGCAAAAAAAGGCTAAAAATAATGGAAGCCTTACTTATAAAATTAAACAAACCAACCCGTAATAATATTAACTTTGAACATGGACATAATATCTTGACCGTGTTTTGAAACAAAAAAAAAAATGAATCACTTTATAAAACACACAAAAACTATTTCTAATTCTAACAGTTGAAATACAATCCTTGATAATGGCTAAAAGTATAGCCGAAAGCGCTCGGAAAAGAACATTGGGACAATTTTTATATAATTTATCCTCTGAAAAGAAAAACTTTATTAGATCGCACGAGAAATTATATAAAAAACTAAATAAAAGCACCTTGTCAGTCGTTTTTAATGAAATGTGCTTGAAAGAAGGATTGCTGCCTAAATACACACATATATATATATATATATATATATATATATATATATATATATATATATATATATATATATGTCTAATGAATTTTTTTTTCTTTCAGATTTGGCGGACATTTGGGCGATATTAATTTTCACACATATTTGCCATGATTAACATGATCCAATAGAGAAACAAATTTTCACCAATAACACTGATTTATTTACTACTGACTTTGATCCCTCTTAATGAAACATTATTATCGCTTTTCTCTGGTACTCCTTGTTACTGGTTCCCATATTGTATTCATTTCTATGCTTGTCGGCTCAGGAGATTTTTGTGGCCTAGCATATGTGCTGATTCCAACAACACTCAGAAAACAGTCTGCTTGCCTTATGTGAAGAGGTTATCAGAGAAAATACAAAGGATCTGAGGTTCATATAACCTCAGGACAACTTTCAAAAGAGGGACGACACTTCGCAGATACCTCTCCCGTGTCAGCCCCCCCCCCATAGAGGAGAACATGACTAAAGACTGTGTGTACTCTATCCCGAGCTTCTTCGGAAAGAAGTATAAAAGGGAAGACAGGCCGTCTTAACGTAAGGCTTCAGGAACACCAGAAAGCTGTAATACGAGGGGAAGTGGAAAAGTCGGGCGTGGCTGACAACATATGGAGAGAGAAGGGAGATCCCCGCTCTCTGTGGGATCAAGTACAGAGAGTCGGATAGTGTAAATAGTGTACATAATACCTCATCTTAGAAATATAGACAAATACGCTATAGTGCAAGATAAAAACAGAGATCAATGTGAAGCAACAGAGCTGTTTAATATATGTATTAAGAAATATACATTACATTATATGCACAACTCCGAGTTTCGTGCCGAAGCAATTTCAAAGTGCTGGAATTATATATATATATATATATATATATATATATATATATATATATATATTTATATATATATATATATATATATATATATATATATATATATATATATATATATAATTATTTATTTACAGACATATATATATATATATATATATATATATATATATCTGTAAGCAAATGTGTGGATGTAGATCCGACGGTATGATGAAAATGTGGAAAAGACAAAGCAAAATCAGAATATGTGAGTTTACTGTTTTCTATTTTGTTTTTGTTTTTCTTATTCTGTCGACGTCAGACGTTTCGGTCAAATAGACCTTCTTCGGGACATGGTTAATGGAGACATATTTATATTAGATTTAAGTTAGATGAAGAGACGATATATACAGGACTAGTCAGAAACAGAAAAACTGAAATTCTAAAGTCAGAGTATCCTTTCTTGGAGTCGGATACGCTGGCGTCGCGTGGGCGGCACTACGAAGACCTGCGCACAGGGAAAAGATTGTGTCCTAAGTGGAAGGTGAGGGGGACTTATTTAAAACTCCTCTGACCGAACACATTTCCAACAATCTAAACGCGCTAAAAATTAAAACTACTACATTACCCACTAAATCTATACGTAACATATTGAATAATACCAGCAGGCAGCATATTACATCCGATGCTTGTGTCTATCAGGTGCCCTGCAGAGACTGCAACCTGAGTTATGTAGGCGAGACAGGTAGATCATTGAAATCTCGCATTTTCGAACATAAACGTGATATTCGCCTCGGTAATCTAAGCAGTGCATTAGTTATACACATAGCCAAATCTGATCACAATTTTGATTTCAACTCTGTGAAGATCTTAAAACATATCCACAATAAAAACCTTAGGCAGATTTATGAGGCTGGCATGATAGCCACCTCACACACAGTAAATAACCGACCAGGGTTCTTCCAGACAGCGAGCTGTGTAGCAAGATTAATGCGTGACAAACGTACCGATAAGCTATAGTTTTAAATAAGTCCCCCCCACCTTCCACTTAGGACACAATCTTTTCCCTGTGCGCAGGTCTTCGTAGTGCCGCCCACGCGACGCCAGCGTATCCGACTCCAAGAAAGGATACTCTGACTTTAGAATTTCAGTTTTTCTGTTTCTGACCAGTCCTGTATATATCGTCTCTTCATCAAACTTAAATCTAATACAAATATGTCTCCATTAACCATGTCCCGAAGAAGGTCTATTTAACCGAAACGTCTGACGTCGACAGAATAACAAAAACAAAATAAAAACAGTAAACTCACACATTCGGATTTTGCTTTGTCTTTTCCACATTTTCATCATATATATATATATATATATATATATATATATATTTGTGTATTTAGGCAGCAATCCTTCATTCATGCACATTTCATTAAAAACGACTGACAAGGTGCTTTTATTTAGTTTTTTATATAATTTCTCGTGCGATCTAATAAAGCCTTTCTTTTCAGAGGATAAATTATATAAAAACTGTCCGAATATATATATATATATATATAATTATTTATTTACAGGCATATATGTATATATATATATACATTTGTCTCTTAGATCATATCTATCTATATCAATATATTCATATCTATCTATCTCTCTATCTATCTATCTCTCTCTCTCTCTATATATATATATATATATATATATATATATATATATATATATATATATATATCAGTCTGTTCATGTCTATCTATCTATCAATCTATCTGGCACAATCTGCTAATTATCTATCTTTCTATCTGTCACAATCTGTTCATTATCTATATTTCTATCTATCTATCTTTCTATATATCTGTCTATATATCTGTCACAATCTTTTCATTATCTATCTTTCTATCTGTCACAATCTGTTCATTATCTATCTATCTATCTATCTATCTATCTATCTATCTATCTATCTATCTATCCGTTCATATTGCTTCTGCTTCGACCTGTCTTATTAATTCCCCAGCCAATCGAATCTCACTTTGCTAATTCGATCTTGATTACATTAAGCAAATCGAATTCTTCCGAAGTAATCAAAAGGAATTTATTCAAACATAAATTCATTCGTCGATTAAATATACACAAAATAACGTCACCCAACCAGAAAACGATGCCAAGATTAACCGGATACTGTCCGTTGGTAGCTTCCGGTTTTGCTTCGAGCCGTTCTTGACGAAAATAGCTATCCCCGAGTTTTAGTTTAATGGACTGAAAAGTTGGCGCAGTAGCTGAACCAATACAATTTATCGATGAGATTTAAGAGCTATGATATTTATTTGACTCAGCCATCATCAGGCCTATTGCCAGAAGGTGTTGTTTCTCTAGTGCGAAGGGTGAGTTTTCTTTTTGGATCTAATGGTAAGTCTCGTGACAAAGGTTCTACATACTTCACGGCGTTGAACAGAGAGTAATGTATAAAAAGCTTATCTCACAGGTTGTTGGTAATGTCGTCTATTTCATTCTCATTCTGCGTACTGTATGGCTCTCCCAACTCTGAATCTCCTACACTCAGATATTGCGATACCAGACATAAAACTTATTAAATTTAAATTACGTAACGGTCAGTCTATACTTAATGGATATCATTTGTCAGTTATCTCCTGTTAATTCCACTCTCCAAGTTCTCCACCGCCTTAACCAAGGACACATGGCACAGTGGATAAAGGCGTTAGTTACATACAGGGACAGTACCCAAAGAATATGAGTTCAATACCCGATTAAGGGGGTGGAGAACTTAGAGAGGGGAATTAACTGAAAATTGACATCCATTAGACATGGCAAGTGGAACTAAAACAGTCTACCCCAGTGAGCGAAATAAAGGGTTCAGTTGGACATTCCAACCACCTGAAGAAGCCCGGAGCGTACAACGGCCGAAACGTTGGAATAAATATGGCGACTAAGATGAGAACAATAGTCCGAATAATGTAAATAGTATATATATATATATATATATATATATATATATATATATATATATATATATATATATACTAGCAGCATGGCCCGGCGTTGGCCGTGCTTGATTCAAAAATCGTACGACTCATACAGCAATCGCTATCGCTTGACTTAAAATATTTTTGCGCTTACTTGCCTTTAAAGGAGTGCCCTTTGCCGTGCTGATGTTGCTACATGCCTTACTTCTTGCCTATCCCACACTGCGAATTTTTTCTAAGCTCTATACTAAACATTAAATCTGTTACGAAAAACGAACTAAACAAAATGAACACAAAACGATCAGCTTTAAAAAAGGACTCGTAACTGGAAAAACCGAATGAAAAAAGAATGTTAACAACAAATACTTTTTCACACCCAACACAGTTTGCGGAATCAGAATCAACGTTGAGTTTAAGCAAGCAAATGAGCCAACTGGAGTAAAGTGCCATGCAGATTTAAATTTTTCCCGCTTGTGACGAATGCAGTTATCAATTTTTTTTGCATGCTAGCATGCTAGTTAACATTCGTGTCGGTCAGCTGTTGGCTCTCACGCTGGCCAATAGAACCTTCCTGCCTATTCGTGACAGCCAGCTATAGGCTCTCACTCTGGCCAGTAGAAAATGGCCGTAAACTACATGAAAACTACCGTAGAAGCATGAAAAAATCGATTATTTTCACTGTCGATGGGAGTTGGGAAATGCAAAGTCGGTTTTGATCTTTTCACTAACTTGGAGCTTGTGCATGTAAATTTTGGTGCAAATCCGTCGAAAATTGCGGCCGTGCATTCGTTACACACACAGACACACACACATCCTGCCTTTTACAGATAGAGATATATGCATGCATGAAAAGGCATGAATTCTAACCCCCTCCAGTAAAAATCTACCGGTGGATATGGTAACTGAAAATGCGTCATTTTTCATCGCTTCAAAAAATCTTCGTGTATAGTGTAAAAAAATGGAACATAAAGATCGCAGGATACTCGGATATATACGGTAATTCTTTCATTCCTTGTTCAAAGAGAATTCTGATAATACAGATTTTTTTTCTTCTTCTTTTAAAGGGTTTGTTTTCAAAATCAGTTCCACCGATCTGATGAAATGGAAATTGTAAGCCGTGAAGCACTTTCACTGAGCATGATTGTCGACAAAATTCGGGGTTTCTAAACGAAAAAATTCTGATAAGGCCGACCTGTACCTTTGCTGGTTTTTGCCTCGACAATTGCCTTCCATTAAATTCTTCATGCGAAAAGCGATTTGGTTTATTCCTGCTTACAAATAAAGAGATTTGTTTTCAGTGTATAATGCGTAACGATTACAATCATAGCAGATAATTTGAGTTTTTTAATTTTGTTGACAAAAGTCATGATCTTTTTCTGGTTAATTTTTAATCATTTTATATCAAAGTGCGACTCTAATAACAAACTTACTATATTCCACCAACTCCTCATCAATACCTTACAAATGTAGATGTTCGTTTTCACTATATTATGCCCTAGGATTAAAAGCATAGCAGATTTCTAGATTTGTTTGAGGTCACTTTTCAGCTTTAAAAAGGAGCTAATAAATAATTAAGTCTGCAAATTTTGAAATGAGATACTATATTTCGTTCTAAGAAAATGTTTCAGTGCGACTAGAATCTTTTTTGTGGAGAGGAAGATAGTCTGGATCAGAGAATTCATTTCTAGCAATGGTAGAATTTAAACTGCTTTCGCAAAGTGCAAATATATCTGGCGACCTTTTCAAGAGAAAAGATTCTATGCTACAGAAATTGGAACGGATACCATGAAAGAAATGTTAAGGTGGGAAGGCGATTTGTACGAGCAAGTTTTCAAATAATAATAATAATAATAATAATAATAATAATAATAAATAAATAAATAAATAAATAAAAATAGAAGTTACCTCCCTTCCATAGAAAAACACTTTTAGTCATTTTTACAAAAGACCTACTCTAATAAAAAACTTATTATATTCCACCAAATCCTCACCAAGACCTTACTATTTAGATCTTTGTTTTCACTATATTATGCTCTAGGATTAAAATCATAGCAGATTTTTAGGTTTATTCGAGGTCACTTTTCTGCTTTTAAAAAGTACTAATAATTAACGTATCTCTTTTTTTTTTCACTATATTTACCTTCGTCCACCGCAAGGAAAGTCGGCTCACTGTGCCGCGCCAGGAAACTTTTCTCGACGGAGTCAATCCTTCAGATCTACAAATCAACCATCCGTCCTTGCATTGAGTATTGCTGCCATATATGATCTGGAACCCCTTCTGTTTGTCTCAAGGTCCTTGATAAAATCCAAAGACGGATATGCAATGTAACTGGCCCTGATCTGGCATCTCGTCTGCAGTCGCTCTCTCACAGATGTTCTGTCGCCTCCCTCTGTTTTTTTTTTACAAATACTTTCACGGTAACAGCTCCGATGAGCTGCTTTCGCTGGTTCCTAGACTTCATGAATTTAAGCGTTCAACTAGGCTGGCATCTCGCTCACACCCTTTCACTTTTGAACCTGTTAAATGCAGCCGTCTCTTCTACTCCAATAGCTTCATGTCTCGCACTTCTCGCCTGTGGAACTCTCCCCCCTTTTCTTATTTCCCTGATAGCTATAATCTCCAACTATTCAAATGTAATGTCAATCGACGTCTCCAGATGTTTTGATCTATCCCCTATCCTTCTCTTGATCCTTTCCTCTGTCATTCCACTTTGCTCTCGCTCCAACTCTCTGTAACCCCTTTCAGGCAAGACGCTTCCCGCCTTGCTTGGGGTGAAACCCTTAAAAAAAAAATTATTGTGCCCTAGGATTAAAATCATAGCAGACTTTTAGGTTTGTCCGAGGTCACTTTTCAGTTTTTAAAACGTGCTAATAATTAATTAAATCTGCAAATTCTGAAATGAGATTCTATTTTTGGTTCTAAGAAAATGTTTCAGTGCGACTAGAATCTTTTTTGTGGAGAGGAAGATAGTCTGGAACAGAGAATTCATTGCTAGCAAAGGTAGAATTTAAACTGCTTTCGCAAAGTGCAAATATATCTGGCGACCTTTTCAAGAGAAAAGATTCTGTGCTGCAGAAATTGGAACGGATACCATGAAAGAAATATTAAGGTGGGAAGGTGATTTCTAGGAGCAAGTTTTCAAATAATAATAATAATAATAATAATAATAATAATAATAATAATAAATAAATAAATAAATAAATATAGAAGTTACCTCCCTTCCATAGAAAAACACTTTTAGTCATTTTTATAAAAGACCTACTCTAATAACAAACTTACTATACT
Organism: Acanthosepion esculentum; assembly: GCA_964036315.1. NCBI lineage: Eukaryota > Metazoa > Mollusca > Cephalopoda > Sepiida > Sepiidae > Acanthosepion > Acanthosepion esculentum. The sequence continues at coordinate 8,744,009 of OZ038516.1, read as the reverse complement.
CCACCAAATCCTCACCAAGACCTTACTATTTAGATCTTTGTTTTCACTATATTATGCCCGAGGATTAAAATCATAGCAGTTTTTAGGTTTGTCCGAGGTCACTTTTCAGCTTTTAAAACGTGCTAATAATTAATTAAGTTTGCAAATTTTGAAATGAGATTCTATTTTTGGTTCTAAGAAAATGTTTCAGTGTGACTAGAATCTTTTTTGTGAATGGTCTGGATCTGAGAATTCATTGCTAGCAATTGTAGAATTTAACCTGCTTTCGCAAAGTGCAAATATATGTGGCGACCTTTTCAAGAGAAAAGATTCTGTGCTGCAGAAATTGGAACGGCTACCATGAATATTGGAGAAAGATTGGCTGAGCGGGGCAAGGTGATTTTATGGCTCACTGGTTTGCACGTGTTTCTTTTCCATCGTTTTTTGTCATGAGGAGTTTTCTTTTGGAGAGAAAAAAAGCCCACATAATTATCACTATCTGTCGCCAATGGCAATACAAACTAGGCCGAACGTGATGGAAGATAGAACGTAATGTCGCCTCAGAGTTGACCCCAACCCCCGAAATACAACGTGGCACCAACCCATGCATGACATAGCACTACAAATAAACCGAGATTATGCTACTGTTGATCAGTATATATATATATATATATATATATATATATATATATATATATATATATATATATATATATATATATATATATGAAGAAATGTAGTCTTAAGGTGTGCTATATTTATGGGATAAAGTACTCAATATCAGAGATTGAGCGTGCCTAAATATAAAAGTGAACATTGAAGTCAGCACTTAGACGCATGACGGTGGCCTGACGATTGCGTCTAGCATGAAACAGCCCATCGCGATTAAGTGTTGACTTCAATGTTCACTCACATATATATATATATATATATATATATATATATTATGAAATGGACAAAGTCAGACAATTATTCTAAAGACGTTTTTATGTTTAACATTCTTTTTTTATAGATACATGTATTTAAGCAAATGCTCTGTTTTATAATAAACAGTATTAAATAACATTTACCGGCCTGAATGTTCGAGAAATTTTCATAGAAAATATTCGTCCTCCGACAGGATTCGAACCTGTATCCTATAAGCAGTAAATTCGACCTTGCCAACCGAACGATCCTCAGTTTCCGAATCGGTTAAGGCACGTCAGGCTATATGACGGTTTCGTATAGGATACAAGTTTTCTATGAACATTTCTCGGACATTCAGGCCGGTAAATGTTGCTTAATACTGTTTTATTATAAACAGAGCATTTACTTAAAAAATGTCTTTAAAAAATATATATATATATATATATATATATATATATATATATATATATATATATATATATATGTTGAGTAATTCACCTTAAGCAATACGGATAACATGAATATTAGAGAAAGAAAGGTTGAGTTGGGAAGGTAATTTGTAGGAGCGAGTTTTTCTATAATAATAATAATAATAAATAAATAAATAAATAAATATAAAAGTTACCTCCCTTCCATAGAATAACACTTTTAATCATTTTTGCCAAAGACCTACTATATATATATATATATATATATATATATATATATATATGAAAAATATAGTCTTAAGATGTGCTATATTTATGGGATAAAGTGCTCAATATCAGAGACAGAGCGTGTGTAAATATTAAAGTGAGCTTTGAAGTCAACACCTAGAGGCGACAGTCTGTTTCATGGTAGGGTGGCCTGACGATTGCATCTAGCATGAAACAGACTGTCGCCTCTAAGTGTTCACTTCTATGTTCACTTTTATATATATATATATATATATATATATATATATATATATATATATATATATATATTTAACATGCAACGTGTATTAACACGTGCGATACCCTGTCTTCATCAGCCGCCGACCAGGGGTGATATCACGGTTTCGGTGGCTATGGCGGGACCGCCACCCCTGGCGCCACCAGCAGCGTTTGCCACCAGGCAGGGTATAAAGATAAGCTAATTAATCGTTCCTATTTGTAAATTCTTGTATTGAAATAAATAAAACGATTGTTCTTCCTTGCAGCTTCTATCCGTAATGAAAGTTTCCTGAACGCGTTTTCCGTTATTGACGCGCTCGTAAAAATCATTATAGACGACCTCGCAAATATATATATATATGTATATGAAGTTATACATGTATTGTTTATTATTATTTCATCTTTTCTCACAGCTATCGAGGTTCTCTCTGTTAATATTTATTTGTTTTTGTCCAAGTAACCTGAAGATCGTTTGTCTTATTTTTACTTTCTGTTTTTGCTTACATAATGTTATAGTTTCATTTTTTATCAATTGATAGTTTAGTTGTTAGTTCTGTCAAAATGGTAATATATAATAATATTTTAATTTTATTGTATGATAAATAATGATTTCAGAGTATCTGCGTATTTTAGGCTTCAGTCCCGACATGCCTTTTTATTTTTTGCTTCTTTTATCTTTTTTTGATATTTGTTTTTATTTATAACCGGTTTCGTAATTTATCTTGCTTTCATATTTTAAAAGAAAAACAAAAGTTCATTTTGTTTCTTTTTTTTCTGTGTTAATATTTGTTTGTTTTCCTACAACTAAAATGAATATCCTTTGTCTCATTCTTACTTTCTGTTTTTGTTTACCTAAAAATAAAATTTATCAACTTGATATTTTCTGCCCCCGTTCCTTTTTTCATCAGATGATAGTTTAGGTGTGAGTTCTGTCAAAAACGTTATATAAATAATTTTATTGTATATTAAATAATGACTTTATAATCTCCGTGTATTTTAGGCTTAAATTCCGACATACATTTTCATGTTTTTTTCTATTATCTATTGAAAACACAACTATACTTAAACATGAAAACAATAAACAAAAACTAAAAATCCTTGAAACTTAACCTGAAAAAAAAAAAAACCTACGAAATCTCCACAAATATTCTTAAATGCCTATAATTGATAACAGAAGCCATTGGTTTATACAAACGGCTTCCCATACTTAATACTTCTCGTTTTCACTCTCGCGTGGTCATGTGTGACGTCACGAGCTACGATGTAATTTTCGCTTCCGCGTCTCGTATACACGAATTTTCCGTTGCTTTGAAATTTTTCATGCAACAAAAACAGACTATCATTATTGTTTCGTCCGTGTGTTGTTTGATATATTGAAATGTAATTGTCATCTTTGATAATGGCTTATGTAAGCCGAAAGCTTAGATTGGATTTAAACATATATCAATATGGTGATTTCCTTTCATCTTTCAATGATAATGTGATTAAGCTTATCAGACAATACGAAAGGAAGTTACTTAAAATAAATAGACAAAACTTGTCTATATTATTTAATGAAACATACATCAATATATATATATATATATATATATATATATAAAAATAATTCATATATATATATATATACATATATATATATATATATATATATGTATATATAAATATAAAAGAGAACATAGACGTCAACACTTGAACCAAGCTTTGAGGAAAAAAGACCTGCTCTAGTGAATCGAAAACGGGTGATGTTTCATTAGGACAATGCGCGACCACACACACCAAGAATCACGTCACAAAAGATCGAAGAACTTGGTTGGGAGAAAATTCCTCATCCACCTTATTCTCCCGACCTTGCTCCTTCAGACTACCATTTGTTTCGGAGCTTACAGAGTCATTTGGAAGAAACAGCTTTTGTAACACAGGAAGAGGTTAAAACTGACATTTGTGTGTTCTTCGAATTAAAGCCAAAAGAATTTTACAGTAATGGAATTAGTAACCTTGGAAGGAAGTCATAGATAATCAGGGAAAATACATTGTTGATTCAATCTGTAATTAAATGTAACATTTGGTCACTTGTTTTCTTTATTCAAAATTCGGACAGAACTTATGGGATGACCTGATATAATAAAAACAACAACAAAAAAAAATCTCCAATCTAAAACCCTTAAACATATATTAATCTCATCTAAATTTAACCAACACACAATATAGGGGTATCAAAATGCAACAAAAAAAGATGAGGGGTCTTTATAGAAGATAACTCTTACACATTTTAAAACCCCAAAACGACATTCATAATAAATAAAAATTTAAACTGCATCTCCAAAAATGTGATCTATGGGCTGAAATGCACAAAATGCAAGAGGTGTGTTTGTATATGTATTGGTATATATGTATGTTTAGTTTTTATACGTATATGTTTGCATATATATATATATATATATATATATATATATATATATATATATATATATATATATATATGTTTGTGTGTGTGCATTTGGATGTATGTATATATATTTATATTTGGTTTGTTTACTTTTTTACGTTGCTGTGTGGGTTGATATATTAATGCTTGCTTCCGTATGTCTATATATGCATATGCGTGCATATATATGTGTGTATGTGTAGATATATATATATGTGTATGTGTGTATGTGTATATATGTATGTATGTGTGTATATATTTATCGATAGGTAGGCGTTACTGTGCTTCTGTCTATAGTAATGAATGTGTGTATACTGTACACATATATCTGTAGGTAGTTCTTATTTTCTTTCACCTAATGTATAATAAGGCGTATATTGACTTATATGAAAAAAAATATATTTTTTATATATATTTGTGTGTTTGGAATTTTCGTTTTTTATACATTAGGTGATGTTATTTTTATACGTATATATCTGTTTTAATGTCCTTTCTTTCCCTATTCTTTATTTCTCTGTTCTATTTTACCATGTTTATCTATGTATATTGGCCCGTATAAGTTATATTTTAATAAGTGGTTAGAATTCGTTTAATAACACTTTCAGTCTTGAATATTTCTTGGTTGTTGTATCAGACTGTCTAGGTCACTGTATGTGAATGTGTGTACATGTATTTATCGGTGTCTATGTGTATAGAAACTGCATGCACATTTAATTGTGTATGTGTGTATGTGTTTTTTTTTTGTAAATGGCCGTGGAGAGGTTTCCTGTCTCCTCACCTTTTTGTGTGTGTATATATCTAAATATGTCTGGGTGCTTATGTATTATAATCTGAGTGTGTATGTATTGTCTTACGCAAGATGTCAGCACCCCACTCCTACATTTGGAATTAAAATGTATCCATGTTGTCATGAAGTTTAGACCAGTCGATCTTAACGTCTATGAACGTAATTTCAATGAAAACAAAATAAATTGAATAACATATGTATTTTTTCTTTTCTCCTCAGTAATTTTATAATATTAAACTTAATAGAGATTAAATTTAGATTTTAAAATTGGTATATTTTTTTTATTCTAATTTCAAATTTTATCTTATAATTTAATACTTATTGGTTAGAAAAAATTCTATTTTAGTATAACCCCAATTTTAAAGCATTTAATAGCTATTATATCCTTACTTCGTTGTCAAATTTTTTGAATTATCGTATACTTGTATTTTGATTGGTCATTCCAGCTTAAGTAACAGCGTTTTCTACGAGGGATCGTTAATTAATTTGAAACTTTTAAAACCATTTATTCTACATTCAACATCATCACTTGATAAGACACCGGAGTTGTTGAAACAAAATGGGTATTTTTGTAGTGATTTTATATCATATTTATGTTATAATTTTTAAATAAATAATTATATATATATATGTGTGTGTGTGTGTGTGTGCGTGTGCGTTTGCGTGTGTACACATATATATGTATACTGAATCCTTATTATAGGGCATTATGTATATGTCGATAGGGAGTATACATATGCGGGCTAAAAGGAACACGCACGCACACAAGTATGGAAGACAACTTTCATCAAGATATCTATCATACCGCCTCCGGCAGAAACTCGCTTTTGCTAACGGTCCAGAAGGGAAATCAGGGCTCAAGCAAATAAATAATGCGAAGAATGAGACATTAATATAACATAAGGTAAGTTCATTCCTTTAAAAAATTGCCTGAAGTAGGTCACGATACCGGAAACCCGTGTAGTAGAAATATAATATATATACTAAGTCAAATCCACATTATAAGGAAAAACGTTTGCGATTTCTCTCTTTTTTAAAATATACATTTTTTTCTCGTTGGAACAACTATAATCTTTTCCACACGCACACACACACACACACACACACATATCTATATATATATATATTCCAACGAGAGAAAAGTGTGTATATTAAAAAGAAGAGAGGTACCGCAAACGTTTTTGGTAGTAACATGGATTTTTAAGAAAAATATTATGCTTTATTTTCCATAATTTTACTACAGGTGTTTCTGGTCTTGCGACCGTCTTCAGGTAAAGGGTGGAGATTTCCACATATTATTAAAAATAATTAATTTTTTTCCTTTATGTTTTTCAATGTTAAATAATCTCGATACGAGACATTTTCTGTTTTTGTGTTAGTAATCCGAATGTCTTTCTTGAAAAGGCAGTGAAGAGTTCTGCGCGAAGGGTCATAAAACAATTAAGGCTGGTTGGAGAAGTGATGAATTAGTTGTCGGTATCTAATCTTTTAATGTTTTAATGACACCTGTGTGTTCTTAGATCTATTTCCATTTTCGTGTGTTTCTGTCAGCATGCGTGTATATATGCGTGTGCATATTCCCCCCTCAATACATACACACTGTCTCACTACGAGGAATTAGTAAACACATTTGTATATATACACACATACATAAACATATACACACACACACCGTCCCACTACAAGGAATCTGTATATACATACATACAAACATACGTACACACACATACTTCCCAAGTTACATGGAACCAGTACACACACACACACATATGTGTATATATATATACATATATATATATATATATATATATATATATATATATATATATATATACATACATACGAAGTAATATACTCTTAAGGATAAAGTACTCACTATAAGAGAGAGCGTGTGTAAATATAACAGTGAACATAGAAGTCAACACTTAGAGGCGACAGGCTGTTTCATGCTAGACGCAATCGTTAGGCCTGGCGATTGCGTCTAGCATGAAACAGCCTGTCGCCTCTAAGTGTTGACTTCAATGTTCACTTTATATATATATATATATATATATATATATATATATATATATATATATATATATATATATATATGTATACACGGGGTGTAACACCAAAAATGTCCAAATCGTCTTACAGCATAATTGTCCATCCCACAAAATATTTAATATCTAAAGTAACCACTGAACAATTTGAGTTTCTTTTTTCCAGGTCTTCAAATAAGACGTTTCACCATCTTGACACCAACTGTCGTAAGGATTACTAACAAAACCTTTGAATTATTTAGCCGTAAAGAAAAGAGTTTAAATTCGTATTGTTTAAGCCCCACTGTCTTCCCAACTGAGCAATGTTGTGAGGAAAAATATCATTCCAGCCTTCAGTAATGGTACCAACATTCCTACTCTCGCTTACATCTTCAATGTCCATTCAGGAACCATCAAGAGAACGGTGAATAAGTTTTTAAAAATGAAACACTAGAGAGAAAACTGGATGAGGAGATTAAACAGGAAGAGGGGTCATCATTTCATCTTACAATAAAGAGATCAATTAGAAAAGATCCAACTCAATCCACGATATTTGGCATGTCAGAGATGAGTTTCAGCTATGACAGCCCATATAACAGTGAAAAAAGAATGAAAATGAGATTGTATGTATTATTCTACGGCAGAAATTTAGAAGGTTAAAGAGGGCGAAGATCATCTTTAATAAGTTGGAAAATGATTCTGTAATAATATTTATTTAATTCAAACCTTGATGAGCTCCCGATCCTTAGCTATGATTAATCAATGATGAACATTTCATTTTCATTTATGATCAATTTTATCACAATACTTCCATGATTATTGGAGAATAATGATACATTCTTATTGCTCAAAATATAGTTCAATAGTGTTTTAAAAACGACGTGGAATTCCACATTATAAGCAAAAACGTTTGCAGTTTTCTCTTTTTCAAAATATACATTTTTCTCATTTCAAGACATATATATATATATATATATATATATATATATATATATATATATATGCAGAAATATAGTCTTAAAGTGTGCTATATTTATGGGGTAAATTTGTTTATATAGCTTATTGTTGGTAGTCTATTATAGACTACCAACAATAAGCTATATAAACAAATTTTTTTTACTACGTTAACCAAAAACACCGATCAAAATAAAAGAATAAATAAATAAATATATAAGATAAAAAATAAAAAATAAAAAAACAAACAAAAAAACAAGCAAAATAATTTGACATAAATAAATAAACAAATAAGCGACTTCCGGTAAAAGTACCCGCCAAAATATACTACCCATAATGCACCACTGACCCTTATATAAACAGCCGAGAAAAATAACAGCACTAGTCGCCTGACGATTGCACTAGCATGAAACAGACTGTCGCCTCTAAGTGCTGACTTCCATGTCCACTTTTATATATATATATATATATATATATATATATATATATATATATATATATATTAGCAGCATGGCCCGGCGTTGCCCGTGCTTGATTCAAAAATCGTATGACACAGTGACAGGACCCAAAGAATATGAGTTCAATACCTGGTTAAGGCAGTGGAGAACTTGGAGAGTGGAATTAACAGAAGATAACAGATAAATGACATCCATTAGACATGGCACGTGGAACTAGAACAGTCTACCCCAGTGATCGAAATAAAGGGTTCAGTTCGACATTCCAACCACCTGAAGAAGGCCGGAGCGTACAACGGCCGAAACGTTGGAATAAATATGGCGACAAAGATGAGGACAATAGTCCGAATAATGTAAATAGTATAGCAACATGGCCCGGCGTTGCCCGTGCTTGATTCAAAAATCGTACGCCGCATACAGCAATCGCTATCACTTGACTTAAAATATGTTTCCCTTCCTTGCCTTTAAAGTAGTGCCCTTTGCCGTGCTGATGTTGCTACATGCCTTACTTCTTGCCTATCTCACACTGCGAATTTTTTCTAAGCTCTATACTAAACATTAAATCTGTTACGAAAAAAGAACGAAACAAAATGAACACAAAACGATCAGCTTTAAAAAAAGGACTCGTAACTGGAAAAACCGAATGAAAAAAGAATGTTAACCACAAATCCTTTTTCACACCCAACCCAGTTCTGCGCAATCAGAATCAACGTTGAGTTTAAGCAAGCAAATGAGCCAACTGGAGTAAAGTGCCATGCAGATTTAAATTTTTCCCACTTGTGACGAACGCAGCTATCGATTTTTTTTTTTTTTTGCATGCTAACATGCTCTTAACATTCGTGTCAGTCAGCTGTTGGCTCTCACGCTGGCCAACAGAATCTTCCTGCATATTCGTGGCAGCCAGCTATAGGCTCTCACTCTGGCCAGTAGAAAATGGCCGTAAACTACATGAAAACTACCGTAGAAGCATGAAAAAATCGATTATTTCCACTATCGATGGGAGTTGGGAAATGCAAAGTTGGCCTTGTCTTTTTACGCTAATTAGAGCATGTGCATGTAAATTATGGTGCAAATCCTTCGAAAATTGAGGCCGTGCATTCGTTACACACACACACACACGAGCATCCTGCCTTTTATAGATTGAGATTTCACTACAAAAATAGCCATTTTGTTTCAACACCTCCGGTGTCTTATCAAGTGATGATGTTGAATTTAGAATAAAGGGTTTTAAAAGTTTCAAATTAATTAACGATCCCTTTTACTGTACTTTGTCGTCAATAAGATAATATTGTTAGAATATGTGTAGGTTTCTGTGTATATATATATTCCTATTTTTATGTGTGTGTGTATATTATATTTCATTGTTTAAGCCCCACTGTCTTCCCAACTGAGCAATGTTGAGAGGAAAAAGATCATTCAGTTCTACAGTAACGGTAATAAATAATTATTTTAAATTAATTTTGCATGGAATGTTCAACAATGTTTCAATGCTTAATTGGACAATTTTGGTGTTACAAGATTTGTACAATTTTTCCTTTGCACACGTTTATATATATATATATATATATATATATATATATATATATGTGTGTGTGTGTGTGTGTGTGTGTGTGTGTGTGTGTGCGCGCGCGCGCGTGTATGTGTGTGAAGACAGAGACCAAGAAATAGAAATGAATGATTTTAGGTTTATTATTATATTTTAAAATAGAAACTCTTTATTTCTGTCTACAATAATTTATGTTCTTTGTTGTTTTACTAAATATGGCCGAAAATGTCACGTCCAACATCGACTCACTTCCGAGTGGAATTATAGTTGAATATAAACGTTGCTCTAGGCTAAAATGAATAAATAAATAAACATCGAAAAAAAAAACGAATAAAAAACAAAAAGAAAACAAAAGAACAGAGATCTGCCAATTCCACAATTTGCCGCCATTTTCACTATTGCACGAACAGAGAAATCATTACCCGGCGGCCATCTTTATTTTTACTTTTCTCTTTTGCTTTTATTCTTATTTGACAATTGTTGCATGCAAACTACTGAAGCTACCAATGAAAAAAAAAACTCACTTTTCTCTCTCGTCAGGATATACATTCATCTTTAAATTGTCACAAAATTGAAGAAAACGTTTTATTTATTTTTTTAACCAAATGAAAGTTTTCGCTTTTATTTTGACAGTAAACACCATCTTGTCTACGTTTAAACCTACTTGAGCGTTTCATCTAACCTTTACACTTGATGGCGTGTAGTGGCGAGTTATGCTCTTTCAATTCATCTAACAGGGAAATTCGGGCTACTTAGCAGCTCTATCTACAAGTATGATAAATCTAGCGCCGATTGTTAAGAATTCAGTCGTTTGGTAGTGAGAATTGGAGTGACTCAAAACTGAGCAATGGTGTATGAAGGCCGTGTGCTGCCAAGATCACATGCACCCACCCCGTGTCGTCAGTACCGGTAAGATCCAATGGAATGCAGGTCATTGCATTTGGGACCGGATTATCTGCGGCAGTCGCCGGTAAGTTGACAAAACATGGGCATTAGTTCTTGTTTGGTCCATATTGTTTTAACTGGGATCTTGGGGATGAGAAAGCTGTCTGCAAAATGGGTCCCAAGAATGCTGATATCAGAGCAGAAAACTGAAAAGGGTCTTCATTTCAAAGACACAACTGACTCGCTTCCCGGTTGACCCTGAGAATTTCCACCGCAGATTAGGAACTCAAGATGAAGTCTGGGTTCACCACTTTTTTAACCTGGATCAAAGATTCAAAGAAAACAATGGAAACACTCTGCTTATCCACCCCAAAGAAGTTCAAGCAGGCCGCACCTATTGGCAAGGTGACTGCTTCTGCTTTTTTTAAATTATTATTATTATTAAGGCCTAATCATGATCGAGTATCCGGAAAAGGGAAAAACTATTAATGGACAGTACGATGAATCAATTTAAGACAACTGAAGGAAGCAATCAAGTTGAAACGCAGAGGAAAGCCGAGGGTGCTCTTGCTCTAGGATAAAGAGCCTCTTCACACTGCTCAGGTTGCAATAGCTGAATCAGCCAATAGTGGCTTTTAATTGTTATATAAGAATAAAAACTATCATGGCCACAAAGTGAGGAATCAGCTTATATGTTGATTGTAATGTAGAATTGTTCCCCCACTTTATTTCCATATTATAATTTCTTGATTATTTATAAGCCGTAGAAAACGAATCAACCAATCAATCAGTGAAATACTCATTAGATACAGAGCCATGTCTACAGTCTCTGGAATATAAATGTATAGAAACTACATTGGCTACCAAGTGAGGGACATGTTTATACATTGATAGTAGTATAGAATTGATCCCTCACTTTATATCCACATCATAATTTCATTAATGTTGATAAGCCGTAGAAAATGAATCAATCAATCAAAGAAATACTGTTTAGCTACACAGACATGTCTTTTAGATTTATTTACAATCTCTGGAATATAAATGTATACGAATTGCCGTGGACACAAAATGAGGGATCCATTTATATATTGATTGTAATATACAATTGATCCCCCACTTTATATCCACCTCATAATTTCTTGTTTGTTGATAAGCCAGAGAAAATGAATGAATGAATCAAAGAAATACTGGTTAGCTACACAGGCATATCTTTTAGATTTATTTACATTCTCTGGAATATAAATGCATAGAAACTACCATGGCCACAAAGTGAAGGATCTGTTTATATATTGATTGTAATTTAGAACGGATCCCCCACTTTATATCCACATCATAATTTCTTGTTCGTTTCGAGGCCCCCTACACTTTCGCCCGCTGTGGGGGAGTTTTTGGAGTACCAGGAGGCCAAATTCTTCCGTGATGGGATTGGAATGCATAAGCATCGTTGGACCAAGTGCATTAATGGCAAGGGGAACTATATTGAAAAATAGTGAAAAACTGTTTTCTTTCTACAATTCCTTCTTGGTGAAACTTAGAACTTTTGTACGACACAAGTTATATATATTTTTGTGTATTGTAGATTTTTATCTTTCGCCATGAAATTATTAATTCTCCGATATATTTTTTCCAGATTTGAAGTATGGAAAAACCTTGGATAACTTACGTCGCAATGAAATGCTGGAACAAAGAGATAATCTTGACATACAGGGTGTTGCAGCAAAATCCGTCACTTGACAAAAAGAAAACGAAATAGACAATAAAAGCAAAAGTTGTACATGCAGATACCCGACAGTTTGACAAATAACTAAGGTTTTTCTCCCTACTCTTTTCCAGGATGGTATATGAGCGCAGAGCATCGGTAGTAGCTTTTTGTTGCAGCAAAATCCGACACTTGACGAAAAGAAAACGAAATAGGCAATAAAAACAAAAGATATATATGTAGATACCGGACAGTTGGACAAATAACTAAGGTTTTTATCCCTATTCTTTTCCAGGATGGTATATGAGCGCAGAGCATCGGTAGTAGCTTCTTTGTTGAAGCAAAATCCGACACTTGACAAAAAGAAAACGAAATAGGCAATAAAAACAAAAGATGTATATGCAGATACCCAACAGTTTATTTAGCAACAGTCAGAGTTACATATTACATTATTTTTCAATGTAACCGCCGGCGGTGGGGGGGGGGGCGACCATCTCAACAAGGCCAGGTCTCAATTATCCCCCTCAACCGTCGGTTGTGTTGGCATCGGTATTACGGCTGACCCCCACTTTTTAGGTAGCGGATAGCTGTTCCTGGGACCGGGTACCTATCAATATTTTTTTAGTTGCGCTCTGCACACATCTGAGATTCGCTATTTCAGAAGTCAAAGAGACAATTGCAAGACAAAAATACAGCATATCCCCCCGAGGGCACATACTACACTTTGATCCTTGACCGAGGAACAGGTAAATGCAGTCTGACCCGCGGTAAAATGCAGCCTGACCCGCGGTAAAATGCAGACTGATCCGCGGTAAAATGCAGACTGATCCGCGGTAAAATGTAGTAGGATGAGCAGTAAAATGCTAACGTACCCATGAGTAAAACTGTCAGCGTCCTGCGTATGACGATAAACTACATCCGCGTCCTCGGTAAGACGATAAACTACGTCCAACAGCAAGGCCTCAGATCAGGAGATGTTGAAAAAATAATGTTTCCAGCTATACATTTTTGAAAAAAAATAATATTACCAGCTATACATTTTTGAGGAAAAATATATTAACTGAAATAGATTTTTGACAAAACAAATATATTACCAGGAAAAAAAAAGTTGTCGGATTTAAATGACACATTGATGTTGATGTGCCGTAAAAACAAAACAAACCAAACCAAAACTGACAACCACTTGTTAGGAAAAAAAAGAAATCCATTTTAGCATTTCAAACCTTTAGGGTTTAATTTTTTTTTGTGAGATAACCTGTTTCGATGTCCAGCTCTTAATTACTTTAAAATTTATTCAAATGTCAAACAATTCAAAGATTTTGTGAAATTTGTAAGTTTTCGCATTTTACAAGGTAAACTTCTCATTCATTCAAATTGAAATATCAAATATTTCTTTCAATACAATTAAGAATATACAAGGGGCTGTTCAATATTTTTTATTTAATTACGATATTTACAGTTTTTCATAATTAAGGTTTCTCACAAATATGGATGTCCTCATTGTAAAACGAATTTAATTTGTATCTAGTTCTCGAGTTAAGAATGGCGACAGGGAACAATGTTTGATACACGAAGACATATTCGTTGCTCAAAGCACATTACGTTAAATTAGAAATACCTGAGGAAATTTCAAGGATTTCCTATGCTAATTTTGAGATGAACCTTAATTCTTATGTTGTTAATTACATAAACTCATCGCGAGTTCTGCGACGATATGATATCCACAGAAATATTTCAGTTTCAGCTTTTAACCCTGCACTACGTAGCCACTGATGCTACGGGTTTTGTCTGCATCAGATTGATTGGTATGGGTGGAGGGTATTGGCCGTGAAGCGGGTTATCTTGACATCGTTTCTGTATCTGGTCGGTTGCATTTGTCTTTGCTTTCTTTTTTAAGTATTTTGCAGCTTCAGTCGGTGTAATATACTTTACTTGTATTTCTGCACCCATTTGAAACTCTATTTTGAACTTGTTGGCTACATTAATTACTGAATAATGTCGCTTACTAATTTCATATTCTTTGAGGAATAAAGGTCGCTTACTACTTTCATGTTCATTATTAGTAGTATTACTACTTACAATAATAAAAACATAGAATTTCTATTTTCTTATAGCTGGACTTTTACTGAAATAAAGAAAATGCCGAGTTTTATATTCAGTGGGTGCCAATACCGAGCAACATGATACAAGATGATCGATTGTTTCTGGATATTTATCAAAGAATCTGCATTTTGGGCTAACACAAATTTTCAGTATGTGTGCTAGGTAATTTCTAGTTAACAACCGTTGGTCCTGAGCAGCAAGAATAAAAGACATCAGCTTGTTTGGTACGACAGATTATTGACAGCGAAGCGGGTTATCTAGCCATCGTTTTTGTATCTGGTCAGTTGCATTTGCTTTCCTTTTTTAAAAGTATTTTGCAGCTTCAGTCCGTGTAATTTACTTTACTTGTATTTCTACACCCATTTGAAACTCTATTTTGGAATTGTCTACCTTTATTACTGAATAATATCGCTTACTACATTCATGATCTTTGATGCATATCAGCGTCCACTATTATTATTATTATTATTATTATTATTATTATTATTATTATTATTTCCTTTGATATCTGGCGTTTACACATTTCTTTCCGGGTCCCGCCCAGGGACCTAAGGTTAGAAATGGCATCATGACACTTTCCACTGCAAAAAAAATAAAAAATAAAAAAATAATTACATAGATAAAGCCCTTCGTAAAGTGTGGGCTGTACTTGTCAGAACAATTTTTTGTATCTCTTTGAGGCATGGACTTCCAGGGATCCCTTCAATCAGCCTACTGGAATCTTTTCCAACCAGTCCAAGGGCTCCAACTACAACAGGAATTGTTGATGTTCCCATGTGCCACATTTTTGAGATTTCAATTTCAAGGTCCTTGTATTTTGACAGTTTTTCGAATATCTTCAAAGACACATTGCAGTCTGCAGGGACTGCCATATCAATAAGGAGGCACTTATTTTGTTTGTGGTCTTTAATAACAATGTCTGGGCGGTTTGCTTTGATTGTTCTGTCAGTGTGTATTGTGTAGTCCCATAGAATTGTAACAGGTCCTATCTCCGTAACCGGGTCAGGGTGGTGTTCGTACCAATTTCTTCCAGTTTCCTTCCCATAGGAGTTGCAAATTTTCCAGTGCAGATATTGGCCCACTCTGTCATGCCGAGTTTTATATTCAGTGGGTGCCAATATCGTGCAACCTGATATAAGATGATCAATGGTTTCTGGATATTTGTCACAGAATCTGCATCTTATTATTATTATTATTATTATTATCAGTTAAGAGAAAAACGTGACTTAAGCAAAGAAAGACAAAGACAGTGTTTGAGAACGTTAAACAATATTTCAACAGAATGTCTGCCTTCTTCAAGATATATTTAAAATGATTTTTTAAGTTACAAGACAGGCATTCTTTATTATTATTATTATTACTACTACTACTACCGCTATTACTGCTACTACTACTAATAATAATAAAAATAAAAACAGCATTCCCATTTTTTTTGTAACTGGACTATTACTGAAATAAAGAAAATGCCGAGTTTTACATTTAGTGGCTGCCAATATCGTGCAACCTGATACAAGATGGTCAATTGTTTCTGGATATTTATCACAAATATCTGCATTTTGGGCTAACAATTTGTCAATATGTCGGCTTCGTAATTTCTAGTTGACAAGCATTGGTCCTGTGCAACAAGAATAAAACCTTTAGTTTCAGCTTTTAACCCTTCACTACGTAGCCACTGATGGGTACGGTGTTTGTCTACATCAGCTTGTTTGGTACGGACAGAGTATTGGCCGTGAAGCGGTTTATCTTGCAATCGTTTCTGCATCTGGTTGGTTGCATTTGCCTTCATTTTTTTTAAGTATTTCTTTACCTACTTGAAACTCCATTTTGAACTTGTCGGCTTCCTTTATTACTGAATAAAATCGCTTACTACTTTCAAGCTCTTTGACACAAATCATTATCCAGTCTTCTATTATTATTATTATTATTATTATTATTATTATTATTAGTTAAAAGAAAAACGCGATTTAAGAAGAGAAACGAAAAACACAGTGTTTGACAATGTTTCAACAGAATGTCTGCCTTCTTCAAGTTATATTTAAAAAGCTTTTTAAATTACAAGACTCTATTTTCATAAATCGCAATCTCTTAACTTGAAAAATATTGGAAGACTTAAGGAAATCATTTTGTTTATTATTATTATTATTATTATTATTATTATAACGAGAATTTAATGGTTTTCCTATTTGAATTTTCTGCTGAATCTTAATTCTTCAGTTAATGATTGAATAAGTTTATGGCGAGTTCTACAACAATAAAATATCCGTAGAAATTCCCCTATTGCATCGTTAAAGATTTGAACTTACCAACTTTAACAAAATGTTCCTTTATAAAATTTCCTAAGATTTAAACATTCTGAACTAATGTTAAAGATGTTACCTACCTGAAATAAAATGACACAAACTAAAACTTGCTTTGCTTCCTGCAAAGTCAAATAAATATGGATTTGATTTATTGATATCATTTCAGTTTATGAGACCATTTTGAAGTTATAACATCTATAAGATTAAAATCACTGCTTTATAAAAGCTTGATGGACCCTAGATATCTAAAGGATAACCCGACCCTGAATATATGGCTATTATCAATAATCCTAGCAATAATAATAATAATAATAATAATAATAATAATAATAATAATAATAATAATAATAATAATTAGAAAGACAGGTGAACATTTCAGGGTTTTTCTATTTGAATTTTCTCATGAATCTTAATTTTTAAGTTAATGATTGAATAAGCTGATGGCTTATTTTTACAGATATTTTTACAGATATTTTATTGTCATTGAGACAATAAAATATCTGTAAAAATTCCCCTATAATATCCTTAAATATTTGAGTTTAACAACTTTAACAAAATATTGCAATAACAATCAAAAATATGAATGATGGTCGCTATTTGAAGAAGTAAGGGGATACAAATGAAAAGAATTGAAATTGGCAAATTTTTCCATTTCACTGAAACAGGCGTTAAACACTTCTATTTTCCTTTTATTCTCTCTTTCTTTCTCTCTTTCTCTTTCACTCTCTTTCTCTCTTTGTTTCTTTCTCTCTCTTTCATCTTTCTTTCTTTCTTTCTCTCTCTTTCATCTTTCTTTCTTTCTTTCTCTCTCTTTCATCTTTCTTTCTTTCTTTCTTTCTTTCTTAATAATAATAATAACTAAAACTCGCCGTGAAGATTTCACGGTTTTCCTGTTTGAATAGTCCCATTAATCATAATTAAGAAGTAAGGGGGTACAAATAAAAAGATTTGATATTGAGAACTTTAAAAAGTTGAAATCCAGGTAATGATGAAAGAGTGCTTGGGATTTTTGGTATTCACAGTAAATATTGAAGGCTGGAAAGACAGGGGAAACTGCGCAAAAACTAACAAACGTGCAAATGGTTGGCAGAACAGGGATCAGGAGATGCAGCTAAAAAAGGTATAAAGTTTACAAGAGGCTAAAAAGGACGGGATGGTGTGGAGGGCCATGATCGCCAACGCCCTGAGGAGACACGACACATAGAAGAAGAAGAAGAAGAAGAATGAGCTTGAGTAAATGGATGACGGAACAAGGTTTAGGAGAGATAACAAAAAGGCAAAATTTATTAAGAGTTACAAAGGACAGGAAATTGTGGAGAGCCATGATCCCAACGTCCTGAAGGGACACGGCACATAGAAGAATGAGTTTGAGATAATGGATGACGGAACAAGGTTTAGGAGAGATAACAAAAAGGCAAAATTTATTAAGAGTTACAAAGGACAGAAAATTGTGGAGAGCCATGATCGCCAAAGCCTTGAAGGGACACGGCATATGGATGAAGAAGAATGAACTTGAGTAAATGGATGACGGAACATCCCATTCAAGTTTCTTTTTATGTTGGGGAACAGATGATTTGAACAGTCAAATAAATGTATAAGAAAGGGTGAGTATGCACTTCACACACAACAGTCATTAAAACCAAGGACACGTGTCCTGGAGCATTGGCCTGATGAAACAAAATAACCTTCATCATTTTTTTCTGGGTGTTTGGTTTTGATAGCTTTGGCCTAGTACTCTCCATTGATGATGTGGCCCTTTTGAAGATACAGTTTTGTATAAAAAAAAAAACTGATCAGGTGTCAGAAGACGAGCAGAAACCTTCATTATGCCAAGTTCATTGCGCCGAATATTCTCAGCACTCTCACGTCATCTGACACTCATCACATCATGTGAAGAACACGATCAATGTTTTTCGTCGGTGGCTGCACTTATGGGACCTCCAGATATTGAGTCGTCTTCAAGACTCTCGCTTTCCGTAAACTCCCCACTTTTGCACTGCAACGCCATCCCCTAATGTAGAAACCAGTTCAGCATGAAAGTACTTGGGGGCTAGGCACATTATTCTATGACTATTTCTTAACATCCCGATGCCAGCATTGGTCAGTTTTCAAAAGAAGACGCCACTAGTTAAAGTTGAAGTACTCTTTAAACTATCAGATATCAGTTTACCTTGAAAGAAACAAAAGCTAACAGCTCTAGATTCACTCCTTCATCGTCAGCCTATGAACATTTCATCCCACCCTCGTACCTGGAAAGAAACAATGCAGTTATTAATAAGAAGAGCTGAAATGAACGCATGCAAGATTGCACAGCTTTAGCATCACTCCTTCATAGTCAGCCTATGAACTTTTCAGCCCATCCTCGTACCTGGACAGAAACAATGTAGTTATTAATAAGAAGAGTTGAAATTAATTTATGCAAGATTTCACAGCTCTAGCATCACTCCTTCATAGTCAGCCTATGAACGTTTCAGCCCAGCCTCGTATCTGGAAAGAAACAATGCAGTTATTATTAAGAAGAGTTGAAATGAATGCATTAAAGGTTCCACAGATTTAGCATCACTCCTACACAGTCAGCCTAGGAATTTTTCAGCCCACCCTCGCACCTGGAAAGACACAATGCAATTATTAATAAAAAGAGTTAAAATTAATTCATGCAAGGTTTCACAGTTTTAGCATCACTCCTTCATAGCTTTTTAATTTTTCAGCCCAGCCTCGTACCTAGAAAGAAACAATGCAGTTATTAATAAGAAGATATTTCACAGTTCTAGCATCACTCATTCATAGTCATGTTTTATGTTTAATGTCTTGATTTTTTAGCAATGTGTGAAAAGTCTATTCTATTTTCAATTTCTTTGTCACTTTACCTAAATTTATATAACTGATCAAGTTAAGTATTTATTAATTAACACCGATACTTTTACATTGTTCATGTTTATTGTGGTATTCACGAGGTTTCGACCGTTGTACGCTCCAGCCTTCTTCAGATGATATACGTTGGAATTTCGTTTACTTAGTCAACTGTGTTAGTTCCACGTGCCATGCCTGTATATCTCACTTTCAATTATTTCCTTTTAGTAACTCGAATCTCAAGTTTTTATTCACCCCTGCTGTGGCCAGGTATTGAACTCAAAACTCTTTGCTCAAAGTCACTGGATTAATTCAACCAACGCCTTTACGCCCATGTATCATTGGGGACATCAGTGAATGAATTTAGGCACTTATAACCGTAATATCTTTAACGGTTTTTACCAGAGCTCATATTACAATCTATTTTCTTATTATTGCTTTTCCATTGAACTCAGTATTCTGGTTTCCATATTGTATTTATGGCTATGCTTGGCCCGCTTAGCAGATTTTTGTGGCGTAGCATATGTGTTGATTCCTTGATTTTTTGCATTTTCCAATGGTGTTCTTTGTCTATTATTTATATAATAAACACTCCAATATTTATCTATATTGTCAGGATTTCAAGTTCGACTGTTATGGGAAAGGGATGGTAGAAAATCTATAATGGCAAATATTAGCATTAGAAGCTAAACTCAGCGAACAAAGAAAGAAATGATAAAGAATTCTTACTTGTAACTGGTGTAATCTCGCAGTGGCAATAGTTTGTGTGAAATTGCAACAAACAAACACTACGTTTTCTACAAGTAATTCTCTGCGTCCAGGGTATGACGATAAACTACATCCGCGTCCAGGGTAAGACAATAAACTACGTCCAGCAGCAAAGCCTCTGATCAGGAGTTTTTGAGGAACGTGGAACCACCTCTTAATTGCTGGTGTTCCCAGGTCCACCCCCACCGGGGGTGGTAGCACCTGTTAGGGTCCCAGCAATGTGCAAATAGTTAACCCCAAAACTGAGGTAAAAAGTATTATCAATGTCTAAAAATAGGTTTTAACACCAGAAATACTTTGTAAAAAAACTATTACCAGAAATAAATTTTTGAAGAAAAAAAAAATGTTACCAGCAATACGCTTTTGAAAAAAAAAATTACCAGAAATAGATTTTTGACAAAACAGAAATATTATCAGAAAAACTGCTGTCGGCATTAAATGACCCATTGAGGTTGATATGCCGTAAAACTAACCAAACCAATCCAAACCAAACAATTCTCCTTGTAGTACCGATAGAGAATAAAGTTTTATTAACATGTCCAGATGTGGTCGACTGGAACTCATCTGTCTATATTTCTGAGATGAGGTATGATGTACATTATTTACATTATTCAGAGGGAAATTAACAGGAGATAACTGATAACTGGCACCCATTAAACATGGCACGTGGACTACCCAGTCTACCCCAATGAGCGAAATAAAGGGTTCAGTTCGACATTCCAACCACCTGAAGAAGGCCGGAGCGTACAAAGGCCGAAACGTTGTAATAAATATGGCGACAAAGATGAGGACAATAGTCCGAATAATGTAAATAATGGAACTCATTTCTATAATTTTTCCGTGAAAACGAAATAATATTTTTCATTATATTTTCGTCACAAGATTCCCACTGAATTCCATTATTTCTCGCTTTCCAAAGAATTTAGCTCAGCGTATAAAGTTTCTACAAAGTTATTACCAGAAATAGATTTTTGACAAAACAAAAATATTAGCAGAAAAACAGCTGTCGGCATTAAATGGCCCATTGAGGTTGATATGCCATAAAACTAACCAAACCAGACCAAACTAAATAATTCTGCTTGTAGTAACGATAGAGAAGAAAGATTTATTAACTTGTCCAGTCAGCTTTGAAAGAGCAAGATTATAACGAAGGAAGTGAAACTACTACTGCCTTTGTCTACTTTGGAATTTTTATATCGCTCTTCGAACACAGATGCAAATTTTGACCCCATCTTCAATCCGATGGGGTCGACTGGAACTCATTTCTATAAATTTTCTGTGAAAACGAAATAATATCTTTCGTTATATTTTCGTCATAAGATTACAGTTGAATCCCCTGATGTCTCCGTTTCAGCAAGAGTTTCGCTAAGCGAACAAAGTTTCTACAAAAGACAACAGAATAAAATTATCGGCAAATATTATTAAAAATGTTTAAAAAATAAATTTTACTATTGGGTCAGTTCAGAATAGTCAATTCCTTCCTCTATGACTTATCTTTCAGATATTTTAACAACAATAATAATAATAATAATGAAAATATTCTCGTATGTTTGATGATGGATATATACGTATAGTATTTGCTTATTTATTCACCCAATCCCTGTAATGACCTCACAGCTCTTTGCTCCAAGTTACTGGATTTCTTCAACCAACGCCTTTACTGGGCCATGTATCCTTGGGGATATCAGTGAATGAATTTAGGGACCTTTAAACCTAATATCTCCATACTCATTTTTACCAGAGCTCATATTACAATCTACACTTTGTTCTGGTTTTCATCTTTATTGTGGTATTCACGAGGTTTCGACCGTTGTACGCTCCAGCCTTCTTCAGGTGAATACGTTGGAATTTCGAGCCGGACCGTTTACTTAGTCAACTGTGTTAGTTCCACGTGCCATGCCTGTATATCTCACTTTCAATTATTTCCTTTTAGTAACTCGAATCTCAAGTTTTTATTCACCTCTGCTGTGGCCAGGTATTGAACTCAAAACTCTTTGCACAAAGTCACTGGATTAATTCAACCAACGCCTTTACGCCCATGTATCATTGGGGACATTAGTGAATGAATTTAGGCACTTATAAACGTAATATCTTTAACGGTTTTTACCAGAGCTCATATTACAATCTATTTTCTTATTATTGCTTTTCCATTGAACTCAGTATTCTGGTTTCTATATTGTATTTATGGCTATGCTTGGCCCGCATAGCAGATTTTTGTGGCGTAGCATATGTGTTGATTCCTTGAGTTTTCGCATTTTCCAATGGAGTTCTCTGTCTATTATTTATATAATAAACACTCCAATATTTATCCATATTGTCGGGATTTCAAGTCCTACTGTTATGGGAAAGGGAAGGTAGAAAATCTATAATGGCAACTTTAGCATTTGATGCGAATCTTAGCGAAGAAATAAAGGAATGGTAACGAATTCTTACTTGTAACTGGCGTAATCTCGCAGTGCTAATAGTTTGTGTCAAATTGCAACAAAATACATTATATGTTGCCTACAAGTAATTCTCCTTCTGGAAGTAACTATAGAAATAAATACTTAAGACTATTACTAAGAGTTTCGGTAGCACGTCCAATCAGTTTCAAAAGAAAGAACAAGGTCGAATATTTATTTGCATAAAATACAAATTGTGGCACAAGGCCAAAAAATGGGAGGGGTAGAGGCTGGTCCAAACTAACTATCCTATACCTAGCTAATCAGATCCACGACCCATTCATACATTACAATTTTCACATTCACCAAAAGAACTCATCCGTCACCATTCAATCCTCCATCCACTATAAAACCGCATCCTCACAAGGGGAACCTAAAAAACGCGCCCCAATCCATACAAAATTTAATGATAGTATATAATACATAAAAATTTAATAATGAGAAAATGAGAGGGGAGGGAGATGAACCCAATAAACAACTAAAATGAACAAATTTAAACTAAACATAATTGATCTTAGTAGGGCCCGTCCAACCCTCAAAACAGAGAGGTCGCTGTAGTCTGCCCATAGGACAAAATCAAGAAGCACTCTCGCTAAGGGAGTGGGAAAGATAAAGAAAAATAACACGGACATGGGAAAATAAAAGTCTCAAACAGTCAAGATAAAATGGGGGCCAAAAACAAACTGGGGAGGTTGGGAATCTCCACTTGGATCATAACTAAAGAGATAGCCGGGAAACAGGCCAGGAACAACACTTATTCATATTAAGTAGGTACACTTAAGCTTGTCTAACCTAACCAAGGGGAGGGTTCCACAGGAAACCACCCCGATGTGACCTAGGTTGACCTAGAAGAGAAAATCGAGGCTAGCCCCGTTCAAACGAACCAGGCTCGCCTCTTTCACCCACCTAAGAAAGAACAAGGTCGTAACTAAGGCGAACTATTTTAGCATTTTTTTAATATATATCTCTTCGAATACGTATGCAAATTTTGCCCCCACCACTTAAATCAGATGGCGTCGACCGGAACTCATTTCTATAAATTTTCTGTGAAGACGAAATAATATTTTTCATTATATTTTCGTCACAAGATTCCAGTTGAATTATCTCATTTCTCTCCTTCCAAAGAATTTCGCTAGGGTAAGTACACAAAGTTTCTACACTACTTACTACTGACAAAGATCATAAAATATGAAAGAGATGTTCATTTGCCTGTGCAGGTGACGTAGTTATATTTCTGTGCTTTGTCCACGGCACGGTGGAGTAATGGGTAGCGGCTCGGATTGACAAATAGGATCCACATACGTGATAATACCCTCGGGACATGTATGAATCCTCTTCTGCTTCTCCCTACCCCAGCTATGGGTAAACAGCAGGACAGACTGGGTTCTATAACTTGGGGTAGAAACTGGTCAAGGATAAGGTAACTCTGAATACAAAAACCGGCCTAGAGTAACGCCCAGTCACATTCGAAAGAGAGAGCAAGGTCGTCCAGTCAGCATATTGTATTTATGTCTATGCTGGGCAGGATAGGAGATTTCTTGTTTTGCTTTTGTTGCAATTTGCTGCGTTGGTCGAAACTATATCTACAGCCTTGTCTATGTTCAATTTACGTTTTTCTTATACTAAGTTAGGTATTGTCAGTGGTCAGGAATGAAGGCAAGCATTACTGAGAGAATAGGGCTATTATATGTATAATGGAAATGCATTGCTAATGATTTTACTATAGGAATGCATTGAAAATCAGGGAGAAAGGGATTGTCAGTGGTCAGGAATGAAGGCAAGCATTACTGATAGAATAGGGCTATTATATGTATAATGTAAACACGATGCTAATGATTTTACTATAGGAATGCATTGAAAATGAGGAAGAAAGGGATTGTCAGTGGTCAGGAATGAAGGCAAGCATTACTGATAGAATAGGGCTATTATATGTATAATGGAAATGCATTGCTAATGATTTTACTATAGGAATACATTGAAAATCAGGAAAAAAGGGATTGTCAGTGGTCAGGAATGAAGGCAAGCATTACTGATAGAATAGGGCTATTATGTGTATAATGGAAATGCATTGCTAATGATTTTACTATAGGAATGCATTGAAAATCAGGAAGAAAGGGATTGTCAGTGGTCAGGAATGAAGGCAAGCATTACTGATAGAATAAAGCTATTATATGTATAATTGAAATGCATTGCTAATGATTTTACTATAGGAAGGCATTGAAAATCAGGAAGAAAGGGATTGTCAGTGGTCAGGAATGAAGGCAAGCATTACTGATAGAATAGGGCTATTATAGGTATAATGGAAATGCATTGCTAATGATTTTACTATAGGAATGCATTGAAAATCAGGAAGAAAGGGATTGTCAGTGGTCAGGAATGAAGGAAAGCATTACTGATAGAATAGGGCTATTATATGTATAATGGAAATGCATTGCTAATGATTTTACTATAGGAATGCATTGGAAATCAGGAAGAAAGGAATTGTCAGTGGTCAGAAATGAAGGCAAGCATTACTGATAGAATAGGGCTATTATATGTATAATGTAAATGCATTGCTAATGATTTTACTATAGGAATGCATTGGAAATCAGGAAGAAAGGGATTGTCAGTGGTCAGGAATGAAGGCAAGCATTACAGATAGAATAGGGCTATTATATGTATAATGTAAACACGTTGCTAATGATTTTACTATAGGAATGCATTGAAAATCAGGAAGAAAGGGATTGTCAGTGGTCAGGCATGAAGGCAAGCATTACTGATAGAATAGGGCTATTATATGTATAATGGAAATGCAATGCTAATGATTTTACTATAGGAATGCATTGAAAATCAGGAAGAAAGGGATTGTCAGTGGTCAGGAATGAAGGCAAGCATTACTGATAGAATAGGGCTATTATATGTATAATGGAAATGCATTGCTAATGATTTTACTATAGGAATGCATTGAGAAAATGAGGGAGAAAGGGATTGTCAGTGGTCAGGAATGAAGCCAAGCATTACTGATAGAATAGGGCTATTATATGTATAATGGAAATGCATTGCTAATGATTTTACTATAGGAATGCATTGAAAATCAGGAAGAAAGGGATTGTCAGTGGTCAGGAATGAAGGCAAGCATTACTGATAGAATAGGGCTATTATATGTATAATGTAAACACGTTGCTAATGATTTTACTATAGGAAGGCATTGAAAATGAGGAAGAAAGGGATTGTCAGTGGTCAGGAATGAAGGCAAGCATTACTGATAGAATAGGGCTATTATATGTATAATGTAAACACGTTGCTAATGATTTTACTATAGGAAGGCGTTGAAAATCAGGAAGAAAGGGATGTCAGTGGTCAGGAATGAAGGCAAGCATTACTGATAGAATAGGGCTATTATGTGTATAATGGAAATGCATTGCTAATGATTTTACTATAGGAATGCATTGAAAATCAGGAAGAAAGGGATTGTCAGTGGTCAGGAATGAAGGCAAGCATTACTGATAGAATAAAGCTATTATATGTATAATTGAAATGCATTGCTAATGATTTTACTATAGGAAGGCATTGAAAATCAGGAAGAAAGGGATTGTCAGTGGTCAGGAATGAAGGCAAGCATTACTGATAGAATAGGGCTATTATAGGTATAATGGAAATGCATTGCTAATGATTTTACTATAGGAATGCATTGAAAATCAGGAAGAAAGGGATTGTCAGTGGTCAGGAATGAAGGAAAGCATTACTGATAGAATAGGGCTATTATATGTATAATGGAAATACATTGCTAATGATTTTACTATAGGAATGCATTGCAAATGAGGAAGAAAGGGATTGTCAGCGGTCAGGAATGAAGGCAAGCATTACTGATAGAATAGGGCTATTATATGTCTAATGTAAATGCATGGCTAATAATTTTACTATAGGAATGCATTGAAAATGAGGACGAAAGGGATTGTCAGTGGTCAGGAATGAAGGCAAGCATTACACATAGAATAGGGCTATTATATGTATAATGTAAACACGTTGCTAATGATTTTACTATAGGAATGCATTGAAAATCAGGAAGAAAGGGATTGTCAGTGGTCAGGAATGAAGGCAAGCATTACTGATAGAATAGGGCTATTATATGTATAATGGAAATGCATTGCTAATGATTTTACTATAGGAATGCATTAAAAATCAGGAAGAAAGGGATTGTCAGTGGTCAGGAATGAAGGCAAGCATTACTGATAGAATAGGGCTATTATATGTATAATGGAAATGCATTGCTAATGATTTTACTATAGGAATGCATTGAGAAAATGAGGAAGAAAGGGATTGTCAGTGGTCAGGAATGAAGGCAAGCATTACTGATAGAATAGGGCTATTATATGTATAATGGAAATGCATTGCTACTGATTTTACTATAGGAATGCATTGAAAATCAGGAAGAAAGGGATTGTCAGTGGTCAGGAATGAAGGCAAGCATTACTGATAGAATAGGGCTATTATATGTATAATGTAAACACGTTGCTAATGATTTTACTATAGGAAGGCATTGAAAATCAGGAAGAAAGGGATTGTCAGTGGTCAGGAATGAAGGCAAGCATTACTGATAGAATAGGGCTATTATATGTATAATGTAAACACGTTGCTAATGATTTTACTATAGGAAGGCATTGAAAATCAGGAAGAAAGGGATTTTCAGTGGTCAGGAATGAAGGCAAGCATTACTGGTAGAATAGGGCTATTATATGTATAATGTAAATGCATTGCTAATGATTTTACTATAGGAATGCATTGCAAATGAGGAAGAAAGGGATTGTCAGCGGTCAGGAATGAAGGCAAGCATTACTGATAGAATAGGGCTATTATATGTCTAATGTAAATGCATTGCTAATAATTTTACTATAGGAATGCATTGAAAATGAGGACGAAAGGGATTGTCAGTGGTCAGGAATGAAGGCAAGCATTACAGATAGAATAGGGCTATTATATGTATAATGTAAACACGTTGCTAATGATTTTACTATAGGAATGCATTGAAAATCAGGAAGAAAGGGATTGTCAGTGGTCAGGAATGAAGGCAAGCATTACTGATAGAATAGGGCTATTATATGTATAATGGAAATGCATTGCTAATGATTTTACTATAGGAATGCATTGAGAAAATGAGGAAGAAAGGGATTGTCAGTGGTCAGGAATGAAGGCAAGCATTACTGATAGAATAGGGCTATTATATGTATAATGGAAATGCATTGCTAATGATTTTACTATAGGAATGCATTGAAAATCAGGAAGAAAGGGATTGTCAGTGGTCAGGAATGAAGGCAAGCATTACTGATAGAATAGGGCTATTATATGTATAATGTAAACACGTTGCTAATGATTTTACTATAGGAAGGCATTGAAAATCAGGAAGAAAGGGATTGTCAGTGGTCAGGAATGAAGGCAAGCATTACTGATAGAATAGGGCTATTATATGTATAATGTAAACACGTTGCTAATGATTTTACTATAGGAAGGCATTGAAAATCAGGAAGAAAGGGATTTTCAGTGGTCAGGAATGAAGGCAAGCATTACTGATAGAATAGGGCTATTATATGTATAATGTAAACACGTTGCTAATGATTTTACTATAGGAATGCATTGAAAATCAGGAAGAAAGGGATTGTCAGTGGTCAGGAATGAAGGCAAGCATTACTGATAGAATAGGGCTATTATATGTATAATGTAAACACGTTGCTAATGATTTTACTATAGGAAGGCATTGAAAATCAGGAAGAAAGGGATTGTCAGTGGTCAGGAATGAAGGCAAGCATTACAGATAGAATAGGGCTATTATATGTATAATGTAAACACGTTGCTAATGATTTTACTATAGGAAGGCATTGAAAATCAGGAAGAAAGGGATTGTCAGTGGTCAGGAATGAAGGCAAGCATTACTGATAGAATAGGGCTATTATATGTATAATGGAAATGCATTGCTAATGATTTTACTATAGGAATGCATTGAAAATCAGGAAGAAAGGGATTGTCAGTGGTCAGGAATGAAGGCAAGCATTACTGATAGAATAGGGCTATTATATGTATAATGGAAATGCATTGCTAATGATTTTACTATAGGAATGCATTGAAAATCAGGAAGAAAGGGATTGTCAGTGGTCAGGAATGAAGGCAAGCATTACTGATAGAATGGGGCTATTATATGTATAATGGAAATGCATTGCTAATGATTTTACTATAGGAATGCATTGAAAATCAGGAAGAAAGGGATTGTCAGTGATCAGGAATGAAGGCAAGCTTTACTGATAGAATCGGGCTATTATATGTATAATGGAAATTCATTGCTAATGAGTTTACTATAGGAATGCATTGAAAATCAGGAAGAAACGGATTGTCAGTGGTCAGGAATGAAGGAAAGCATTACTGATAGAATAGGGCTATTATATGTATAATGGAAATACATTGCTAATGATTTTACTATAGGAATGCATTGGAAATCAGGAAGAAAGGAATTGTCAGTGGTCAGAAATAAAGGCAAGCATTACTGATAGAATAGGGCTATTATATGTATAATGGAAATGCATTGCTAATGATTTTACTATAGGAATGCATTGCAAATGAGAAAGAAAGGGATTGTCAGCGGTCAGGAAGGAAGGCAAGCATTACTGATAGAATAGGGCTATTATATGTCTAATGTAAATGCATTGCTAATAATTTTACTATAGGAATGCATTGAAAATGAGGACGAAAGGGATTGTCAGTGGTCAGGAATGAAGGCAAGCATTACACATAGAATAGGGCTATTATATGTATAATGTAAACACGTTGCTAATGATTTTACTATAGGAATGCATTGAAAATCAGGAAGAAAGGGATTGTCAGTGGTCAGGAATGAAGGCAAGCATTACTGATAGAATAGGGCTATTATATGTATAATGGAAATGCATTGCTAATGATTTTACTATAGGAATGCATTAAAAATCAGGAAGAAAGGGATTGTCAGTGGTCAGGAATGAAGGCAAGCATTACTGATAGAATAGGACTATTATATGTATAATGGAAATGCATTGCTAATGATTTTAATATAGGAATGCATTGAGAAAATGAGGAAGAAAGGGATTGTCAGTGGTCAGGAATGAAGGCAAGCATTACTGATAGAATAGGGCTATTATATGTATAATGGAAATGCATTGCTAATGATTTTACTATAGGAATGCATTGAAAATCAGGAAGAAAGGGATTGTCAGTGGTCAGGAATGAAGGCAAGCATTACTGATAGAATAGGGCTATTATATGTATAATGTAAACACGTTGCTAATGATTTTACTATAGGAAGGCATTGAAAATCAGGAAGAAAGGGATTGTCGGTGGTCAGGAATGAAGGCAAGCATTACTGATAGAATAGGGCTATTATATGTATAATGTAAACACGTTGCTAATGATTTTACTATAGGAAGGCATTGAAAATCAGGAAGAAAGGGATTGTCAGTGGTCAGGAATGAAGGCAAGCATTACAGATAGAATAGGGCTATTATATGTATAATGTAAACACGTTGCTAATGATTTTACTATAGGAAGGCATTGAAAATCAGGAAGAAAGGGATTGTCAGTGGTCAGGAATGAAGGCAAGCATTACTGATAGAATAGGGCTATTATATGTATAATGTAAACACGTTGCTAATGATTTTACTATAGGAAGGCATTGAAAATCAGGAAGAAAGGGATTGTCAGTGGTCAGGAATGAAGGCAAGCATTACTGATAGAATAGGGCTATTATATGTATAATGTAAACACGTTGCTAATGATTTTACTATAGGAAGGCATTGAAAATCAGGAAGAAAGGGATTGTCAGTGGTCAGGAATGAAGGCAAGCATTACTGATAGAATAGGGCTATTATATGTATAATGTAAACACGTTGCTAATGATTTTACTATAGGAAGGCATTGAAAATCAGGAAGAAAGGGATTGTCAGTGGTCAGGAATGAAGGCAAGCATTACAGATAGAATAGGGCTATTATATGTATAATGTAAACACGTTGCTAATGATTTTACTATAGGAAGGCATTGAAAATCAGGAAGAAAGGGATTGTCAGTGGTCAGGAATGAAGGCAAGCATTACTGATAGAATAGGGCTATTATATGTATAATGGAAATGCATTGCTAATGATTTTACTATAGGAATGCATTGAAAATCAGGAAGAAAGGGATTGTCAGTGGTCAGGAATGAAGGCAAGCATTACTGATAGAATAGGGCTATTATATGTATAATGGAAATGCATTGCTAATGATTTTACTATAGGAATGCATTGAAAATCAGGAAGAAAGGGATTGTCAGTGGTCAGGAATGAAGGCAAGCATTACTGATAGAATGGGGCTATCATATGTATAATGGAAATGCATTGCTAATGATTTTACTATAGGAATGCATTGAAAATCAGGAAGAAAGGGATTGTCAGTGGTCAGGAATGAAGGCAAGCATTACTGATAGAATCGGGCTATTATATGTATAATGGAAATGCATTGCTAATGAGTTTACTATAGGAATGCATTGAAAATCAGGAAGAAACGGATTGTCAGTGGTCAGGAATGAAGGAAAGCATTACTGATAGAATAGGGCTATTATATGTATAATGGAAATACATTGCTAATGATTTTACTATAGGAATGCATTGGAAATCAGGAAGAAAGGAATTGTCAGTGGTCAGAAATAAAGGCAAGCATTACTGATAGAATAGGGCTATTATATGTATAATGGAAATGCATTGCTAATGATTTTACTATAGGAATGCATTGCAAATGAGGAAGAAAGGGATTGTCAGCGGTCAGGAAGGAAGGCAAGCATTACTGATAGAATAGGGCTATTATATGTCTAATGTAAATGCATTGCTAATAATTTTACTATAGGAATGCATTGGAAATCAGGAAGAAAGGAATTGTCAGTGGTCAGAAATGAAGGCAAGCATTACTGATAGAATAGGGCTATTATATGTATAATGGAAATGCATTGCTAATGATTTTACTATAGGAAGGCATTGAAAATCAGGAAGAAAGGGATTGTCAGTGGTCAGGAATGAAGGCAAGCATTATAGATAGAATAGGGCTATTATATGTATAATGTAAACACGTTGCTAATGATTTTACTATAGGAAGGCATTGAAAATCAGGAAGAAAGGGATTGTCAGTGGTCAGGAATGAAGGCAAGCATTACTGATAGAATAGGGCTATTATATGTATAATGTAAACACGTTGCTAATGATTTTACTATAGGAAGGCATTGAAAATCAGGAAGAAAGGGATTGTCAGTGGTCAGGAATGAAGGCAAGCATTACTGATAGAATAGGGCTATTATATGTATAATGTAAACACGTTGCTAATGATTTTACTATAGGAAGGCATTGAAAATCAGGAAGAAAGGGATTGTCAGTGGTCAGGAATGAAGGCAAGCATTACTGATAGAATAGGGCTATTATATGTATAATGTAAACACGTTGCTAATGATTTTACTATAGGAAGGCATTGAAAATCAGGAAGAAAGGGATTGTCAGTGGTCAGGAATGAAGGCAAGCATTACAGATAGAATAGGGCTATTATATGTATAATGTAAACACGTTGCTAATGATTTTACTATAGGAAGGCATTGAAAATCAGGAAGAAAGGGATTGTCAGTGGTCAGGAATGAAGGCAAGCATTACTGATAGAATAGGGCTATTATATGTATAATGTAAACACGTTGCTAATGATTTTACTATAGGAAGGCATTGAAAATCAGGAACAAAGGGATTGTCAGTGGTAAGGAATGAAGGCAAGCATTACTGATAGAATCGGGCTATTATATGTATAATGGAAATGCATTGCTAATGAGTTTACTATAGGAATTCATTGAAAATCAGGAAGAAACGGATTGTCAGTGGTCAGGAATGAAGGAAAGCATTACTGATAGAATAGGGCTATTATATGTATAATGGAAATACATTGCTAATGATTTTACTATAGGAATGCATTGGAAATCAGGAAGAAAGGAATTGTCAGTGGTCAGAAATAAAGGCAAGCATTACTGATAGAATAGGGCTATTATATGTATAATGGAAATGCATTGCTAATGATTTTACTATAGGAATGCATTGCAAATGAGGAAGAAAGGGATTGTCAGCGGTCAGGAAGGAAGGCAAGCATTACTGATAGAATAGGGCTATTATATGTCTAATGTAAATGCATTGCTAATAATTTTACTATAGGAATGCATTGAAAATGAGGACGAAAGGGATTGTCAGTGGTCAGGAATGAAGGCAAGCATTACAGATAGAATAGGGCTATTATATGTATAATGTAAACACGTTGCTAATGATTTTACTATAGGAATGCATTGAAAATCAGGAAGAAAGGGATTGTCAGTGGTCAGGAATGAAGGCAAGCATTACTGATAGAATAGGGCTATTATATGTATAATGGAAATGCATTGCTAATGATTTTACTATAGGAATGCATTGAAAATCAGGAAGAAAGGGATTGTCAGTGGTCAGGAATGAAGGCAAGCATTACTGATAGAATAGGACTATTACATGTATAATGGAAATGCATTGCTAATGATTTTAATATAGGAATGCATTGAGAAAATGAGGAAGAAAGGGATTGTCAGTGGTCAGGAATGAAGGCAAGCATTACTGATAGAATAGGGCTATTATATGTATAATGGAAATGCATTGCTAATGATTTTACTATAGGAATGCATTGAAAATCAGGAAGAAAGGGATTGTCAGTGGTCAGGAATGAAGGCAAGCATTACTGATAGAATAGGGCTATTATATGTATAATGTAAACACGTTGCTAATGATTTTACTATAGGAAGGCATTGAAAATCAGGAAGAAAGGATTGTCGGTGGTCAGGAATGAAGGCAAGCATTACTGATAGAATAGGGCTATTATATGTATAATGTAAACACGTTGCTAATGATTTTACTATAGGAAGGCATTGAAAATCAGGAAGAAAGGGATTGTCAGTGGTCAGGAATGAAGGCAAGCATTACAGATAGAATAGGGCTATTATATGTATAATGTAAACACGTTGCTAATGATTTTACTATAGGAAGGCATTGAAATTCAGGAAGAAAGGGATTGTCAGTGGTCAGGAATGAAGGCAAGCATTACTGATAGAATAGGGCTATTATATGTATAATGTAAACACGTTGCTAATGATTTTACTATAGGAAGGCATTGAAAATCAGGAAGAAAGGGATTGTCAGTGGTCAGGAATGAAGGCAAGCATTACTGATAGAATAGGGCTATTATATGTATAATGTAAACACGTTGCTAATGATTTTACTATAGGAATGCATTGAAAATCAGGAAGAAAGGGATTGTCAGTGGTCAGGAATGAAGGCAAGCATTACTGATAGAATAGGGCTATTATATGTATAATGTAAACACGTTGCTAATGATTTTACTATAGGAAGGCATTGAAAATCAGGAAGAAAGGGATTGTCGGTGGTCAGGAATGAAGGCAAGCATTACTGATAGAATAGGGCTATTATATGTATAATGTAAACACGTTGCTAATGATTTTACTATAGGAAGGCATTGAAAATCAGGAAGAAAGGGATTGTCAGTGGTCAGGAATGAAGGCAAGCATTACAGATAGAATAGGGCTATTATATGTATAATGTAAACACGTTGCTAATGATTTTACTATAGGAAGGCATTGAAAATCAGGAAGAAAGGGATTGTCAGTGGTCAGGAATGAAGGCAAGCATTACTGATAGAATAGGGCTATTATATGTATAATGTAAACACGTTGCTAATGATTTTACTATAGGAAGGCATTGAAAATCAGGAAGAAAGGGATTGTCAGTGGTCAGGAATGAAGGCAAGCATTACTGATAGAATAGGGCTATTATATGTATAATGTAAACACGTTGCTAATGATTTTACTATAGGAAGGCATTGAAAATCAGGAAGAAAGGGATTGTCAGTGGTCAGGAATGAAGGCAAGCATTACTGATAGAATAGGGCTATTATATGTATAATGTAAACACGTTGCTAATGATTTTACTATAGGAAGGCATTGAAAATCAGGAAGAAAGGGATTGTCAGTGGTCAGGAATGAAGGCAAGCATTACTGATAGAATAGGGCTATTATATGTATAATGTAAACACGTTGCTAATGATTTTACTATAGGAAGGCATTGAAAATCAGGAAGAAAGGGATTGTCAGTGGTCAGGAATGAAGGCAAGCATTACAGATAGAATAGGGCTATTATATGTATAATGTAAACACGTTGCTAATGATTTTACTATAGGAAGGCATTGAAAATCAGGAAGAAAGGGATTGTTAGTGGTCAGGAATGAAGGCAAGCATTACTGATAGAATAGGACTATTATATGTATAATGTAAACACGTTGCTAATGATTTTACTATAGGAAGGCATTGAAAATCAGGGAGAAAGGGATTGTCAGTGGTAAGGAATGAAGGCAAGCATTACTGATAGAATCGGGCTATTATATGTATAATGGAAATGCATTGCTAATGAGTTTACTATAGGAATGCATTGAAAATCAGGAAGAAACGGATTGTCAGTGGTCAGGAATGAAGGAAAGCATTACTGATAGAATAGGGCTATTATATGTATAATGGAAATACATTGCTAATGATTTTACTATAGGAATGCATTGGAAATAAGGAAGAAAGGAATTGTCAGTGGTCAGAAATAAAGGCAAGCATTACTGATAGAATAGGGCTATTATATGTATAATGGAAATGCATTGCTAATGATTTTACTATAGGAATGCATTGCAAATGAGGAAGAAAGGGATTGTCAGCGGTCAGGAAGGAAGGCAAGCATTACTGATAGAATAGGGCTATTATATGTCTAATGTAAATGCATTGCTAATAATTTTACTATAGGAATGCATTGAAAATGAGGACGAAAGGGATTGTCAGTGGTCAGGAATGAAGGCAAGCATTACAGATAGAATAGGGCTATTATATGTATAATGTAAACACGTTGCTAATGATTTTACTATAGGAATGCATTGAAAATCAGGAAGAAAGGGATTGTCAGTGGTCAGGAATGAAGGCAAGCATTACTGATAGAATAGGGCTATTATATGTATAATGGAAATGCATTGCTAATGATTTTACTATAGGAATGCATTGAAAATCAGGAAGAAAGGGATTGTCAGTGGTCAGGAATGAAGGCAAGCATTACTGATAGAATAGGACAATTATATGTATAATGGAAATGCATTGCTAATGATTTTAATATAGGAATGCATTGAGAAAATGAGGAAGAAAGGGATTGTCAGTGGTCAGGAATGAAGGCAAGCATTACTGATAGAATAGGGCTATTATATGTATAATGGAAATGCATTGCTAATGATTTTACTATAGGAAGGCATTGAAAATCAGGAAGAAAGGGATTGTCAGTGGTCAGGAATGAAGGCAAGCATTACAGATAGAATAGGGCTATTATATGTATAATGTAAACACGTTGCTAATGATTTTACTATAGGAAGGCATTGAAAATCAGGAAGAAAGGGATTGTCAGTGGTCAGAAATGAAGGCAAGCATTACTGATAGAATAGGGCTATTATATGTATAATGTAAACACGTTGCTAATGATTTTACTATAGGAAGGCATTGAAAATGAGGAAGAAAGGGATTGTCAGTGGTCAGGAATGAAGGCAAGCATTACAGATAGAATAGGGCTATTATATGTATAATGTAAACACGTTGCTAATGATTTTACTATAGGAAGGCATTGAAAATCAGGAAGAAAGGGATTGTCAGTGGTCAGGAATGAAGGCAAGCATTACTGATAGAATAGGGCTATTATAAGTATAATGTAAACACGTTGCTAATGATTTTACTATAGGAAGGCATTGAAAATCAGGAAGAAAGGGATTGTCAGTGGCCAGGAATGAAGGCAAGCATTACTGATAGAATAGGGCTATTATATGTATAATGGAAATGCATTGCTAATGATTTTACTATAGGAATGCATTGAAAATCAGGAAGAAAGGGATTGTCAGTGGTCAGGAATGAAGGCAAGCATTACTGATAGAATAGGGCTATTATATGTATAATGGAAATGCATTGCTAATGATTTTACTATAGGAATGCATTGAAAATCAGGAAGAAAGGGATTGTCAGTGGTCAGGAATGAAGGCAAGCATTACTGATAGAATAGGGCTATTATATGTATAATGTAAACACGTTGCTAATGATTTTACTATAGGAAGGCATTGAAAATCAGGAAGAAAGGGATTGTCAGTGGTCAGGAATGAAGGCAAGCATTACTGATAGAATAGGGCTATTATATGTATAATGTAAACACGTTGCTAATGATTTTACTATAGGAAGGCATTGAAAATCAGGAAGAAAGTGATTGTCAGTGGTCAGGAATGAAGGCAAGCATTACAGATAGAATAGGGCTATTATATGTATAATGTAAACACGTTGCTAATGATTTTACTATAGGAAGGCATGGAAAATCAGGAAGAAAGGTATTGTCAGTGGTCAGGAATGAAGGCAAGCATTACTGATAGAATAGGGCTATTATATGTATAATGTAAACACGTTGCTAATGATTTTACTATAGGAAGGCATTGAAAATCAGGAAGAAAGGGATTGTCAGTGGTAAGGAATGAAGGCAAGCATTACTGATAGAATAGGGCTATTATATGTATAATGTAAACACGTTGCTAATGATTTTACTATAGGAAGGCATTGAAAATCAGGAAGAAAGGGATTGTCAGTGGTCAGGAATGAAGGCAAGCATTACAGATAGAATAGGGCTATTATATGTATAATGTAAACACGTTGCTAATGATTTTACTATAGGAAGGCATTGAAAATCAGGAAGAAAGGGATTGTCAGTGGTCAGAAATGAAGGCAAGCATTACTGATAGAATAGGGCTATTATATGTATAATGTAAACACGTTGCTAATGATTTTACTATAGGAAGGCATTGAAAATCAGGAAGAAAGGGATTGTCAGTGGTCAGGAATGAAGGCAAGCATTACAGATAGAATAGGGCTATTATATGTATAATGTAAACACGTTGCTAATGATTTTACTATAGGAGGGCATTGAAAATCAGGAAGAAAGGGATTGTCAGTGGTCAGGAATGAAGGCAAGCATTACTGATAGAATAGGGCTATTATAAGTATAATGTAAACACGTTGCTAATGATTTTACTATAGGAAGGCATTGAAAATCAGAAAGAAAGGGGTTGTCAGTGGTCAGGAATGAAGGCAAGCATTACTGATAGAATAGGGCTATTATATGTATAATGTAAACACGTTGCTAATGATTTTACTATAGGAAGGCATTGAAAATCAGGAAGAAAGGGATTGTCAGTGGTCAGGAATGAAGTCAAGCATTACTGATAGAATAGGGCTATTATATGTATAATGTAATCACGTTGCTAATGATTTTACTATAGGAAGGCATTGAAAATCAGGAAGAAAGGGATTGTCAGTGGTCAGGAATGAAGGCAAGCATTACAGATAGAATAGGGCTATTATATGTATAATGTAAACACGTTGCTAATGATTTTACTATAGGAAGGCATTGAAAATCAGGAAGAAAGGGATTGTCAGTGGCCAGGAATGAAGGCAAGCATTACTGATAGAATAGGGCTATTATATGTATAATGGAAATGCATTGCTAATGATTTTACTATAGGAATGCATTGAAAATCAGGAAGAAAGGGATTGTCAGTGGTCAGGAATGAAGGCAAGCATTACTGATAGAATAGGGCTATTATATGTATAATGGAAATGCATTGCTAATGATTTTACTATAGGAATGCATTGAAAATCAGGAAGAAAGGGATTGTCAGTGGTCAGGAATGAAGGCAAGCATTACTGATAGAATGGGGCTATTATATGTATAATGGAAATGCATTGCTAATGATTTTACTATAGGAATGCATTGAAAATCAGGAAGAAAGGGATTGTCAGTGGTCAGGAATGAAGGCAAGCATTACTGATAGAATCGGGCTATTATATGTATAATGGAATTGCATTGCTAATGAGTTTACTATAGGAATGCATTGAAAATCAGGAAGAAACGGATTGTCAGTGGTCAGGAATGAAAACAAGCATTACTGATAGAATAGGGCTATTATATGTATAATGGAAATGCATTGCTAATGATATTACTATAGGAATGCATTGAAAATCAGGAAGAAAGGGATTGTCAGTGGTCAGGAATGAAGGCAAGCATTACTGATAGAATGGGGCTATTATATGTATAATGTAAATGCATTGCTAATGATTTTACTATAGGAATGCATTGCAAATCAGGAAGAAAGGGATTGTCAGTGGTCAGGAATGAAGGCAAGCATTACTGATAGAATAGGGCTATTATATGTATAATGTAAATGCATTGCTAATGATTTTACTATAGGAATGCATTGCAAATCAGGAAGAAAGGGATTGTCAGTGGTCAGGAATGTAGGCAAGCATTACTGATAGAATAGGGCTATTATATGTATAATGTAAATGCATTGCTAATGATTTTACTATAGGAAGGCATTGAAAATCAGGAAGAAAGGGATTGTCAGTGGTCAGGGATAAAGGCAAGCATTACTAATAGAATAGGGCTATTATATGTATAATGTAAATGCATTCCTAATGATTTTACTATAGGAAGGCATTGAAAATCAGGAAGAAAGGGATTGTCAGTGGTCAGGAATGAAGGCAAGCATTACTGATAGAATAGGGCTATTATATCTATAATGGGAATGCATTGCTAATGATTTTACTATAGAAATGCATTGAAAATCAGGAAGAAAAGGATTGTCAGTGGTCACGAATGAAGGCAAGCATTACTGATAGAATAGGGCTATTATATGTATAATGGAAATGCATTGCTAATGATTTTACTATAGGAATACATTGAAAATCAGGAAGAAATGGATTGTCAGTGGTCAGGAATGAAGGCAAGCATTACTTATAGAATAGGGATATTATATGTATAATGGAAATGCATTGCTAATGATTTTACTATAGGAATACATTGAAAATCAGGAAGAAAGGGATTGTCAGTGGTCAGGAATGAATTCAAGCATTACTGATAGAATAGGGCTATTATATGTATAATGGAAATGCATTGCTAATGAGTTTACTATAGGAATGCATTGAAAATGAGGAAGAAAGGGATTGTCAGTGGTCAGGAATGAATGCAAGCATTACTGATAGAATAGGGCTATTATATGTATAATGGGAATGCATTGCTAATGATTTTAGTATAGGAAGGCATTGAAAATCAGGAAGAAAGTGAATGTCAGTGGTCAGGAATGAAGGCAAGCATTACTGATAGAATAGAGCTATTATTTGTATAATGTAAATGCATTGCTAATGATTTTACTATAGGAATGCATTGAAAATCAGGAAGAAAGGGATTGTCAGTGGTCAGGAATGAAGGCAAGCATTACTGATAGAATGGGGCTATTATATGTATAATGTAAATGCATTGCTAATGATTTTACTATAGGAATGCATTGCAAATCAGGAAGAAAGGGATTGTCAGTGGTCAGGAATGAAGGCAAGCATTACTGATAGAATAGGGCTATTATATGTATAATGTAAATGCATTGCTAATGATTTTACTATAGGAATGCATTGCAAATCAGGAAGAAAGGGATTGTCAGTGGTCAGGAATGTAGGCAAGCATTACTGATAGAATAGGGCTATTATATGTATAATGTAAATGCATTGCTAATGATTTTACTATAGGAAGGCATTGAAAATAGGGAAGAAAGGGATTGTCAGTGGTCAGGAATGAAGGCAAGCATTACTGATAGAATAGGGCTATTATATCTATAATGGGAATGCATTGCTAATGATTTTACTATAGAAATGCATTGAAAATCAGGAAGAAAAGGATTGTCAGTGGTCACGAATGAAGGCAAGCATTACTGATAGAATAGGGCTATTATATGTATAATGGAAATGCATTGCTAATGATTTTACTATAGGAATACATTGAAAATCAGGAAGAAAGGGATTGTCAGTGGTCAGGAATGAAGGCAAGCATTACTTATAGAATAGGGATATTATATGTATAATGGAAATGCATTGCTAATGATTTTACTATAGGAATACATTGAAAATCAGGAAGAAAGGGATTGTCAGTGGTCAGGAATGAATTCAAGCATTACTGATAGAATAGGGCTATTATATGTATAATGGAAATGCATTGCTAATGAGTTTACTATAGGAATGCATTGAAAATGAGGAAGAAAGGGATTGTCAGTGGTCAGGAATGAATGCAAGCATTACTGATAGAATAGGGCTATTATATGTATAATGGAAATGCATTGCTAATGATTTTAGTATAGGAAGGCATTGAAAATCAGGAAGAAAGTGATTGTCAGTGGTCAGGAATGAAGGCAAGCATTACTGATAGAATAGGGCTATTATATGTATAATGGAAATGCATTGCTAATGATTTTACTATAGGAATACATTGAAAATCAGGAAGAAAGGGATTGTCAGTGGTCAGGAATGAAGGCAAGCATTACTTATAGAATAGGGCTATTATATGTATAATGGAAATGCATTGCTAATGATTTTACTATAGGAATGCATTGAAAATCAGGAAGAAAGGGATTGTCAGTGGTCAGGAATGAAGG
>OZ038516.1:8642366-8697366 GCA_964036315.1 Acanthosepion esculentum | reverse complement strand
AAGCATGCGAAAAATGACATGTGAAAATATGATTTTTTTTTTTGTGCCGGAGATAATGTAAGCTATTTAGAGTTGGATGAAGAAAGGTTCAGAGTTCGATCTATAGGTGTGAACACTGTATGTGTAAAAGCTCGCAATCAATCGGTTTTTGTTTTTTTTTAATTTTTTAAATTCTATTTTTCTTTTTTTATTGGTTTAAAATTGGTTTTCTAGTCACGATTTGTACTTTGCTGTTACTACACTTCTCGCACTGGTAATTATCTCTTATTTCTCTTGCCCGTTTTTCTTTTTTTGAGTTGTTGATTTCATCTTTCTCTCTCTCTCGCTGTTTCTCTCTCTCTCTCGCTGTTTCTCTCTCTCTCTCTCTCTCGCTGTTTTTCTCTATATATCTATTTCTCTCTCTCTCTCTCTCTCTCTCTCTGTGTTGCTTTCTTCCTTTTTTCTTTCTTGCTATCTTTTTGTATTTTATTCTTTCTGTTTCTCTCTATACATCTCCTTTTCTACTCTCTCTGTTTCTCTCTCTCTGTTTCTCTCTCTCTCTAGTTCTTTCTCTTTCTCTGTTTCTCTCTCTCACTATATATATATATATATATATATATATATAAATATATATATATATATATCTTCCTCTTCTTTTATTTTTCTCTCTATCTCCTTCTCTCTCTTTATTTCTCCCTCTCACTTTATCTATCACTTTCTTTCTCTATCGCTTTCCCTTTTTTTCTCTCTGATTCTCTCTCTCTCTCTCTCTCTCTCTCTCTCTCTCTCTCTATATATATATATATATATATATATATATATATATATATATATATATATATATATATCTTTCTCTGTCTCTTTTTGCCTCTTTATATATATCGTTCTCGCTCTCTATCTATATCTCTTACCCCCTCACTTTTTCTTTCTCTCTGTCTCCATCTCTTTTTTCGCTCTCTCTGTCTATATCTTTCTTTCTGTTTCTCTCTGTCTTTCTTTCTCTTTCTCTTTTTTCTCTCTACATATAACTCTTCTTTCTTTCTTTCCTTCTTTTTCTCTCTTTCTCCTTTCACTCTCTATCTCTTCCTCTTTTTTTCCTCTGTTTCTCGCTCTATTTCCTTCTTTCTGTCTTTCTCTCCCTCTCTTTCTCTTTAAATATATATATATATATATATATATATATATATATATATATATCTTTCATTTTCTCTCTCTGTTTTTCTCTCTATCTCTTTTTCTCTCAATATATATCTGTTTCACTCTCTCTCTCTATATATATATATCTTTCATTTTCTCTATCGCTGTTTCTCTCTATATATATCTTTGTCGCTCTTTCTATCTCTTTTTCTCTCTTTCTCTTGCCTTCTCTCTCTGTGAGATAGTTTTGTCTATTTTACCAAAACCTGTGATAAAATGAATTCTATTGATTTAAGTTGTGTCATCTCCAGATTTGCTCTGAGAATTCTAGAAGCATTTCTCCGCCCAGGAACATCATCTTCGTTTTATTTTTTTTTTTTTCAATATTTCTTTATTCGCTACATTTTCTCATTAATCACCTCGAGATCGCCATCTTTTTTTTTTTTCACAGGAAGCTGCGAAACTTACAAAATTCTAAGAGAATTAAAAGCACGTCAAAATGGCACCATTCTCTGACCTGCCGCTACACATTCGTCTTGATACTGTCACGAAGCATTTGGACATTTTTTTTTTAAAAAACAAGTTCATGCAATTTCGTAACTTTTCTATTGCCTGGTAAATTTAAACCGACACAAAATTGGACTATAAATATTGCTTGCCCAGAAAATGATTTTAAAATATAGTTCCCCATCCACAGGATATGTGATCTGGAAGTTGATATTTATTGATTCGTCTGTTTAATGGCATTTCAACTCCTTATGGGAGATTTAATATCAAATTTCTCTCGGGCAGACGTGTTGGTATTTTTAATATAAAAATGTAGATCTATACTTTCATATCTATATCTAAGTTTTCGACTCTCGTGAAATTTTGAA
This sequence comes from Acanthosepion esculentum, assembly GCA_964036315.1. Lineage (NCBI taxonomy): Eukaryota > Metazoa > Mollusca > Cephalopoda > Sepiida > Sepiidae > Acanthosepion > Acanthosepion esculentum. The sequence goes on along the minus strand of OZ038516.1, from coordinate 8,695,375 downwards.
CTAGAGATGCTTTCGCTGGTTCCCAGACTTCATAAATTTAAGCGTTCTACTAGGCTGGCATCTCGTTCACACCCTTTCACTGTCTAAACTGTTAAATGTAGTCGTCTCTTCTACTCCAATAGCTTCACGTCTCGCACTTCCCGCCTGTGGAACTTCCTCCCCTTTTCTTGTTTCCCTGATAGCTATAATCTCCAACTATTCAAATGTAATGTCAATCGCCGTCTCCAGATGCCCTGATCTATCCCCTATCCTTCTCTTCATCCTTTCCTCTATCACTCCTATTTGCTCTCGATCCAACTCCGTAACCCCTTGCATGCTAGTGGTTTCTCGCCTTGCTTGGAGTTGAATGCTTAATAAAAAAAATATATATATATCTACGTTTTTGTACACTATTTACATTACTCGGACTATAGTCCTCATCTTTGTCGCCATATTTCTTACAACGTTTCAGCCATTGTACGCTCCGGACTTCTTCAAATACAATACGTGGATTTACCACATCACAAAAAAAAAAATTCAAATAAAAAAATTCTCACTTAAAATTTGAAAAACCTAGCGTTGCGACTTTGCACGTTCCGATATTGTATACAACCGTCGATAATAGCACATTCTTAAAAAACATCTTTCGGTCTACAAACAATTATTTCGTCTCCAAGATTTAATTTTAAAGGAAAAAAAATATGCCTGAGGATGAATGAAGGATTATTCGAAAGTACTCGCATTTAAAAAAAAATATAAACTGGAAACAACTGATAACAGTTTTATGAATGAGGATCACATCGTTCTATGGATTAACAGTATTTTAATGCAGACATTATATTCTACTAGCGATGTGATAGCGCCAATAATCGCATTAATATTGCTGATTGATTCTATGCGTGGTTATTTCTTTGTATATAAAATACATGCTGCCTTATGTTTTATGTTTATAAATAACTATTGATCCGCAGTACAAAAAAGAAATTCCTAAAAAAATAACTAGTGAGACATTACACTAAATTAACTGAACTATATACTTCGTTCATGAGATATTAACTGAAAACACTTGTAAAAATAGAATACTTGGATTTACCACATCACACATAAAATCAAATAAAAAATTCTCACTTAAAATTTGAAAAACCTAGCGTTGCGATTTTTGCACGTTCCAATATTGTATACAACCGTCAATAATAGCGCATTCTTAAAAAACATCTTTCGGTCTACAAACAATTATTTCGTCTTCAAGTCTTAATTTTAAAGGAAAAAATATGCCTGAGGATGAATAAAGGATTATTCGAAAGTACTCGCATTTTTAAAAAAATATAAACTGGAAACAACTGACAACAGTTTTATGAATGAAGATCACATGATTCTATGGATTAACAGTATTTAAATGCAGACATTATATTCTACTAGCGATGTGATATCGCCAATAATCGCATTAATATTGCTGATTGATTCTATGCGTGATTATTTCTTTGTATATAAAATACATGCTGCCTAATGTTTTATGTTTATAAATATATATATATATATATATATATATATATGCACACACATACACACATATATACATATATATTATAAAGAGATAATCATACATTGAATCAATTGGCAATATTAATGCAATTAATGGCGAAATCTCTTCGCTAACAGACTTAATATAAGCATTAAACTACTCAAAATCCACTGAATGATGCGATCCTTATCTATAAAATTGTTGTCGGATGGATCTGGTGTATTTTTAGAGCAGCACGTACTTTCCGTAGAAAAGAAAAAAACTACTAAAACATATCACTCTATTAATTGAACTGTGTACTTAGTTCATGTCACGTTAACTGGAAAACACTTACAATAAAAGAATTCGTGGATTTACGAAATTACAAAATTCATATAAAAAATTCTCACTTGAAATATTTGAACTTTAGCGTTGCGACTTGCACGTTCCAATATTATATTACCGTTAATAAATAACATTCTTAAAAAAAAAACATCTTTCGGTCTGCAACACATTTATTTCGTCTTCGAGTTTTGATTTTAAAGGAAAAAATTACAGCCTGACGATGAGGACATGAAGTCCTTGAAAGTACTTGCTGCTCTAAAAAATACACCAGATCCATCTGACAACAATTTTATAAATAAGGTTCGCATCATTCAGTGGATTGTTCGTAGTTTAATGCTTATATTAAGTCTATTAGCGAAGAGATTTCGCCATTAATTGCATTAATATTGCTAATTGATTTAATGTATGATTATCTCTTTATAATATAAAATTTATGCTCCGTAATATAATACGTTTATATATATATATATATATATATATATATATATATATATATATATTGAATTGGACATAGTACGACAATTTATTAAAGACATTTTTTATATGTTTAACGTTCTTTTTCTTTTTTTTATAGATACAAGTATTTAAGCAAATGCTCTGTTTATATTATTATATTTATTTAATACTGTTTATTATAAACAGACCATTTGTTTAAATACTTGTATCTATAAAAAAAAAGTTAAACATATCAAAAATGTCTTTACTATATATATATATATATATATATATATATATATATATATATATATATATATATATATATCAGTATGGCCCTATCTATCTATCTATCTATCTATCTATCTAAGTATAGTCATATCTATCTAACTTTCACAGCCTGTTCATATCTATCTGTCTATCTATCTATCTATCTATCTATCTATCTATCTATCTCAGTTAATCTATCTATCTATCTATCTATCTATCTCAGTTAATCTATCTATCTATCTATCTATCTATCTATCTATCTATCTATCTATCTATCTATCTGTCTGTCTATCTATCTATCTATCTATCTATCTATCTATATATATATATATCTATCTATCTCAGTCTGTTTATAATCTATCTATCTATCTATCTATCTATCTATCTATCTTACTCAGTTCTGATCTAACTTAATCTGTTCAGATCTATCAGTTAATATCTATCTATCTATCTATCTATCTATCTATCTATCTATCTATCTATCTATCTATCTATCTATCTATCTATCTGTCTGTCTATCTATCTATCTATCTATCTATATATATATATATCTATCTATCTCAGTCTGTTTATAATCTATCTATCTATCTATCTATCTATCTATCTTACTCAGTTCTGATCTAACTTAATCTGTTCAGATCTATCAGTTAATATCTATATATCTATCTATCTATCTATCTATCTATCTATCTATCTATCTATCTGTCTGTCTATCTATCTATCTATCTATCTATCTATCTATATATATATATATCTATCTATCTCAGTCTGTTTATAATCTATCTATCTATCTATCTATCTATCTATCTATCTTACTCAGTTCTGATCTAACTTAATCTGTTCAGATCTATCAGTTAATATCTATCTATCTATCTATCTATCTATCTATCTATCTATCTATCTATCTATCTGTCTGTCTGTCTATCTATCTATCTATCTATCTATATATATATATATATATATCTCAGTCTGTTTATAATCTATCTATCTATCTATCTATCTATCTATCTATCTATCTTACTCAGTTCTGATCTAACTTAATCTGTTCAGATCTATCAGTTAATATCTATCTATCTATCTATCTATCTATCTATCTATCTATCTATCTATCTATCTATCTGTCTGTCTGTCTATCTATCTATCTCACTTTCGTTATCGAAAGAATTCAAAATAAAAAAATACACAATGGACACAAACGTAAAGTTTTCCATTCCTCTCTCAATTCGAAACCTTTCTTTGAACACGTCAGCAATGCAAATTTTTTTATTACGTTTTTTGGGGGGATTTATTTTTTTAATCAAAGGAAACTTTTGTAAAGTTTTACGAAGCCTAAGTTTGCTTTTTATTTCTAATTATCAATTGCCTTTTTTGTTATTCCTTTTTTTTTTCTCGGTTACAATTCAATTAAATTATAAACAATGCAATTAGGAATCGCCTTAGAATCAAAGACAAACGAATGCTAAAGTTATCCGACATCTGTCGTTTGCAATGAATTGCTTTGAGGAAAAGAGAAAGCTCTCGAAAGGAAAGTCAAACCTTAACTGTGGATGAAAAGAACGACAATTCTTCCGAAAAAGAAAATAAATTCTTTAAGAAAATGTTTTCAAAAAGAACAAATTTGAAAAACAAAAACCAAAAACCAAAAAAATGCCATAAAATTACATACTTATGTTAGAGTAAAGTATTTTATGCCGTTTCATTTTATATTTAGATTTAATATTTTCTTTATGCCTGACAAGTCTGAGGGTGAAATATTATTTAAATAATTTACTTTCGAAATGTTCTCATTGTTGGGGTTATACCATCAAGATAATCTTCCTCTTCCCATACGATAAAAATCTTATATTTACCTGGCACAGGGTGTATCTCATCTACGACTAGCTTACGCGAACTCTGACCACCCTGGACAAGTTATGCCCTGCGAATGCCAGCTCTGACTATATTAGACAAGCTTAGACCAGCGACATGACTGGAAACTCTTGGTTCTTCACGTTAAATACCCTCCTTGTGTCATAACCTGATTCAGTTTCGTCAAGTAAATCACCTTGCCTGGCACACGTAACGGGTATGACTAGCTTAGACGAGCTCTGATAGCTTGGACAAGCTTAGACCAGCGGACCGAATGGGAACACTCGGGTCCCCACTTTAAAAACTTTGTGTTACAGCCTGACTCAGTGGAGGGTCAAGTAAATCACCTTAAATGGCACAGGTGATATCACGGCTATGAAAAGCTTAGACAAGCTCTGACACACTTCGACAAGCCATGGGCATTTATAACCAGCTTCGACGTTCTCTGACCCATTTGGATAAGCTATGACCAGCTATAACCAGCTTCAACATACTTTGACTAGCTTGGATAAGCTATGACCAGATATAACCAGCTTCAACGTGCTCAGACTAGCTTGGTTAAGCTATGACAAGCTATAACCAGCTTCAACGTGCTCAGACTAGCTTGGATAAGCTATGACCAGATATAACCAGCTTCAACGTGCTCAGACTAGCTTGGTTAAGCTATGACAAGCTATAACCAGCTTCAACGTGCTCAGACTAGCTTGGATAAGCTATGACCAGCTATAACCAGCTTCAACGTGCGCTGACTAGCTTGGATAAGCTATGACCAGCTATAACCAGCTTCAACGTGCTTTGACTAGCTTGGTTAAGTTATGACCAGCTATAACCAGCTTCAACGTGCTCAGACTAGCTTGGTTAAGCTATGACCAGCTATAACCAGCTTCAACGTACTCAGACTAGCTTGGATAAGCTATGACCAGATATAACCAGCTTCAACGTGCTCAGACTAGCTTGGATAAGCTATGACCAGATATAACCAGCTTCAACGTGCTCAGACTAGCTTGGTTAAGTTATGACCAGCTATAACCAGCTTCAACGTGCTCAGACTAGCTTGGATAAGCTATGACCAGCTATAACCAGCTTCAACTTGCTCTGACTAGCTTGGATAAGCTATGACCAGCTATAACCAGCTTCAACGTGCTCAGACTAGCTTGGACAAGCTATGACCAGCTATAACCAGCTTCAACGTGCTCAGACTAGCTTGGTTAAGCTATGACCAGCTATAACCAGCTTCAACTTGCTCTGACTAGCTTGGATAAGCTATGACCAGCTATAACCAGCTTCAACGTGCTCAGACTAGCTTGGATAAGCTATGACCAGATATAACCAGCTTCAACGTGCTCAGACTAGCTTGGTTAAGTTATGACCAGCTATAACCAGCTTCAACGTGCTCAGACTAGCTTCGTTAAGCTATGACCAGCTATAACCAGCTTCAACGTGCTCAGACTAGCTTGGATAAGCTATGACCAGATATAACCAGCTTCAACGTGCTCAGACTAGCTTGGTTAAGTTATGACCAGCTATAACCAGCTTCAACGTGTTCAGACTAGCTTGGTTAAGCTATGACCAGCTATAACCAGCTTCAACTTGCTCTGACTAGCTTGGATAAACGATGACCAGCTATAACCAGCTTCAACGTGCTCAGACTATCTTGGACAAGCTATGACCAGCTATAACCAGCTTCAACGTGCTCAGACTAGCTTGGACAAAATATGGCCAGCTATAACTTGCTTTGACCCTCTTGGACGAGCTATGACCGGCTTTAACCAGCTTCGACGTGAACTGACCAACATGGATAAGCTATGTCCTGCTCAGACCAACTGCCCGAGTGTTTCCAATCGGGTCCCCACGTTAAAAACAGACCTTTTGTCACAACCTGACTCAACGGGAGTGCGGGTCAAGTCAATCTCCTTACCTGGCACAGGTGTTTTTCCTGGCTCCGTCATATGACACAGGTTCAACTGTGAAAACTGTGAGGTGGCTAACCCCGGGGAACAGCAGCCCGAGGATGCACCATGTAATGAAAATAGAGGTATCGGTGCTCGTCATCGAAGCCAGCGTAACCAATGTTGGTTCGTGGAATTTTTGTCATTGGCCCGAGTATACGCGCTCGGCTTCCCCACATTAAACTCGACCTTGTGTCACAACTCGTCTGCAGTCAGGCGACAGGGTAAATACACTTACATGGCACATGCCGGCTAGGGTTTATCATCTGTCAGTTGCGTATCCGTTTTCGAGCGGTGTGCGATTCAGTGACGACTCCGTCTGCGGAAAGAGGCGCAACTGAGGAAAATAATACAGTGAGGGGCCTGACCCTGCGGAACTAGAGGAACGGATCGAGGCCAGCGCAACTGACGTTTACAGGGACTTGGGAAAATTTTGTCCTTGGTCCGGGTGTACATGATCTGGTTACCCCCACCATGATCCCGACCTTGTGTCACATCACGCACTAGTGGAGATGAAAATCCCAGAGTAATTTCCCTGTGATGTAATGGTTACCAATCTTGTCTGACTAGAACAATTTCCACTGTTTAGAGATTCAGATCCTTAATAGTTTCCCCATACATTCGGCCTTGTCGTCCTGGGTATGACGATAAACTACATGCCATAGCAAGGCCTTTGATTAAAAGGTTCGAGAAGCGAGAAACCACCTCTTAAATGCTGGTGTTCCTAGGTCCACCCTGACCCGGGGTGGAAGCACCTGTTAGGGACCCAGCTATGGGCAAATAGTTACCCCCTCAAAAAAAAAGGCTAAATAGCAGGGACACTGGACCATATGTATCAGCAACATTCGAATAATGGAGGAATGACAAACTTTAGATATGTAAGATAGATTCTGGAGAGAAAAATATCTAGAACGGCACAGTGAAGCAACTTTCTTAGCAGCATTTAATATAGTCTTTTAACTTCATGTCAGCTGACAACGTTATCCCGAGAAGGCACAATATTCTAAGCATGGACGAATGGTAGACATATAGATATGTAAGATAGATTCTGGAGAGAAAAATTGTCTCGCACGACAAAGTGAACCAAATTTCTTATCAGCTGACTTAGCAATGGATTTAATATAGTCTTTTCACTTCATGTCAGCTCTGAACGTTAGCCTGGGAAGGCACAGTATTCTAAGCATGGATGAATGGTAGACTTATAGATATGTAAAATAGATTCTGGAGAGAAATATTGTCTCGCACGACACAGTGAACCAACTTTCTTAGCAGCTGACCAAGCAATGGATTTAATATGGTCTTTTCACTTCATGTCAGCTGAGAACGTTAGCCCGAGAAGGCAGAATATTCTAAGCATGGACGAATGGTAGACTTATAGATATGTAAGATAGATTCTGGATTGAATAATTGTCTCACACGACACAGTGAACCAACTTTCTTAGCAGCTGACCTAGCAATGGATTTAATATAGTCTTTTCACTTCATGTCAGCTGAGAACGTTAGCCCGAGAAGGCACAATATTCTAAGCATGGACGAATGGTAGACTTATAAATATGTAAGATAGATTTTAAAAAGAAATATGTCTAGAACGACACAGTGAACCAACTTTCTTAGAAGCTGGTCAGCCTATAGATTCCATACAGCAGTACTCACCATGGACTTGGTTGGAGGGTCGGTGTCTGTCATAGCTTAATAAAACACTATAAACTAAACCTCTATAGTCAATAAAATGGTAAAGCGCAACGAGTCACTTTCCTGGAGGTTATCCCTTTGTACTTACTGTTTTCGTAGTTTTCTAAGGAAACCTGACCCAGTGCACATTTAGTATTTCGTATGTCCATTCTACGAATTCTTTCCTCGCAGATTGACTACAGATTCTCGATTGGATTTAAATCCTGTGATTTTCCGGGCCAATCTATAGTACGTTGATTTGCTCACTGGTAACGTTTGCAATGTGCTCGTGCAGCGTTAGAATTTTCGTACGCTTTCTTTAGTGTAACGTGCATAGCACACAATGGCAGTAGGACAACTAATCGACAGTTGAGACAATAGTGTTTGGGTGTGATAAAAATCTGATGGAATCAGGGATGTCGCAATATTTTTCTAGGCCCAAACAAATTTCATCATACACCCCGAAAATAGATTCATATTACTGCACACCACTATAAATGATCTAATCCGAGGAACAAATAGAAATCGATTATAACTTGTCACTAGAGTGGGTCGAAAATTGGCTGTATGTTGAAAGAAAAGAAACTCAAACTGTTGTTTCAATTAATTTGCACAAGGGTTTAGCATCAGCCATGCTGATGGATGGCAAAGAAAGTTTACTACTTTGATGGTTAATATAGAGCAGAATAGTTTCGGAGGAGTTAAAATTAACAAGCCATTCTTTGCACCGGTTAACAACGGAAGGAAGGTCGTTTTTAACATCAGCCGCCAAAACGTAATGAAGGAACAGTGAAGCGATACACAGATAAACTTCACGAAATCCCTAAGAACCGAATCAGCAAGTGGAAAACACAGCTTAAAATGTAAGACAGTTTTTCCACGATCCTGATGGGAGGGTTGGTGTCGTTCAGGAGCCTAACAAAACACAATAAACCAAACCTCGATAGTCAATAAAATGGAATTTTCTTTCTGTGTGACCCGGTAGTAAATCGTCTACGGACCGCTGATTGAGGACCACTGCAATATAGTCTTTCATATCAGCCGAGAATATTAGCTCGGTAAAATGCTACAAGTCACTTTCGTGAAGGTTAGCATCAGCCATACTGATGGAAGGCAGAGAAAGGTATCTCTTATGATTAATATAGAGAAAAATAGTTTTGGGGGTGTTAAAATAAACAAGCCATCCTTTGCCCCGGTTAACAACGGACTGAAGGTCGTTTTTAACATCAGCCGCCAGTTTAACCTTATCTTATATTTTACCCGTACAACCAACACGTAAAGAAGGCACAATGAACGAATCGTTACACACGTATCCCTGAAATAGTCAACATTTTATGAAATATTCAAGAACCGTATCGTCGGTTTGGAAACAGCTTATAATGTAAGCCAAATGATATTGTTTAAACATTTCACTCCAGACGAAGGCAATAAAGCCTTTAAAATGCAAGGAGTTAGTGTTAAATAGCAGACTATTATGTTTTAGAGAAGTATATCGTTGCTCTTCCTCAGGCTGACGTCTGAGGTCAGATACAAGACAAAATAAAGGAAGTTGATTTTGATTGCCTGATCCAGCGTGAGAACGATAGAGATAGAGAAAATATTTTCTAGGAGTTGTTTCTTAAATGTCAAGCAATGTAAACGTGTTTCCTCTTCGTGTCTGGAAAATGCTTCCAAATAGTGGGAGAGCAACCCCACTGGAGAGTTAAAGATGTATAAGTCGACTTTAAGATAAGTTAAAACTCCCCTTGTTGATATCTTTTTATCACCAAACCAAAATCGACTAGTGATCACCGGCCGGGAGAAGACAAGAAAGAGGGTGCAACATATGAGTGAATCAACACCGTCACCCTAAGATCACTACCACCAGGAAGATATGCAACATTAGTAAGCGTTAGGGAACGAGAAAAAAATCACTATTGAGAAGAGAGACAATAAAAGAACAGTTATTAAGAGAGAATATAAAGATTGGCATTGCCTTTAAATTCTTGAAGATCAAAGTTGACTCGGAAGCCTGAAGAGATTTCCACAAGCGAGAAGTGCGACAAAAGAAAGCCTTGAGCTTACGGTTTTATCTAGACTATTCAAGTGTAAGATGATGAGACGCTTTTGCCAATCTAGCACGGCTCTGAATTCAAAAAGTCTACCTATCAAAAACTAGCCCCAATGACTATTTACAATATGAAAACAAAACTATTCACAAAAAAACAAACAAAATAATGTTAGTAATAACACCCCTCCCAATCGGGAGTTTAATAATATAAAAAAAAAACTCATCCCATAATACTCACTCAAGCACACACTCATTCAAACAGAAAAACAAATGCGAAAATCGCACCCGTAGAGCAATATTTATTGATATATACACAGAAACAAAAATTGGACCATATACACACACACACACACACACATATATATATATATATATATATATATATATATATATATTCATATTCACCAATAAAATTTACAGTCATGGCTTATAATTTGGGATATGGATATATTATGTTGATCAAGGCCATAGCAGATATTAATGATTTTTGAGGGGGGGGCAACAAGATTTTGAATTTAGTCTGAAGTTATCAAAGGCTGCCGAACTGATTAGCAGCTAATTAATTAAAATTTCCACTACCTCCTTGCATTCATCTTTTTTTTTTCTTTCTTGGTTATCTTTCTCTGTTGCATTTTGTTAAAATAAAACCCTATAAAATAAAAATAAACAACAATTGGTAAAAATTTGGTTTGAGTCAATTATTCGAAATGGCACAATCCTCAGCTTCATTTCTAGAAACAAATATTCCAACCATTTACATATATATATATATATATATATATATATATATATATATATATATATATATATATATATATATATATATATAAATTATCAGAATTCATCTGTAGAAAAATGCAATATGCATAAAGGAAAGAAGACAATAGGAAAATATAGTTTAAGCCGATGAGAATGCCGCCACTGGATATTAACCAAATATTAATCTACGCCCCGGTTTTTCCCAATATCATCATTCCTAAGAGAATCGCTACTAACCCAAGTCAAAGTACACAACAATTATATCAAAAGAAAGCAGCTGCATCCGTCAACAAAATACAAGCAATATTCTCTTCAAATATAAAGTAATTGACGTATTTCTTTTCAGTTGACCAAATGGATATACCATAGCGTCTCTAAATCCTTCTAGTTAATAAGGACATTTCGTTTTTGGGTTATACACTATCATTATCATCATGATCATCATCGCCTTGGCTTTTGTAATCCATTGGCGGATCCGAATGCAGTAGCCATATGGTATCCCCTCCACAAGGGTCTGTCAACGGCAGCCATCCGCAATTCTGGTATACGTCATACTTGTCCATTGTTTGATATTGTCCAACCAGTTTTTGCGTTGCCGTCCTCTACTAGGCCCCCTTTCAACGGTGCCTTGCATGTCGGTCTTCCACGGGCTGTCGTGACTTTAAACCACGCCACAAGGGTATTAATCATATAATCTATATTACTGATTAAAATCCATCATTCTCGTCATCCTCGTCCTCATCATCACCATCATCATCATCTCCTCCTTGTCTTTAGTAATCGCAACTGGGATCCAAATGCAGAAGCCATATTGAATCTCCTCCACAACGGTCTCTCTACGGCAGCCATCAGAAATTCTGGTATAAGTTTTACTTGTCCATTGTTTAAAACTGTCCAACCAGTTTTTGCGTTACCGTCCCTCTCCTACGTCCACCTTCAGTGGTGCCTTGCATGATGGTCTTGCACGAGCTATAGTGCCTTGAAACCACGCCACAAGGGTATTAACATATAATCTATATTACTGATTAAAATCCACCATCCTCATCATCATCATCTCCTCCTTGACTTTTGTAATCGTAGCTGTGATCCGAATACAGAAGCCATATTGTATCTCCTCCACAACGGTCTCTCTACGGCAGCCATCCGCAATTCTGACAACTGATACCTGGCATCCATTAGACATGGCACGTGGAACGAGAACAGTCTATCCCAGTGAGCGAAAAGGGGTTCAGTTCGACATTCCAAACACCTGAAGAAGGCCGGAGCGTACAACGACCGAAACGTTGTGATAAATATGGCAACAAAGATGAGGACAATAGTCCGAATAATGTAAATAGTGTACATAATACCTCATCTCAGAAATATAGACAGATACTGAAAGGCCGAAACGTTGTAATAAATATGGCAACAAAGATGAGGACAATAGTCTGAATATTGTAAATAGTGAGCAACTTTGTACTGACAATTTGCACCTCTTCACGGAAGGAGTGAAATTCTCCCAAAATGTCAAGAAAATATGCATCCCCATCTCCCAGGGTACAGTGCGGTGACTGCAGCTTGTTCGACTTCTGTTCAATTTTTATAAATCTCAAAATAAAAAAATTGTCTCTGGCCCAGAGGATGTTTCTCAACAGAAGGAAAGAATCGTGCCAAGGGCGAAACAAGCTGTTTTGGGAGTTGGCCAGTCAAAACTGAGTTGATTTTGTCGAATCGGCAATAATGTTGAACTTTATCCCAAATATCCCGGGTTAGGTCATTTGGCTAAAGATCAGTTTTCGGGATGTCACAGGCAATGAATTGTTGGAAGAAACTCGTGATCATAATTTTTCGGCTTGTGGCGTAAATTTCGCCAATTCATAGTTCAGATTTGTTGCCTTTTTTTTTCCCGCCCGTCTGTTAATGAAATTTCATGGGTTTATATGAATAGTGACGAAAAATATTGTAAAGGTATCGATCATAAAGGTATAGATCTTCAATACAACCTTGTTTATCGACGACGATCTCCGTGACTGAATCGGTTAAAAATCATGTCCGGTCTAACTACGGTTTCTCTTAAAGAAAGGCGAAATTCTCTTTAATAAGTTATTCTTGAATATTCGGCTCGGTAGGAGGATCTAAATGTAGTGTTTAATCAATAAACAGAACGACTACTCAATTAAAAGTAAAAATATGGAACAGTATTTATTACTACTTTACGTAGTTGTCTTTTTACTCGTTATCTTCTTTGGGGGGGTACTTGGAGCTTGAATTGTGGACGATTGTTTTCGCCTTGGTTTAATGTTCTTGGTTCTTTCCTTTTTTATTCCCCATTTTTCCTCGGGTACCGATTTGTTCTACTGCAACGCGTACCACCATTTATATATATATATATATATATATATATATATATATATATATATATATATATATATATATATATATATATATATATATAACACGCATATATATATATATATATATATATATAACACATATATACAAACACGCCTAGCACGAATTCGACGTGGACATCAGCGAGATCCAGTAAGATATATTTAATCATTTCTAAGATACGATTCATATTTTAATCTAACAATTGGACAATTTTGCTGTTACATTCGGTATATATATATATATATATATATATATATATATATATATATATATATATATATATAGCATAATGAGAGGCCACGTATACTTTCTTGATATGTATATAATATCTGGATAAAATGAATGAAACAAAATTGGGTGTTTTTTTTATTAAAGTATTTATTTCTGTGTTTTTGTATATATTTATTTAATATTTCAGACCACCTAGGTTTCCTTGTCAAGCGAGTGGCAACTTAACTACATAACTTCAAAAATTATGTTAGGGGTCTCGGTTCTCGCTTTTGAAACATGATAAACTCTTATGTAGCGAAGGAATCATATTTTTAAAAACAAAATATATTATAATTTTTTACAGTGAACTAAAGAATATAAAACAAACACTTGTTAATAATAGTTTTCCAAACTATATAATTGATGAACAAATAAGATGCTTTCTTAGAAATCTCAATACTAAGCAAATAGTACATAATACTGCTTCTACTAATCTCAAACATATTAATCTCCTATATCGTAATCAAATGCATACTAATTATAAACAAGATGAAAATATACTAAAAAAATTAGTAAATACTAACATATCCACAACAGATCCTAGCAAAAGAATTAAGTTAATTATATACTACACTAAATCTAAAATATCCAACTCAATTATTCGAAATGATTCTTCTCCCCCGGTTAGCGATTTGAAAAAAACCAACATAGTTTACAAATTCAGGTGCCCTTTTGGAGATTGTATCTCCAACGAACTAAATAATATCTATGTTGGTCACACCACAAACTCGCTTTCACGACGCTTGACACTACATTTGAATGATAACTCTAACATTTTTAGGCATTTAAAACAACATGCCTGGCCGCATACACAATTCCGGAAAATCTTCGTCGAAAACACAACTATACTTAAACATGAAAACAATAAACAAAAACTAAAAATTCTTGAAGCTATATACATAAAACAGTTGAAACCTAACCTGAACAAAATAAACTATGAAATCTCCAAAAATATCCTTAAATGCCTATAATTAGTAACAGAAGTCATTGGTTCATACCAACGGCTTTCCATACTCAATACTCATCGGATTAACTCTCGCGTGGTCATGTGTGACGTCATGAGCTGTCGTGCGATTTTCGCTTTCAGCGTTTTATATGCACGTGTTTATCGTTGCTTGGAAATCATCCATGTAAACAAATAATACTATCATCAATTTCTTGTTCGTGTATTGCATAAATATATTGTGTAATTGTCATCTTTGATAATGGCTTATGTAAGCCGAAAGCTCAGATTGGATTAAAAAAAAGTATGTATCAATATTGTGATTTTCTTTCATTATTTAATGATAATGTTATTAAGATTATCAGACTATATGAAAAAAACTTACATAAAATATATAGACAACGCTTATCTATATTATTTAATGAGACATGTATTAATGAAAAAATGCTGCCTAAATACACACAATATATATATATATATATATATATATATATATATATATATATATATATATATATATATATAAAGAGAGAGAGAGAAAGAAATAATATAAGAAAAATTTAACTTCGCTGATTGATTTTACATTCTGTATCCCTTATTGCTGTCTATTTCTTTCTATCTATCTATCTATCAATCTCGGTCAGTTAATGTCTATCTATCTATTTATCTATCTGTACAATTATTTTAATCCGTTCATATCTTTCGTAACCGAAAGCGCTCGGAATTACACTTAAATAAAAAGCTTAATCACAGTATCTTTTCGGTCGTCTTTAATAAAACACACACACACACACAGACACACACACACAAATATATATATATATATATATATATATATATATATATATATATATATATAAAAAGAAAGAATAGTAAGATATATAATCTGTTGTTCTTATTGATATTTTTATTTTTACAAAACAGTGCTCAATGTAAATTTACAGGGCAAAAATACAAAGTATTCTAATCCAAACACCAACTAACCCTTAACTAACCCTAACCGTAAACCTAACCCTGCCGAAAAAACTCTTTTTCGATGATAAATAAAACAGATGACATGCGTTGAACGATGTCATAATTCGTTGAAAAAGTCACGCCTACTCTACCTGGACTTAACCTCTTTTCGAATGTAACTCATATTTAATACAATAGTCGTTAATAAAAAAATTAACACGCTACCACCCCTGTCTAAATGATTGGATTTCTCTGTATACTTGGAAACAATTATTATGAATGGATGTGCTTTTAAAACTCAGTAAATTTCAAAATAAGATATTCCAAAATTCGCTTGAAAAGGAAACAAAACTACGGACTTTAATTTAATTATATAATTGAATTTGAATTTTTGGCTTCTGATTTTGAAACATGGTAATCCCAGTGTAGCGATGGAACCACATTTTTAAATTAATGGAACCACATTTTTAAGTTAATTTATAATATATATATATATATATATATATATATATATATATATATATATATATATATATATATATATATATTCAAATGCCACACGACCAAAATTTCCAAATACGTAGACCATTACATAAAACCCCTAGCTAAGGAAGTAAAATCCTACATCAGAGACAACAAATTTACTAAACCAAATTAATCACATACAAAAAATGCCAAAGAATGCTATTCTAGTGACTAAAAACGTAAGATCACTCTATTCAAACATTAAACACATCGAAGGGCTAACCGCCTTTCAGGAAGCACTTACTAAAAGAAGAACACAAGACCCTCGCCACAGAAGTTATCATAAAGCTCATGGGGCATATTCTTACATTGAATACTTTCAACTTCAATGGAGCCCACTACCTGCAAGGAGACCACTGCAGTTCCATTATATGCTACAATATTCATGAGAAAATTTGCGGAGACCCATATCTATCCCCACATCGGTAGCGACTGTGTATTCTTTGCAAGATATATCGATGATATATTCTTTGTATACACGGGCAGTGACGACAAAGTTACCCAATTCCTCATGACCCTAAACACAGTGCACGACTCAATTAAGTTTGACTGTGAAAAGTCCACAAGGTCGGTAACATTTTTAGACACCCGCATTTACATAGATGAGAACAGGAAACTACGAACGACACTACAGACTAAAATCACCGACACCTACAACTATCTACACTTTAAGTCTTCCCACCCTAAACACCTCAAAGAGAACCTTCCCTATTCACAAGCACTTAGAATCAGAAGGATATGTTCCAACAATGAAGAACTAAATAAGCACATTGAAAATCTGGAGCATCAATTCACAACACGGGGCTATAAACAACACCTAATCAGGGAACAAATAAATAAAGCAATTTCCACACCTAGAGAAGACACTCTAATGTACAAGATTAAAAATAAACCCCGCCGCATCCCTCTAGTAACAACTTTCAACCCCACTCTGCCTCCACTATCCCAAATAATCAAAAGTCGCTGGGAAATACTACATCTCAAACCAGACCTAAAAAATTGTTTGAGGAACCCGGCCTTCTAGCATATCGTAGACCTAAGAATCTAAAAGAAATCATAAGTAGTAGCCACATTTCAGGGGACAAGGTAATCCGTAATAAACCAACAACAAAAACAACAGGATTTTCCCAACCATGTAACAACAAAAGAAGCTTATGCTGCAACCACATTAGACAAACGAATTCATTCACTAGCTCAGTCACTAAATCTACTTTCAAAATCTACCACGACTCTAACTGTAGAAGTCATAACATAATTTACCTCCTAGAATGCACACTATGCCAGAAATATATAGGAAAATCTGAATGGCCCTTTCACTACAGAATTAATAATTATCGCAATCTAATTAAGTCGACTCCCCATGAAAAATTATTACCTGTAGAACAACATTTCCGCCTAGAAAAACACGATTTTAAAACCCATGCCAAATTCACTATAATTGAGAGAATAGAAAAGTCCAGAGCAGATAACATTAGAAAGATTTTAGAGTTCCATGAAAATAAGTGGATACAACGTTTAAAAACACACTATCCAGCCGGGCTAAACCATAAATTTAACAATATAGATAGCATTAATATGTAACCCTACAAATCAAAACCTACCCACATTTCTCACCCACACAAAACAGACATGCTTACGGAGGTGTTGAGGCCTCACACTTATACACACATCCACACGAATATGCACACTTATACACATCATACTCACTCACTCCCTAAGAACCAAATAACACACACACACACTTAACAGAGACACATCCTCTTTCCAGGAACCAATAAATCTGTCAAACTGACCAAGCGAATTCAGAGCAGCATGGATCCATCCAGCTCTTATCTCAAATAACAACTTAAAAGAGACTGTATTTACATTAGTCGGACTATTGTCCTCATCTTTGTCGCCATATTTGTCACAACGTTTCGGCCGTTGTACGCTCCGGCCTTCTTCAGGTGGTTGGAATTTCGAAACGAACCCTTTAGTTCGATCACTGGGGTAGACTGTTCTAGTTCCACGAGCCATGTTTAATGGATGTCAGTTATCAGTTATCTCCTGCTAATTTTCCCTCTGAAAGCTCTCCACTGCCTGAACCGGGTATTGAACTCACACTCTTTGGGTCTGTGACTGGCTCTAACCAACGCCTTTATCCACTGTTCCATGTGTCCTTGAAGAAGGCCGGAGCGTACAACGGCCGAAACGTTGTGACAAATATGGCGACAAAGATGAGGACAATAGCCCGACTAATGTAAATACTGTACATAATACCTCATCTCAGAAATATAGACAGACTCTTAAAAGAGACTGTTTGACCAACACAAGAACTGACCAAAATTCATGTTAAAAACAAAATAAATAAATAAAAAAACAAATGAAAACTACAGACAAAAGTTCATTTTCTCCATCAAGAATTTAATTTCTCCAGTTCTACTAACAAGCACAGATTTTTTTTTCTCCTGATGATGGGCATGTTGGCCGAAACTAGTTGGGCAATCTGAAATAATAAAAACGAAAAATATTAATATACAACCCAGTGTGTCTAAAGATTTTAATTTTTTAATATTTTTTATTCAAAGCACACACACACACATACACACACACACACACACACACACACACACACACACACACACACACACACACATATATATATATATATATATATATATATATATATATATATATATATATATTACCTATTTATATCGGTACATGTGTACCTGTATGAGTGACTGCAGATGTAAAAGAACGTATGTATATGACATTTACATGGATGTGTTTACAATATATGATAGAGCAAGATCTCTAATATTACCTTCAAATATCACTGCATATTAACTAAAAACTAAACTTTAAGTAAGAGAAATTACCAATCTAAAAATAGTCGCTAATTGAACGCATGAATAAAATTCAAACTGATAGAGATATCACCTTAATAATCACTTACAACGAGAAGTAAACTTATATTTGAAAATAAAAGTTTTAGTGTTTTAATGTAAATTCTATGAATATTTTTCTAATTGACTATTTCATATTAAATCCCCAAAATTTTTGCAATAAAGTTTTTAAAAAAACTTTAACTAACATAATTAAATTCTTTAGAATGTTTAAACATTCAAACTTATATCAAACATTATAATATTTATGAACTCTCAAAGTAAAGCAAAAAACAGCGTCCATTCCAAAGAAAGTTAATGACACTTTATCACAACTTCTTTCTCTCTCTTTCTCTTTATGCCTTTTTGTCCTATCCCCCTCCCATATCAATATACAACTTCCGTTAACGGATTTAATGTGTCAATGTCTGGATTTGCTCTAAAAATTTAAATTTGAAAGAATAGAAATGTTACATTTAACTCAATCATGTCTCTCTACCCCCTTCACTCCTTCACTCCCTTACTCCCCCACTTCGTTAATTTACTTATTACTGCCCGTCATAAATGTGTAAATTTCTTTTCATTTTTCGTTTCAACCTTTGGAAATAAAATCTGATGATCCGCAGTCCTTTAAAAGGGCTGTGGTGAAATAATTTATTACATGGAACCTTAAAGTCTGTTTTTATTTAAATAAAAAAATAAAATATATATATATATGTGTGTATGTGTGTGTCTGTATGTGTGTGTGTGTGTGTCTGTCTCTGTGTGTGTGTGTCTGTCTGTCTCTGTGTGTGTGTGTCTGTCTGTGTGTGTGTGTGTCTGTGTGTGTGTGTGTCTGTCTGTGTGTGTGTCTGTGTCTGTCTGTCTGTCTGTGTGTGTGTCTGTGTCTGTCTGTCTGTCTCTGTGTGTGTCTGTGTGTGTGTGTCTGTGTGTGTGTGTGTGTCTGTGTGTGTGTCTGTGTGTGTCCGTGTGTGTCTGTGTCTGTGTGTGTGTGTGTCTGTGTGTGTGTCTGTGTGTGTGTGTGTGTGTGTGTGTGTGTGTGTGTGTGTGTGTGTGTGTGTGTGTGTGTGTGTGTGATTCCACGTACTTGTGTGTCTTTGAAGAGAACAGACATAATTTATTGAGGATTTTTTTTTTATTATTTGATTTTTTTATTGTTTAGACCTAAACTTTTTAACTATGGTTCAAGATTTTAGATATTTTGCCGATATGATTTCTTCAAAACACCTTGATCCTCTTCGGGGAGTAAAGTTATTTTCAATAGGAGGTGTTATCTGTCTTTTCTTTTCGTGTATTTATTTGTTATATTTATTGTTTGTTGTACGTTTTCTGCCTCATATTTGAAATTGGAATTTTAAGTCAAGTCACACGTTCAGATGTCATATCTAGATTTTGAAACTTTTTCATCAGATTTTCGCATCGTCCCATGGCGGTGATATTTCTAGCTTGTTATTGGCGTTGAAACTTTGTTCCCTGAAGATAACCAAAGTGAAATATCTGCAATCTTGAAACATCACTAAAAAACTTTGTCAGAACATAAGAAAAATTGAATAAAAATATAAAATGATATTCCGCGGATTTTAATCAGGCACAAAAACAAATTTTCTAACAAAATTAATATGAAAAGCAGCAAGATGGACCCAGATCAAAACCTAGTTGCGACAGGCCGTCCATACTTGAACGCAATCTTAAAGTCATGCATATATATATATATATATATATATATATATATATATATATATATATATATATATATATATATATATATATATATATATTACATTACAACATGCACATATCCACTACAAAAGTGTACATTTTTGTTTCAACGTCAAAAAAAGAAAACCTTTATTAAACGTCTCATTAGGTGGGGAATCACGTTCTGAAGGCTGTAATCTTACTGTTCGTTCACCTAAACTTTTATATATATATATATATATATATATATATATATATATATATATATATATATATATATATAAATGAAAACAGATGGAGTAAAATTCCACTGGTATTAGTATTAACTTTTTTTTTTAAAGTGCTCAATAGAAAGTATTATTATTTTTTTTATTATCAGAGCTTATAATAAAAACACGTTGAAATCTATTCTCATTATAATCTCATATAATAAAAATAATAATAACATTATATATATATATATATATATATATATATATATATATATATATGTAGAAAGAGAGAGCGGGAGAGGTGCGAAATGATAACAAATATAGTATAATATCACTGTACGTAACATTTAATTTAAAATAGGGCTCTATACAGAGTCGACCTAAATATTATATATATTATATTATTTAAACACGATAAAATCGCTACATAATGACAATTATGCATCAACGCCATAAATGTGTCTCCTGGGGCGATGTTAATCAAATGGCCAGTCTAGTAGCTTAACATCATCCGAGGAGACACATTTATTGTGTTGCAACATAAATGCCATTATGTAGCGACTTTTAACATGTTTTAATATCCTAAAATAAATAATATATATTCAAATTAGTCACAACACATTACATTGCATCGAGACATCTGGTTCTGTTGTTAATAGTTCGGTCTCTCACGTGGTATGACGTCATAGAACCGCATCATGAATTTAAGACCTTCGTCTGCTATTCCACGATCCTTATCGTTGCATCGCAATCTTCTATGGCAACTTATATAAAAAAAAACCCAAAAAACAAAAACACAAACTTATCAACAAATATCATCTTTCATAGTAAATATCTTTGCTTAAAATATCCATATAGCCACTCTGAAGATGGCTCATGTGAGCTGAAAGCTTAAATAATCAAACAGCTTAATAAAAACAAAATGTTGGACAAAGTTGTCTATACTTTCACCCGAAATTAAAGGAAACATACGAACTTTAGAACGGCTCCTGATCAGTTTATAGACATTTATTGTCTGTTACATTTAAAAAATTCGCATAATATAAATTGAACCCGCACCACATAATTGATATTAAAATAACCGATCCGACGTGCGAATTCCTGATAATAACTGTGACATTACTCTATTTATTGAACAATTTAGTTCATGCCACCTTTACTAAAAAAGCCTACTTCTACAAAAGAATTCTCATATTACTCTATATTAGTACAAGAACGCAGAATTTTAACATTTAAAAAAAATTCAACTTCAGCGTCGTGACTGCACGCTCCAAAAGTATTCTTACAGTTAACAATATCACATTTCTAAAAAACACTTCTTTCGGATTACACTTTATCTTTCGATGTCCTGTTATTACCTGGATGTAAAAAACTTACCTATTTCCCTACCTGAGGATGATCGTATGAAACGATTGAAAGCTAAACTAGTAGTAAAAAAAAGACCTGATAAAACCGGAATTTATAAACAGGGATCATACCATTCATTAACGGATTCGAGGTTAATGTATTTTATTATTAAAAATTGTTTGCGAGAGTGATTCTTGCCATTGATATCATTAACTTCATTATCTGCTTTTCGTATGAATGATTCGCATAATATATATATATATATATATATATATATATATATATATATATATATGTGTGTGTGTGTGTGTGTGTGTGTGTATGCGTGTGCGTGTGCGTGTGCGTGTGTGTGTGTGTGTGTGTGGACATTCTCAAAGCAAAAAACGAAATGAATTTAATTAAACAAGGAAATTAATAAAAACAAAAAACTGTGTTCTTATCAACTGGAATGTAGGAAACGCTATTTTCATATTGTTAACTGAAAATAACGTCAGTTAATGTCACGTGTGGAGAATATTGTCATTATATCTGTGTTGACGGATTCAACTATATCTTTTGATTTTACGATATTGTTGTGTACGTTTGTTTGTGAGAGCAGTAGTTTTGTTGAGAAAGGTGAAATAGGGAAAAGGCCTTGGCACAGATTAATATTTGGGTAATGTTCTATAATTAATAGTGTTTTACTATTGTCATTTATATTTTAAAAAATTGTCTTATCTACAGGTTAACTCTGAGAAAATTTCACATACACACACACACACACAGACACACACACACATATAATTCCATCGCGATGGAATCATATTTTTAAAAAAATAATTATAATATATATACGAGGGTCATTCAATAAATAGGGTGATGTTTTTGGTATAATGACTTCTAATACAGCTAGAAGCTTATTCTTCTTTATTTTATTTTTTTTTGTTTTACTTCTTTTTCAAATGGATTTAATTTCTTTTGCAGATTAAAAAAAACTTTGAGAGTTTTGGCGATTAACAAAGATGGCCGACCAAGAAGCATGCTCCAGGATTGAACAGAGGTCAGTTATCAAGTTTTTGGTTGCTGAAGGGTGCAAACCAGTTGAAATTCATAGGAGAATGTCAACTGTGTATGGTGCCACATGTTTCAGCCAAAAAATGTCTACAAGTGGGCTAAATTGTTTAAAGAATGACGAGCAGTGTTGAGGATGAAGACAGGCCTGGGAGGCCTACAGAAGTGAGGTCTCCTGAGGTGATCGAATCAGTCAATGACCTCATTCAGTCTGACAGAAGGGTGACAGTGGATGACATTGCAAGGAGTTTGAGCTTATCTGTTGGGACAAACGCAGGGGTCATCAGTCAGAAGGCGTCATCTTGCATCATGACAACGCAAGGCCTCACACAGCAGCCCAAACGGTGCAGACCATCAGCGAGCTGGGCTGGGAACTGCTCCCTCATCCCCCTTACAGCCCAGACATTGCCTCTTCAGACTTTCACCTGTTTGGTCTCTTGAAAGCGTTCACGAGAGGCACGAAGTTTAAAAGTGACGATGAAGTCAAAAGTGTTGTGAGTGACTGGCTGAGACATCAGTCCAAAGATTTTTACGCTGAGGGAATACGGAAGCTTGTGCACAGATGGGACAAGTGTGTAACAGTGCTGGGTTGACTACGTTGAAAATTTTTTAAAAAGTAAGCTTCTATCTATATTAGAAGTCCTTATACCGAAAAATTCATCTTATTTATTGAATGACCCTCGTATATATATATATATATAAACTAAATAACTAAATAATAGATAACTAAAAATTCTTGAAGCTATATACATAAAACAGTTGAAACCTAACCTGAACAAAATAAACTATGAAATCTCCAAAAATATCCTTAAATGCCTATAATTAGTAACAGAAGTCATTGGTTCATACCAACGGCTTTCCATACTCAATACTCATCGGATTCACTCTCTCGTGGTCATGTGTGACGTCATGAGCTGTCGTGCGATTTTCGCTTTCAGCGTTTTATATGCACGTGTTTATCGTTGCTTGGAAATCATCCATGTAAACAAATAATACTATCATCAATTTCTTGTTCGTGTATTGCATAAATATATTGTGTAATTGTCATCTTTGATAATGGCTTATGTAAGCCGAAAGCTCAGATTGGATTAAATAAAAAAAAGTATGTATCAATATTGTGATTTTCTTTCATTATTTAATGATAATGTTATTAAGATTATCAGACTATATGAAAAAAACTTACATAAAATATATAGGCAACACTTATCTATATTATTTAATGAAACATGTATTTATATATATATATATATATATATATATATATATATATATATATATATATATATATATGTGTGTGTGTGTGTGTCTGTGTATGTGTGTGTGTGTGTGTGTGAAAGGATTGCGACTTGTGACCGTCCAGTACGACTTTTTTAATCGAGTTCTTAATGTCTGTGTCCTGTGCGTCCCAGAGGCTCGAGTACTTTCGAGAATTGATTGTAAGACAGGAAGCTTATTGTTTTAATATTCTAGGAAAACTTTTACATATATTTTTCCGTTAACGCGTTTCGTTTTAAAAAGATCTTCTCTTAACCCAGCTTGATTTAAATTTATGATGTGTCAATGGCGCCATTTGCGAGCTGATTACGACAAGTATGAAATTATTTACGATATAATGAAGATGTGGATTTTGCGTTTCTTGATTAAAGAACACATTCAAATAACTTGTCTACGAAATACATTTTCTTCAAAAAGAAGAAGTAGGCTTACGGCCATATCCTTTGAAGCACCGGTTCCCGTACGAAAACTCTGTCCTGGGTATGACGATAAACTGCATCCGCGTCCTGAGTATGACGATAGTCTACATCCGTGTCCCGGGTAAGACGATAAACTGCATCCGCGTCCTGGGTATGACGATAAACTGCACCCGCGTCCTGGGTAAGACGATAGACTACATCCGCGTCCTGGGTAAGACGATAAACTGCATCCGCGTCCTGGGTAAGACGATAGACTACATCCACGTCCTGGGTATGACGATAAACTGCACCCGCGTCCTGGGTAAGACGATAAACTACATCCGCGTCCTGGGTAAGACGATAAACTGCATCCGCGTCCTGGGTAAGACGAAAGACTACATCCGCGTCCTGGGTATGACGATAAACTGCACCCGCGTCCTGGGTAAGACGATAAACTACATCCGCGTCCTGGGTAAGACGATAAACTGCATCCGCGTCCTGGGTAAGATGATGGACTACATCCACGTCCTGGGTATGACGATAAACTGCACCCGCGTCCCTGGTAAGAGGATAAACTACATCCGCGTCCCGAGTAAGACGATAAACTGCATCTGCAACCTGGGTATGGCGATAGACTACATCCGCGTCCCGGGTAAGACGATAAACTACGTCCAACAGCAAGGCCTCTGATAATAGGTTTTTGAAAAAAATAATATTACCAGCTATACGTTTTTGAAGAAATAATATTACCAGCTATACATTTTTGAGGAAAAAATATTAACAGAAATAGATTGACAAAACAAAAATATTACCAAAAAAAAAAAAAGCTGTCGGCATTAAATGACCCATTGAGGTTGATATACCGTAAAACAAACCAAACCAAACCAACGTACGATCACTAAAGTTATGCAACATCGATCGTAGGTAGTAGTTAAATGGGTGATCGCTTGGGAATACAAGGTTTGTTTGTTTAGCGGCATATCAAATATTTGTGGGTCATTTAATGAAGAAATTTAATTTTCTTGGGAGCATTATTTTCTTTTCGAAAAATGTATTCCTGGTAAACTTTTTTCTTTCAGCATTTTACCCCAAGCAAGGTTGGAGTGCATTTAGCACGCAAGGGGTTACGGAGTGTGAGAGCGAGTTTAAAGAATGTTGTTTAAGGAAAGGATATAGAGAAGGACGGCGATCAGGATCAAGGCATCAGGATATGACGATTGACATTACATTTGAATATTTGATCATTATAGCTATCAGGGGGAAGCAAGTAAGAGGAAGGGAGTTACACTGTCGGGAAGTGCGAGCGAAGAAGCTGTTGGAGTAGAATCGGCGATTACATTTAACTGATTCGACAGTGAAAGTGAATGACCGAGATGCCTGCCTAGTAGCACGTTTAAATTCATGCAGTATGGGTACCAGTGAAAGTAGCTTGTCAGGACAATATTTTTAGAAAAGAGAGAGTGAAGCCAAATCACGTCTGTGAGACTGGAGCCGAGATGTCAGGTCAGCACCTATCACATTGCATATCCGTCTTTGGGTTCTTTCCAAAAGTGTATTGCTGATATATTTACTATAAAAAAAACTATTTTACTTCAATAGTGTTTTGACCCCAGTTTGGGGGTTAACTATTTCCCTATAGCTGGGATCCTAACAGGTGCTACCACCCCGGGTTCAGGGTGGAGATAGGAACAACTGCAATTAAGAGGTAGTTCCACACTCCTCAAAACCTCCTGATAAGAGGCCCTGCTGCCAGATGTAGTTTATCGTCATACCCAGTATATTGGAATAGCAGGTGCTATAAGTCTAGCTGTGTAACTGGTGTTTGATAAAGATTCGGTATTTTTAATAGGAGAGCCGAGAATTTAATTCCGGTCGTGTTCGTTGCATTTCCTTACGCGCAATTATCCTTGAAGTTAAGCAAGGTCAAACCTGGTCAGTACGTAGACGAATAGTCGGTTACGAATACCGGGTGCTGTAATCACGTCTTAATTGATGTTGTCCCCAGGTTCATCCTGTCCCGGTATGGTAGCACCTGTTAGGATCCCAGCAATGGATAAATAGAGAGTCCCACCCAAATAAAAACACTATGAAAGTATAAAAATACATTTTAATAGTAAAAATACCATATAAAAAACAAACAAAGCATAATAAAAACCAAATGACCAACAACTTATTTTATCTGTATCTGAAGCCCAAACAATTGTAATAAAATTGAGATTTCGACATTAAATAACCCATAGAGGTGTTGATATGCCGCTAAACAAAATCAACCACACAGGACTCTTTCATGGCCTTAATCCATATAATATCCTACAATTATTCGGACTATTGTCCTCATTTTTGTCGCCATATTTATTACAACGTTTCGGCCGTTATATGCTCCGGCCTTTTTCAGGTGGTTGGAATGTCAAACTGAACCCTTTATATCGCTCACTGGGGTAGACTGTTCTAGTTTCACGTGCCATGTTTAATGGATATCAGTTATCCTCAAGAACACTTAGCACCGTGGATAAAGTCGTTAGTTAGATCCAGTGACAGGACCCAAAGAGTGTGAGTTCAATACCAGGTTAAGGCAGTGGAAAACTTGGAGAGGGGAATTAACAGGAGATAACTGACAATTCTGCGCCTGAATTCAGAAATTGTATTCCCTAAATATTTCTTTTTATTGTTTTTTTGCCCTCCAACAACAGAAATAGATAGGTTCGCCTATCGCCCAATTCACATTCCTCCCCAGTTTTTTGAACATGAGTAGAGGTTTATTCCTTGTTTATTATTTAGTATTGAGTTTCCGTTTCCCCCTAAAGTATATATCAGATCTATACTCCTAATGCTTGTTCTTCCCTATGCTAATATTACCCCACGCCATAACGCTCTACATCAATTGTTCCCAACCAATTTTGGGACCATGCCCCTCTTTGGTATTTCTAAAATTCTGGCGCCCCTGTCATATTTAATTCTTACATATTCAAAATTTAACTGGAATTGACGTGAAGGAAGCTTAAAAGGTCATTAACTTGGTCTCTAAACAAGCCGCTAAAGACCATGGAATCCATGAAAAAGAAATTTAAAAACAAATTCCAAAACAGTTAAATATATATAGTTTCAAAACATATAATAGAGAACTGAAAGACAGAAATATAGAATATTTGAATGAAAGCTTATTCTGTAATATACTTTAATCATTTTAATCGTGAAATAATAATGCAAAATGAAATTTAAGCCCATCACAAAATGAATGTTAGTGAGATCCTTATGCGTCATGGCTGCTACAGACAGATTTTATATTAGGCACTAATTTAGTCAGCTTAAGCCTCAAGTCGCCTCGTTTAGTGATATCCAGTCGATTTCTTTTCTTCAATAGAAAATCATTTACGGCACTAAAGCTACTTTCAGCAAAATATGAAGACGGAAATGGTAACAACAAATTTCTTGTAACGGTCGTTGAATTTAAGCAAACTGAATGCTCACACGCGCTGATTGGCTGACAAAACATGGGCTCTTCCAACGACATGCATTACGCCCTCTCTTTAGGCATTAATTGGCTGACAAAACATGGGCTCTTCCAACGACATGCACCGCACCCTCTACTTACGCGCTGATTGGCCGACAGAACATGGGCTCTTCCAACGGCATGCATCACGCCCTCTGTTTACGCGCTGATTGGCCGACAAAACATGGGCTCTTCCAGCAACATGCATCACGCCCTCTGCTAACGCTCTGATTGACTGACAAAACATGGGCTCTTCCAACGGCATGCATCACGCCCTCAGCTAACGCGCTGATTGGCCGACAAAACATGGGCTCTTCCAACGACATGCATCACGCCCTCTCTTTAGGCATTGTTTGGCTGACAGAACATGGGCTCTTCCAACGTCATGCATCACGCCCTCTCTTTAGACATTGATTGGTTGACAAAACATGGGCTCTTCCAACGGCATGCATCACGCCCTCAGCTAACGCGCTGATTGGCCGACAAAACATGGGCTCTTCCAACGACATGCTCCACGCCCTCTCTTTAGGCATTGATTGGCTGACAGAACATGGGCTCTTCCAACGTCATTCATCACGCCCTATCTTTAGGCATTTATTGGTTGACAAAACATGGGCTCTTCCAACGGCATGCATCACGCCCTCAGCTAACGCGCTGATTGGCCGACAAAACATGGGCTCTTCCAACGACATGCATCACGCCCTCTCTTTAGGTATTGATTGGCTGATAGAACATGGGCTCTTCCAACGTCATTCATCACGCCCTCTCTTTAGGCATTTATTGGTTGACAAAACATGGGCTCTTCCAACGGCATGCATCACGCCCTCAGCTAACGCGCTGATTGGCCGACAAAACATGGGCTTTTCCAGCGATATTCATCACGCCCTCTCCTTTGATGACTGAGACGGAAAATACTCTATATGCTAATTACACATGCCCGTACATACACACAAAATATTTTATGTCTGCATACTGTATATGCACCGTATGTATTAGCGCACCTTAAGACTCTCACTCAGACTCACTAGAAAACAATTCACTGTTAATAACTCATTCTCGAATTGCCCCCTTATTCTGTTGGTATAGTAAGCCGAAGGGGGCACATCGTACGCATGTTCCACCAAAATATTACCATGCTCCACCGGTGGGGCATGCGCCTCACATCGAGAATTATTATTATTTTGAGGGTTGGACGGGCCCTACTAACATAAATTATGTTTAGTTTAAAAATTTGTTGAATTTTAGTTTGTTATGGGGTTCATCTCCCTCCCCTTTCATCTTTTCATGATTAGAATTTTATATATTTTATTATCATCAAATTTTTATGGTGTGGGGCGCGTTTTGTGTAGGTCCCCTCTGGTGAGGATGTGGTATTATGGTGTATGGAGGATTGAATGGTGACGGACGAATTCTTGTGGTGAATGTGTCAATTGTAATGTATGAATGGGTCGCGAATCTGATTAGCTAGGTATAGGATAGTTAGTCAAGACCAGCCTTTACCCCTCCCTTTTTTCGGCCTTGTGCCACAATTTGTACATTTTTGTACGAATAAATAACGAGAATTATTGCTCTACCTTGAAAATTTGTAAAACATATATACAAGAGAAAAAGACAAGAAAAAAATACCGTCTTGTTTGATTCATGTTGCTTTTTTTTTGTTTTGTTTTTTTGTTATTTCATAAGATTATATTACTGGCCTTAAAAGCGGGGTTGTGAAGAAAGTATGTCGTTAAGTGAGGAGAGGGGGGAATTTAAGGTGTGGAGGTTTTGTGTGTGCGTGTGGTTTGTTACTCGAGTCAATTTGGAATTTCCTCGTGAAAAACAAACCTTAAACTTCTGCAAGCAAATCAATAATATTTTCCATGTCGATCCATAATTTTTGCAGTCTCTTGCTGACTGTTCCCACAAATAATATTGATCACAAAGTCGCTCAATGATCGAAGTGTTCGATCCGCTCACCTTTGCTTTGAGTTTTAGTGATTTGCATTTATTATATTTGATTTGTTTTAGCTTCTTTTTTAATGTTCGCTATCTTCCATCGTTTTTTTCTTTTTCTAAAAAAAAAAAATACTTCTAAATATTTGTTTCATCCTTAACATAAAATAACAATGGCTAATGTGTGAATAGAGCCAAATTTCGTCTGCGTCTTCTTTTGTGTTTTTCAGGCCTTGGTCGATCACGGGTTCCTATCGTATTTAGCTCTTAGTAATATGCTCCATTATTTGCCTTCGATATATCATGTGAGTCTTAAATTCTCCAAGACATCTTTTTCATTATGTGCTCCCAAAATTTGAGCAGTTTCGTTCTGTTTCTAAGTAAAACGTGTGATCAGTTCGTTAAGGTCCCATTGGTAGCTGACATAAAAAAATATCCTCCAAAAATGTAAGGTCCCATTGGCAGCTGACGTAAGAAAATGTCCTGTAAAAATGTAAGGTCCCATTGGCAGCTGACGTAAGAAAATGTCCTGTAAAAATGTAAGGTCCCATTGGCAGCTGACGTAAAAAAATGTACTGTAAAAATGAAAGTTCCCAAATTTCAGCTGACGTAAAAAAATTGTCCTATAAAAATATAATGTCTCATTGGCACCTGACGTAAAAAAATGTCCTGTAAAGATGTAAGGTCCATTGGCAGCTGACGTAAAAAAAAGTCCTGTCAAAATGTAAGGTCCCATTGGCAGCTGACGTAAAAAAATGTCCTGTAAAAATGTAAGGTCCCATTGGCAGCTGACGTAATAAAATGTCCTGTAAAAATGTAAGGTCCCATTGGCACCTGACGTAACAGAATATCCTCTCAAAATGTAATGTCCCATTTGCAGCTGACCTAAAAAATGTCCTGTAAAAATGAAAGTTCCCAAATTTCAGCTGACGTAAAAAATTGTCCTGTAAAAATATAATGTCCAATTGGCACCTGACGTAAAAGAATATCCTGTCAAAATGTAAGGTCCCATTGGCAGTTGACGTAAAAAAATGTCTGTAAAAATGAAAGTTCCCAAATTTCAGCTGACGTAAAAAAATAGTCCTGTAAAAATATAATGTCCCATTGGCACCTGACGTAAAAAAATGTCCTGTAAAAATCTAAGGTTCCATTGGCAGCTGACGTAAAAAAATGTCCTGTAAAAATGTAAGGTCCTATTGGCAGCTGACGTAAAAAATGTCCTGTAAGGAATAGCTTGTTAATTTTAACGATTCCAAAACGAAACTGCTCTCTATCAATCTTGTGAGAGACCCCTTTCTCTCCTCGATCAGTATGGCTGATTCTAACCACCAGAAGATTAACTCTTTGAGTCTCGTCGGGCTAACATTCTCACCTGACATGAAGTGGAAAGTTGATATCGAATCAATTCTGTTGCTAGGATATCTAGTTTCCCGCATCATGCTAGACTATTATACCCAACAGAATCTTACATGTATATCCATAAGTTTACATTTCGTCCATACATTGAATATTGTTGCCACACATGGACCGGTGCCCCTGATAGTTACTTAGCGATTCTTGATGAAGTCTAAAGAAGTATCTGCAATGTTATTAGTATTGACCTAGCATATCGGCTTCAGTCACTTTCCCACCACATTTATGGCTTGTGCCTTTTCTATAAATACTTTCATGGCAGTTGTTCTGTTAAACTTTTCTCTGTGACAAATTGTACATATAGGAACTAGTTAGAACTTCATGGAAACCTTTTGATATTGTGGTGTTTGAAGTAAGAATGGTAAGAAAGTGTTGTTTTGGTGTAAGGAATACTATTGTATATTTGGGTCAGTAACTGTGGGTAGCTAAGTTTAAGATAAGACAGATTGAAGACATGACGTCTACCATCCCACCCGTTGGCCTTGTGCCATATTTTTGTATTTTTCCGGAAAAAAAATCACTTTTCTCTATGGCCAGTCAGTTAATTGCCACCCATAATTACATGCTTGGGTGACAATGCATTTTTCGATACATGACTGACATCAGAAGAATATTTCCCTCGGTAGGTTGCCATTTGTTTCTGCTATAGACTGGTTACATCTGCTGCTATTCAACCCATAACTGTGGGGAGAAGAGATGGCTTCATACCTTTCCCAGAGATAAGTGAATATAACAAAATCGACTGGGATTCGAACTCGCCTCTCCAAATTCGCATTTCGAGCCGAGACACATTACACTACAACAGGTTACGAATTTAAGCGCAGTACTAGATTGGCGGCAAGGTCTCATCTGTTTATAGTTAAAATGGCAAAGTGTGAGCATTTCTTCTATCGCACTTTCAAATTGGAAACTCTCTTCCGGCTTCTTGCTTCCCAAACAACTTCAAAAATTTAAATGCAATGTCAATCATTATCTTCTGTCTTCTTAATTCTTGTTCTTTTATTGTCCTCTCTCCTTAATAGTGTTTTCTTTTTCTCATATTCTCAATTTGATCTTCTAAAGTTTAAATGCAATGTCAATCGTTATCTTTTGTCTTCTTAATTCTTGTTCTTTTATTGTCCTCTCTCCATAATAGTGTTTTCTTTTTCTCATATTCTCAATTTGATCTTCAAAAATTTAAATGCAATGTCAATCGTTATCTTCTGTCTTCTTAATTCTTGTTCTTTTATTGTCCTCTCTCCATAATAGTGTTTTCTTTTTCTCATATTCTCAATTTGATCTTCTAAAGTTTAAATGCAATGTCAATCGTTATCTTCTGTCTTCTTAATTCTCGTTCTTTTATTGTCCTCTCTCCTTAATAGTGTTTTCTTTTTCTCATATTCTCAATTTGATCTTCAAAAATTTAAGTCTTAGTGGCTTTATTGCCCTGCTTTGGCTGAAATTATTTTTAAAAAAACAAAAAAATGTCTACGTTTATTCTCGATTTTTCTTGAGACTTCCTCGTTGTCGACGCACCATGTCCTTTGTATTCTCAACATCTTTTTCTCGAACTACTTATGCTTCCATCATTATCTTCATCTCTGTTCGTTTAGATTCCAATGTCTTCTGTTACAGAGCAGCTAGGAAAACTCCACAATCCATATTCTAATCCGCAAATTAGTTTGACACTACTGTAAAAAGTATCCCGTTAAACAATCTTAATTGAATAAAGTAAGGAGGTATATTCCTTTTATATAAATGGGCGAGAACTTTTGCACGCCGGCACCAAGTAAGGTTCTAAGTTCATTACGTGGCCTTGTGGGTAATGAACTATATTCAAACCATACGATCACTTTCAAACAAACGCAAAATTGCTTCGCTATGTCCATGACAAATGATCTGGCGCGCTCAATTTTTTATTTCCTACTATTTCAGACTTTTACAGCTACGACTCTCTGTGGCAGTTGTCGGCAACCTTTGCTATGTGTCAATTTGGGGTTTTAAAATCATTCAGTGTGCCAACAGCATACGTATTTTTATACAAGACAAGGTCAATATATCTGTTCTACAATATATTTTATATAGTAATATATAGTATATATACTTTAGTATATATTAAAATTGAAACGAGGTGGCGTTAGGGGTTGGTAAAGCAGGGAGAGGGAGGGTTAGTAAAGAAAGCTTTGCTATGAGTTACAAATGACACGACGTTGTGAAAAGCCATGACCTCCCCCTTCTTCCCGAAAGGGACACTGCATATAGAAGAAACAAAATGATAATTTATCATATCTCAACTACAGACTATCATTAGATTGTTATCACAACGTTAAATATGTGATGAATATTATTATTAATTTGATTCGGGACGGCAGGCTCTCATTATCTGCGGTAAACAGTTTCTCAGCGGATAAGAGCGAACCATCTAAATATCACCAAAAAGCCCTTCATTTTCACACAATCCAAAAAGCCCTTCATTTTTACTCTACTCAAAGGGTCGGCAACCTTTTGCTAATTATGTACCGACTTAAGGTTTTAAAATCATTCAGTTTGCCAACATCATACGTATTTTTATACAAGACAAGGCCAATATCTCTGTTCTTCAATATATTTTACATAGTAATATATACTCTATATACTTTAGTATATATTAAAATTGAAATAGCTAGATATCTTTTTTGCGTTTTAGTAGTTATTGGTTCGGACTTCGTAATGCCATTAACAGTTGCGTGCAATTGGAAAGTGTTTGGCGTGCCACGTATGGCACGCGGTCGGTAGGTTGCCGATCCCTTCCCTATGGGTTGTCCGCGGGGTCGAATCACCTTCATTCTTTTCGAATTTTCTTTGTAAGAGGAACTTTCCACTCAAACAGATTATTACCGCTACTTTGTGGCGCAGACTCCCAAGAGGATGCTTCCCTGAACACCACAATCTTAACCTCTTCAAGACCAAAGTCAATCGTTATCTATCTTTCATATCGTTATAATCTTTATTTCAATTTCATCTACTTACCTCCATAGCACTCTCATTCAGTAACTATTCATTTTATTCGGTAACCCTATAGTAAGAAATATAATATTTCACAAATAAAGTTTCAGAAAAGTATATTTAATTTTTGCAAGATTTTTAAATCTGAAAACTAACGGGTGTTCAAATGTCAAAAAAATAGACGACTTTGTCGATATAACTGAAAAAAATGAAAATCTTTTCCAATATAATTTCTGTTTGAATTACCCCAGAGTATTTTGCTTACTAGGAACATTAAATTCAATCCTTTAGCTTTCAATTAAAACTAATATGAAAGCTTCAAGAAATATTTTCCTTTATAACAAATTAATTTAAACCTTAGATATCGCGATTTTAGTGGAGATCTAAACTACATAGTTATTTTTCAAGCTTAGCTTAGATGTGGCACAAGGCCGAAAGTACGAGGTATCCATGAGAATCGTACTAAGTCGTAATTTTTCTAGCGAGACAAGCTTTTCTAACCATTACACCACCTCCAGGTGCCCCCCAAAATATAGAACGCTTCACGAATTTGCGTGTCATCCTTGCGCTGGTGCCATGCTAATCTTCTCTGTATCGTTCCAGTTTTAGTATATGTACGGCCGAAGCGAGTATAAAGTCTAAAATATGTATGTTAGTTCCTTATTATGGTAGAGGGCCTATATGTTTCAGTGATCCCAACAGATAAGCCGTTTGGAGTCCTTACTCTTGAAGGGACACACATGTGAGTAAGATCGAAGAGGAAGGACTAGAATGGACGGGACGAAATCCCGAAGACCCCCCAATAAGGGGGGAATATGCAAAGATTTACGCGATTTCAATTACCAAAATGGCGGGAAAAGGCAGCGTCAGTCGGGCTGGCGTAACCAAGGCGGACCTTGACAGACCAAGCATCTGGCATCCGATGCAACGTGGTTTGTCAGATCACGCGTGTCTCGATCCCCTTTGAGCCGCGTGGGGGGGGGGCGCTTCTGGTCAGTCGGGTGGGGCTTCTCCGTCGCTCAGAGTTGGCCACCAAATCAAATTCGCGCGAATGACCTCGTCAAACTCTTTCTGATCCTCAGCCATCTCCGCCTCCGCCCCCGCCACCGCCACCAGGTGAGACGGAGATGGGATGACGATCCCGATGTCCGGATGCGATCGGGTGCTGACAATAGCAGTAATAACTAAGCGTAGCCTTTGAACTTTTTTACTGAGTGAACATTTGTTAAATAAATAAATTAAATTAAATTAAACAAAAACAAAAACACCATCAAGGTTTGTTCGATGCCCCCCCACAAATTACAATTTTCTAATCAACGTTTCTACGCCAGCATTAAATAAATCTGTGCATATTGATCATATCCAATCGATATCGACGTATTTTTCATTGTGTATTAAACTGAACTTGATTTTTTCCATTCACGTCGATTTTCAGGAATTCATCAATATTTTTATATTTAATAAAACACCAACTATTTTCACATTTGATTTATTTGTTTGAGATATATGGAAATAATCTAATTGATTTATTTATGGTTTACTTATTTCAAGCCAAGGCAATAAAGCCACTAAGACACAAGGAGTTTCTCGGTATTAGAGAATGTAAGAAAATATACTATAAATGAGAGAAAAAAAATAAAAGAACAAGAATTCTTCAAGTGTGATCTGAAGAACAGAAAATCCAAAATAATTCCTCTATTCAATCAATTTGAGGTCTTAACTTCCTCAGCTGATAAAGCTGAATGTTTTGCATAGAAATTCACATCCAATTCAATACTCGACTCACCCGGAGTACCCACACCTGATTTTCCCCCTAGAATTGAGTCTGTATTGAGTGAGGTGAGCATAACCCCTATGGTTTTAGACATCATCTCTAAGTTAGGCTCGCACAAAGCAAGTGGTGGTGACGGGATACCAGCCGTAGGCCTAAAGAAATGTGCTCCTGAGTTGGCTCCAATTCTCTCTAAACTATATAACTATTGTCTCGCGGTATCTTGTTTTCCAACTTGTTGTAAGTCCTCATCTGTTGTCCTTGGTTTTAAGAACCCTGAAAACCCTTCTGACCCATCTAACTACCGTTCTATCAGTCTCTTACCACTCTTCGGCAAAGTCTTCGAAGCTTTAAGCAACACCAAAGTGGTTAAACACCTTACATCCCATGATCTACTCTCTGACAAACAGTACGATTTCTGCTTTGTCAGGTCTATCCTTGACGTGCTTACGGTCATAAATGAATTTGTATACGAGCTCTTGATAATAATGGCGAAGCTCGAACCATGGCTCTAGATATCTCTAAGGTGTTTGATAAGGTTTGGCACGCCGTCCTTCCACGTAAACTTCAGGGATGCGGTATTTTTTTTTTAAGCTTATCACCCCAAGCAAGGCTGGAAGCCACTAGCACGAAAGAAGTTACATAAGGTTTGGAGGAAGAGCAGATAGAGTGGTAAAAGAGAAGATGTGGAGAAAGATAGTGGATCGATCAAGGCAAAGGGGTTACAGAAGATTTGGAGCGAGAGCCGATAGGAATGAAAGGTAAATGGATGTGGAGAAGGGAAGTGGATAGATCAAGGCAACTGGAGATGTCGATTGACGTTACAGTTGGTGATTGTATTTGTCAGGGAAACAGAAATAAGGAAGGGAGTTCCACAGGCGAGATGTGCGAGACATGAAGCTATTGGAGTAGAAGAGACGTCTACATCTAACAGTTTCAACGGTGAAGAGGTGGGAACGGGATGCCAGCCTTGTAGGACGTTTAAATTCCTGAGGCCTAGGAACCAGCGAAAGCAGCTCATCAGAGCAATTACCGTGAAAGTATTTGTAAAAAAAGACTGAGAGAGGCAACGGTACTTCTGTGAGAGGTCGACTGCAGACGAGATGACAGATCAGGGCCAATTACATTGCATATCCGTCTCTGGATCTTATCAAGAACCCTGAGGCAAACAGCAGGGGCTCCAGACCATATATGGCAGCAATAGGACGATAATATAATTTAATCCAATCATTCCTGTCAAACCGTTACATGAAGCTCGTCCTAAACGGGGTCTCCTCTAGTTCCTTTCATTCGAACTCTGGTGTTCCTCATGGCTTTAACTTTGGTCCTACACTGATTTAGATGTTCATCAATGATCTTCCAGATGACAGTTCCAAAGACGACACACTATTACTTACTGCTGTCTTAATAGGACATTTGGGATCTCTGACAAAGCTAATCTAGTCACCCTAGATAACCCACCCTGCCTCTCATCAGAATGGCTGATGCTTTCATTTACCCACACTAGATAACCCACCCTGCCTCTCATCGGAATGGCAGATGCTTTCATTGACCCACCCTAGATAGCCCTCCCTGCCTCTCATCGGAATGGCAGATGCTTTCATTTACCCACCTTAGATAGCCCTCCGTGCCTCTCACCGGAATGGCAGATGCTTTCATTTACCCACCCTAGATAACCCTCCCCGCCTCTCATCAGAATGGCAGATGCTTTCATTTACCCACACTAGATAACCCACCCTGCCTCTCATCGGAATGGCAGACGCTTTCATTTACCCACCATAGATCACCCTCCCTGCCTCTCATCAGAATGGCTGATGCTCACCTTCACGGGAGCGCCTCTATGCACTTTTTCTTTGTCTCGTGTTTTTCCCTGATCTGAAGTGGAACAACTAAATTCATCTACCGCAAGGAAAGTTGGTTCTCTGTGTCCCACCAGAAGGTTTTTGTCGCCTGAGTCCATCCTTCAAAGCTACAAATCCACCATTCGTCCATGCAGTGAATACTGTTGTCATATATGGCCTGGTGCCCCCACTGTTCATCTCGAAGTTCTCGACAAAATCCCGAGACGGATATGCAATGTGATAGGTCCTGACCTGGCATCTCGACTCCAGTCACTTCCTCACAGACGTGACGTGACGTCCCTCTGTCTTTTCTACAAATATTTTCATGGCAACCGCTCTGACAAGCTACATTCACTGGTACCTGAACTGCATGACTTGAAGCGTGCTACTAGGTTGGCATCTCGGTGCCACCCTTTCACTGTCGAAACAGCTAAATGTAATCGCCACCTCTACTCCAAAAGCTTCTTTTCTCGCACTTCCCGACAGTGGAACTCCCTTCCTCTTACTTGCTTTCCTGATGGCTATAATCTTCAAATATTCAAATGCAATGTCAATCGACATCTTCTGATGTCGTGATCCTGGTTCCCGTCCTTCTCTATATCCTTTCCTCAAACAACAGTCTTTACTCTTGCTCACACTCTCTGTAACCCTTGCATTCTAGTGGCACTCCAGCTCTGCATGGGGGGAGGGATGCTTAAAAAAGAAGATAGAAGATAACGATTGACATTGCATTTAATTTTTAAGTTTTAATGATCAGCGTTGATTTTGTAGCAAGAAGCCGGAAGAGAAAGTTGAAAAGTTCGGTAGAAGAAACTGTTAGCTTTATTAAAACTCTAAATGCAATGTCAATCGTAATCTTCTGTCTACTTAATTCTTGTTTTTTTTATTTTTCTCTCCTTAATAAAGTTTTTTCTCTCATAATCTTTTTTTTAACCCCTTGCGTCTTAGTGGCCTTATTGCCTTGCTTGTTGTTAGATTGTTAAATACATTTAGATGCGATGTCAATAATTATCTTCTGTCTTTTTAATTCTTGTTCTCTCATTTTTTTCTCTCTCTTTAATACAGTTTTTTTTTTCATATTCTCTTTATGTAACCCCTTGCGTCTTAGTGGCCTTATTGCCTTGCTTGGTGTGACATTATTAAATATATTTAAATGAAATATCAATCGTTTTCGCTTGTCTTCTTAATTCCTGTTCTTTTATTTTTTCTCTCTCCTTAATAGTATATTTTCCCTATATTCTCTAATACTGAGTACACCCTGTGTCTTAGTGGCTTTATTGCCTTGGCGTGAAATGAGTAAAAGAAAAATCTTACTTGGCCACTCTTTTGGAATGAAAATCGTCGGTTAAAGCGTATCTTGTCGTAGCTGAAATAAAACAGTCATGACTGAATGATAGAATTTTATGGTTTATCAACCCTTGTGCAAGTTATTTAAAGCCAGAAATATTTAGATTCTAAGAGGTTTTTTTTTCGTTTTTTAGATAATAATGATTTAATAATACAAGTTTTACTAATTAACCCATAGCTGGGGTTAAGAGGCAGATTCATACCTAACCAGATTTCCTAAACAAGCAAGAAAATGTAATGTGGTTATAAAATGGGAGATCAATTCTATATTACAATCAATATATAAAGAGATCCCTCATGATAATTTCTATACATTTACAGAGAATGTAAATAAATCTAAAAGACATGCCTGTGTCGCTAATCAGTATTTCATTGATTGATTGATTCGTTTTCTACGGCTTATCTACAAACAAGAAATTATAATGTGGATATAAAGTAGGGGATCAATTCTATATTACAATCAATATATAAACTGATCCCTCACTTTGTGTCCACATTAGTTCCTATTCATTTCTATTGCAGAGAATGTAAATAAATCTAAAAGACATGCCTGTGTAGCTAATTAGAATTTCATTGATTGATTCATTCATTTTCCACAGCTTAACAACAACCAAGAAATTATAAGTGGATATAAAGTGGGGGATCAATTATAGATTACAATCAATATATAAACTGATCCCTCACTTAGTGGCCACATTAATTCCTATACATTTATATTCCAGAGAATGTCAATAAATCTAAAAGACATGCCTGTGTCGCTAATCAGTATTTCTTTGGTTGATTGGTTCGTTTTCTATGGCTTATAAAGACTTTAAAGGTTATTTAAAGCCAGAAAATATTTTTGATATATTGCAGGAATTTTTTGCTAATAATGATTTAAAGATAGAATTCTTACTAATTAAACCATAACTGGGTGGGATGGGGGGAACAGGTGGATTCCCAAGTGTATTTGCGCGCAATTGAATATAATGAACCCAACGGGAACTGGAACGCCGGTCCCTGATTAACAATTTCAAGCCATTATCCATTACACCACCCGCACATCCAAGCTTGCTGTTCTTGGTTCAAACAGTCAGGAGTTCAATCAAGCGGTTACAGTGAATGAAAAGGTCATATAATTTAGAGTGATGAATTTCAAGGTATATCAACACTTGTTGGGTTATTCAAGGCTGAAATCTTTTTTAACGTACTAAATAATAAATAATCTTTCGTTGATTTCGTACTTGAGTCAATAGACAACCATTTTTTATGTTTATTCTTTAGTCTATCAACAAGCATTGGTCGGGTTGGTACTTGAGTCAATAGACAAGTAGCGGTCTGCTTGCTACTGGAGTCAATAGACAAGCATTAAACGGGATTATACTCCAATGAATATGTAAGTAATGGTTGGGTTTATACTTGAGCCAATAGGCAAGCATCTTTCGGACTCATAGTTGAGGCTATGGGTAATCGTTAGTAGAGTTTATACCGGAGTCAGTAGGGAAGAATTTGTCATGTTGATACTTGAGTCTACGATCAAGAATTGGTCAGGGTTATATCTGAACCAGTAGGAAAAATTTGTTGGATTTATACTTGCGTCTCTAGTCAAGCATATGTCGGGTTTATACTGGAGTCTATCGTAAGCATTGCTCAGGTTAATACTTCAGCCAATAGGCAATCATTGGTCAGTTTGTTATTTGTGTGTAAAATAAAGCAATAATTGCCTCGAGACAAACATCTGTTGGGTTAAAACTTGAGTCTATTGGTAAGCATTACTCAGGTTTATATTTGAGTCAATAAGCAAGCATTAACTTTGAACTTGAGCCTATAATGAAGCTTTGATCCGGTTTACACATGAATTTCTAGGCAGGTATATATGGTTTAATACTTGAGTCTGTAGGGAAGCCTGAATCATACTAATATACCAGTAAATAGGCAAACATTAATCAGGCTGGTACTTGCGTTTACAGTAAAGTATTAATTGCTTTATACCTGAGTCTCTAGGCAAGCGTTAGTTGGGTATATACTCGGGAAGCATTGATTAAGTTTGTATTGGAGTCTATGATAAAGTTTTGGTTGAGTCAATACTTGAGTCTCTTGGTAAGAATTAGCGGAGTTTATACTTGAGTCTATAGGAAATAATTTGTCGAGTTGATATTTGAGTCAGCATTGGCTTTAGGCTAGCATTGCTCGAGTTAATGCTTCAGTGAATAGACAAGAATTGATAAGGTTGGGACTTGAGTCTACAGTCAAGCGTTGGTCCAGTTTATACATGAATCTTAAGGTAAGCATTTGTCGGGTTAATACTTGAGTTTTTAGGCTAGCATTGCTCGGGTTAATACTTTGATAAATAAGCATGGATTGGTCTGGTTGGTACTTCCCTCTACAGCAAAGCGTTGTGTTTATATGTGAGACTATTAGGGAAGATTGGTTAGATTTGTACTTGAGACAATAAGGGTCAGGTTTGTACTTGAGACTATAATGAAGCCTTAGTTGGGTTAATGCTTGAGTATCTAGACAAGCATTGGTTGCGTTTATATTTGAATAATTAGGGAAGTATTGGAAAACATCCACTTGGAATTGGACCTTTTGGAGGAGACTTTATTCTCCTTATGTGCCGTAGCAATCCTTCTTTTGTGCTTAGCAGAGGGCAATTATATTATCAACGCTGGAAGGCTATTGAGTAAAAACGATAAAACTGTTGTGTCTATAAACCAAGATGATGTAAAGGTATATTTAGTAGTGGTTGGCATATTTGATAATTTAATCGCGACTAAAAAAATGGATTATGAAAATATACAATTCGCAAGTTTTATTTCTGTTACTTTTTATTGCAATGTTCAGGTCTTTTTTTTTACTTCCGATCTATTCTGTTTATTTAACAGTCGAGGAAACAGAATTGCATTTTAAATAGATGCAACGTTCTTCAGTTGTCAGAATATCATAGACGATGCATTGTCATTATTATTCATTGTTGACTAGTTTGTTTTTTAATCTTATTTTCGTTGCTTTCTATCGCAGGGTTCACGTTGGTTTATTTCCGATCTGTTCCGCTTATTTAAAGGTCGTAGAAATAGAAATTAATTTTAAATAGACGTAATAGTCTTAAGTTGCCTGAATTTCTTAGATGAAGCATTGTCATTACTTTCAAGTTTGGCTAGTTTTTCTCTCTTCTTATTTCTGTTGCATGAATTTTTAGATGAAGCATTATCATTATTATTAAGTTTTATCTAGATTTTCTTTTATCTTATTTCTTTTGCTTTTAATAGCAACATTCAATTCATTTTATTTCTCATGCATTCTGCTTATTTAATGGTAGAAATAGAAATACATTGTAAATAGCTGTAATAAGCTTGCCAAATTTCTGAGATGAACTTTAATCATTATTAAGTTTGGACTAGTTTTTCTTTCATCTTATTTTTGTTGCTTTTTTTATCGCAATGTTCAGATTGATTTATTTCCGATCCATTCTGTTTATTTAACGATCGTAGATATAGAAATGTATTGTAAACAAACGCAATTGTCGTATATATTTCTTAGATGGACATTATTATTATACAGTCGTATATTATTTCTTAGATGGACATTAATATTATACAGTCGTATATATTTCTCAGATGGACATTCGTATTATATAGTCGTATATATTTCTTAGATGAACATTAGTATTATTGTAGCGGAATGTGCGGGTGAAGATATGAAGAGATATCAGAAGGTTAAAATTTCCTGCTGGCCGGTGCAGCTACATGGGAATGTCAGACTTTAATTAAGTCCAAAGAAGACAAAGAAAACAAACAAGACCGATACACATGGGTAAACAAATATATATTAATAACAAAACAAGTTAAACAAAGACATGGACAGTTACATAGAGTTTGTATGGAGAAATTATGTCTGTGTGTTGTAAGTGTTCGTACGTACGTGTATTGTTCTTAGCGTGTTCCCAGAATTTGGGAAACGCTGTATCTGTGAGAGGTCACATAATGGTCTAAGTAGAAAAAGATAGATTTTACCTCGCCTCCGCGCGAGGTAGCGGCCCGAGGCCTGAGTCGAAAAAGACAGATTTTACCTCATCTTCACGCGAGGTGGCGGCCCAAGGCCTGAGCCGGAAAAGAGAGAAAGAGAGAGAGAGAGAGAGAGAGAGAGAGAGAGAGAGAGAGAGACGGGTCAGCCAGTATTTATACTCAGGGGTGAGAGAGACCCCTGTTGAAGGATTAAGGAACTGAGGAGGAGCTAACTCCGACATTATGCAGTCGTATATATTTCTTAGATGGACATTAGTATTATATAGTCGTATATATTTCTTAGATGGACATTAGTATTATACAGTCGTATATTATTTCCTAGATGGTTATTCGTCATTATTAAGTTTTGCTTAGTTTCATTTTACGGCAGTGTTCACGTCTTTTTAATTCCGATGGATTCTGTTTAT
The DNA here is from genome assembly GCA_964036315.1 of Acanthosepion esculentum. Lineage (NCBI taxonomy): Eukaryota > Metazoa > Mollusca > Cephalopoda > Sepiida > Sepiidae > Acanthosepion > Acanthosepion esculentum. Next base: position 8,651,484 of record OZ038516.1, on the reverse strand, counting down.
TTAACGGTCGGGGAAACAGAATCGCATTTTGAATAGATGCAACAGTCTTAAATGTCTGAATATCACAGATGAAGCATTGTTATTATTATTCATTGTTGACTAATTTCTTTTAATCATATTTTTGTTGCTTTCTATCGCAGAGTTCACGTTGGTTTATTTTCAATCTGTTCTGCTTATTTAACGGTCGTAGAAAGAGTAATGTCTTGTAAATAGAAGAAATAGTTGTAAATTTCTTCAATGAAGTATTCTCAATATTAATGATATTTTACTAGATTTTATTTCATTTTGTTTTTGTCGCTTTTGTTGCACTGATCGCGACATTTATATTTTTGCCGACAGTTATGTAAATAACTTTTTCAAAAAGGTAGAAAAACAGCAACTTCAAACCGGATTTAAAATCGCGTGTCTTACTCTGGTGTGTTTATCTAGAACAGAACTAAACAGATTAGGCTACGGGTACTTACAAACAAATGTCATTGAATGTTTAGGCAAACATTTCTACGGGCACATCAGCTTTTTTTATTTTACGTTTGTCATTTTTTGTTTTCGGTTCTTTTTTAGAAGACTTAATCCGTCAGCTTACGACTTGTATACTTTCATAATCAATTTTTCGTCGCGATTAAATTATCAAATATGTCAACCAATATTTTATACGCCTTCATAACATCTTGGTTGATATACCCAGCCGTTTTGTCGCTTTTCTTACTGGCCTTCCAGTGTTGATAACTTTCTAGGTATTTTTAATTGGACACATTCCGCTTGTCTGTTGGCCTTTCTACCTATTAATTATCTCCACCATTAAGATGGAATATAATTGGCCTCTGCTGATTATCGTAAAAGGACTGCTACGCGCACAGAAGAGGAGTAAGAGCCCTCTCAAAAGGGTTCAATTCCAAGTGGACGTTCTCCAATACTTCTCTAATAATTAAGAGATAAAGCCAACCAATGCTTGTCTAGAGACTCAAATATTAACCCAACTGAGGCGTCATTATAGTCTCAAGTTCAAACCCTGACCAAGCTTCCGCGCTGAGATGTTTAACTAAACATTCGATGACGTTTGTTTGTAAGTATCCGTAGCCTAATCTGTTGAGTGCTGTTTTAGATGAACACACCAGAGTAAGACAGGCGATTTTAAATCCAGTTGGAAGTTGCTGTTGTCTGCCTTTCTGAAAATGTTATTTACATAACTGTCGGCAAAAATATAACGCCTATTTACAAGGCATTACTCTTTCTACGACTGTTAAATAAGCAGAACACATTGGGAAAAAAACAACGTTAACGTTCAGATAGAAAGCAACAAAAATATGATTAAAAAAACTAGCCAAAACTTGATAATAATGAAAATACTTCATCTAAGAAATTCAGGCAAAAGAAATAAGATGAAAGAAAAACTAGCCAAAACTTGATAATAATGACAATGCTTCATCTAAGAAATTCAGGCAAAAGAAATAAGATGAAAGAAAAACTAGCCAAACTTGATAATAATGACAATACTTCATCTAAGAAATTCAGGCAAAAGAAATAAGATGAAAGAAAAACTAGCCAAACTTGATAATAATGACAATACTTCATCTAAGAAATTCATGCAAAAGAAATAAGATGAAAAAAAACTAGCCAAACTTGATAATAATGACAATACTTCATCTAAGAAATTCAGGCAAAAGAAATAAGATGAAAGAAAAACTAGCCAAATTTTATAATAACAACGCTTCATCTAAGAAATTCAGTTAACTTAAGACTATGACGTCTATTTAAAATTAATTTCTATTTCTATGTCCATTAAATAGGCAGAATGTATCTTGCGATAAAATAAAATACAAATAAAACAAACTCCAGAAATGGATAATAACAATGCTTCATCTAAAACATTCAGGCACCTTAAGAGTATGACGTAGATACTTTCACAGATTCACAATACCTAATTGTTAAAATGAATTTTTAAAAATGAAAAATTTTCTTGAAGGTTTATTTTAGTTTTAATTTCAAAGTAAAAGATTAAATTTAATATTTTCAACAAATAAAATACTTTGCTCTATTTAAAAAAAAAAACTAATTTAAATTTGATTTGAAGGAGATTTTGTTTTGAAATTGCTGTTTCCATTTTATTTTTAGCACCATTTTTAGTGGTCATCAGAATATAATTCTCATTAGTAAACAAAAAAAAAACATCCAAAAATTAAATATAGTTTTTGAAACTTTATTTCAGGAATATTAGCTGATTTAAAATTGCGGGGGTGGCGCAGTTGAGCAAGAAACCAACAAAACTCTTTGTAACAACAAAATGAACTGATGGCAAGGATTATGGCAGCATTCACCAGCTTAAGCAATGAGAGCATCCAGAAGAGTTGCAGGAGATTCCCATGTCGTCTGGAGGCCGTGGTTGAAGCCAATGGCGATCTTATTGAATAAATTTACACTTTAGTATTTCAAGATATTTTTTCTGTAATATTGGTAAATATATCTTTTAAAATGAGATGGCAGTGCTATGTCATTTTTTTTTTTTTGCGTAATTTCGACGAAAATTTATCCATAGTATCCTGTAAGTAACATCACTCAGCAATGAAGAATTTATTCCAAATTGATTTCCACAAAATATTCGCGAATATTTAACAGAAAATCATTCGGCTCAATTTTATAGTGTTACATGAAGACTATAATATATCTAGTTATTTGGAAGTCCGGAATTTAGCAGCTCATCTCACTTCTAACTTGGTAATACTCGCTCGATTAGTAACCACTGAATAGTAATCCAAGTAGTGATTGGTATAGAGGAATAGTATAGAAGAGAAATGGCGATCCGTATAGTAAGAGAGTAGAAAAATGACCAGTTAGTCGCCACGCTAAATGTCATATATGCGTTTCATCTATGGTCACGAGATCTCCTTAATTCAATAATGGGATCGCCTGTGTTTCCTCACTGGCGATTGATGTTCAAACTCAAGTGTCGGTAGCGACATTATATTCCTAGATAACAATTTTTCAACGTCAAAGGTGACTGGAAAACGAGAAGAGAGCTCCACAGGCAAGAAGTTCGAGAGAGGAAACTGCTAACATAGAACATACGGCTGCACCTAGACATTTTGTAGGGCTATTAGCTATGGATATATATGACTGGTAGAAATGTCCAACAAACAGAATTGATAAAGTTTGCAATAAGCAGTAACAAAAGAAAAAAAAACAGGAAAAAAGGAGTGAAAGATATATGGAAGTCAAAGCTACAGAAATATGTCAAAAAGTTCAGAATGGTGTTAACACACAAGAGGTGGATACAAACAAGCGATCGCAGCGTTTTAGTTTCATGACAAAAAGAGACTTAAGTCTGATTACATCGAAAATTGGTATTTCTTATTGGTTACGAATAACTCCCAGCATGCATCTGTGTGATTTGTCCTATAAATCTGTGCATGGAGGAAGTTACCCACTCATAGAACATGGCATCAGTGTCCTGATTTCCCGTTGAAACCAAGCGGAGGTTGTTTTAAATGTTTATAAAATTTTCACTAATTTTTTAAATTATTACACCCCAATGAAAGTAATCAAGCCACTAGAACGCAACTGGTAAAGAACAATAATAGAATAAGTATTAAAAAGACAGAGGTTAATGTATTTAAATTTTTCAACAGCAAAGTTGACCTCTGTTTTAAATTCCTATCCTGGGTACACATATTTGAAATGGCATCGCTGATATTCGATTTAAAAAACACTTGTCTACTCGCTCGCGTTATGGCTATCACAACATTTCGACCGTTGTCACATACGGTCTTCATCAGGCTCTAGTCGATACTGAATGCTTCCTAAAATCGACAGATGAGAAAAATTTATTGAGGAACAATAAAATAAAAGAACAAAAATTGAGAATATGAGAAAAAGAAAACACTATTAAGGAGAGAGGACAATAAAAGAACAAGAATTAAGAAGACAGAAGATAACGATTGACATTGCATTTAAACTTTTGAAGATCAAATTGAGAATATGAGAAAAAGAAAACACTATTGAGGAGAGAGGACAATAAAAGACCAAGAATTAAGCAGACAGAAGATAACGATTGACATTGCATTTAAATTTTTGAAGATCAAAGTTGACTAGAAAGCAAGAAGCCGGGTATGAGAAGTGTGATAGAAGAAACTGTTGGAATAGAACTTGTGGTTACATCGAACCATTTCAACTGTAAACTAATGAGACCTATCCGACAATCAAGTATTGCGCTCAAATTCATAAAGTCTAGAGAGACACCTGCTTAAATGTAGAAATTTAATAACAACAACAATAATAATAATAAGTAATGATTTTATATATGTTTGAAATTGATATAAGTTAATTAAATTTCACTTTATTTTAATAACCTTATTTATAATTTCCATTATCTTCTAATTTCAATGTATTTCATTTTAACAAAGCTTAATTTATACAGATTTATCATTTTTCCCTTAACAAACACGACGATACTATTATTGTTTAAGTTTCAGGCATGATATCGGCAGCATTTTAATCCATTTTGTTTACAGTTCACTGGAACCTAAAATAAAAATAAAAAGGGAAAAATGTTTGTGGCAGATCTTATATTCGGCTCTGTTTGTAGCTTTTTCTTTCTCGTCAGTTCATCATTTTTGCGACGTTCACACCATAAGGCGCTGTAGAGAACGTGACTAGAACATCATATATATTTAAAAATGTGTTTTCATTATTGGGATTGAAGAAAGGCTGGGGAGACTGTCAATTGCAGCCGAAGACACACACACACACACACACACACACACACACACACACACACATATATATATATATATATATATATATATATAATAAACGTAATTTTCGAAGAATTCATGGGCGGTAATGTTCACGAAAAGTTAGATAGATATGACAATACCGAGATAGATAGATAGATAGATAGATAGATAGATAGATAATGAACAGACTTAGATAGATAGATAGATATGAACACACTGATATATATATATATATATATATATATATATATATATATATAGAGAGAGAGAGAGAGAGAGAGAGAGAGAGAGAGAGACAGATAGATAGACGATGAACAGACTGAGATAGATAGATAGATAGATAGATAGATAGATAGATAGATATTGAACAGACTGAGATAGATAGATAGATAGATAGATACATACATACATACATACATACATATATAGATACATAGATAGATAATTAACACACTTAGATAGATAGATAGATAGATAGATAGATAGATAGATAGATAGCTATGAACAAACTGAGATAGATAGATAGATAGATAGATAGATAGATAGATAGATAGATAGACTATGAACAAACTGGGATAGATAGATAGATAGATAGATAGATAGATAGATAGATAGATAGATAGATAGACTATGAACAAACTGGGATAGATAGATAGATAGATAGATAGATAGATAGATAGATAGATAGATTATGAACAAACTGGGATAGATAGATAGATATATAGATAGATCCATATATATTTAGATAGATAGATATGAACAAACTGAGATAGATAGATAGATTGATTGATATGAAGAAACTGAGATAGATAGATAGAAACAGATTGAGATAGATATATAGATAGATAGATAGAGAGATAGATAGAGAGATAGATACATAGATACATAGATAGATAGATCGAAACAAACAGATTGAGATAGATAAATAGAAACAGATTGAGTTAGATAGATATGACAGTGATAGAGAGATAGTTATATATATATATATATATATATATATATATATATATATATATATATATATAGAGAGAGAGAGAGAGAGAGAGAGAGAGAGAGAGAGAGAATGACATTTTTCATTGATTCCTTTCTTACGGCTTCTTAGCACTTTTCAGATTATTTTGAATCCTGAATATATTTTTAGATTCTTAGCCATAGCTGGGGAGAGACGAGGTGCATTCATGAATCTGTCGAGGGTATTTGCGCCTAAGTGAATCTAACGAGCCCTATTCGGACTGGAACCCGGCTCTCCAATTAAGAATTCCGAGCCACTATCTATTATACCACGCGCACTTAACTTCGCTGCTTGTGCAGGAACCAACGCGGGGTGGCCATGAGATTCATATAAAAATGTTAAGTTGACCAGTTCTTTTTTCTCATTCTGAGACGTGAAACAAAATGAGAATAAACTTCTTCTTTTTTTCGACGCAGACGAATAATTAACATATTCTCAATTCAAAGCAAGCTCGGGGATATCTCTGCGTTATCAACGGTTTGCGAGACACAGTCAAACGTATTTTACGTGATCAGTATATTTCAGTGTGTGTTTCGGCAAAGCGACACACCATTTGTTTTTGCTTGGTCTCTGGAAGGAAGACGTATTTTATTTTATGTCTAATAAATTTAATTAGACCCTGAAGTCTACTTCGAAAAATTTTACTCTTGAAATAATCACGTACGTGGGCTGACTGCCTAAATATCTAGGTATGTGCATACACATATCAACTGATCGATCTATTATATATACATATATATATATGTATCTGTAACTGCAAAATAGTCCAAATCGTGTAAAAGCAAACTTGTCCATTTGTTACATTAAGCTGTGAACGTTTGAATCCTAGAAATGATTAAAGATATCTTACTGGAATTCTCCGAGGTTTTAATAACATTATTGGCCTCGACTTTGAGCAATAAGAATGTATAATTACTCACCAGGAGTCTTAGTGCCATTATCACCTTGATTGAGGTGATATTACCTCCTTGCGTCTTTGCAGCATTATCGCCTTACTCGGGGTGAAATTAATCCCTTGAGCCTTAGTAGTATTATTGCATTGATTAGGGTGAAATTAACCCCTTTCGACTTTGCATTGAGGGGGAAAAATAATGCTTTGACTCTTAGTGACATTATCGCCTATCTTGTAGTTAAATATACCTTTACATCTTAATATCATTATCGCCATGCATGGAGTGAAATGACCCCAAGCGTTTTAGTACCAATATCGCTTTGCTTGTGGTTAACTTACCCCCTGATTGGTTAGTAGCATTATCGCATTGCTTGGGGTGAAATGACCCCATTTGCGTCTTAGTAGCATTATTGCCTTGCTTGAGGTGAAATTACCCCCTCCCCCGCGTCTTAGTGGCTTTATCGCTTTGTTTGGGGTTAAATTATTTAAAAAAATAAGAAGAAAAATGTTGAACAAAGCTTAAGGGAAAAAATAACTACGTATTCTACAGAAGCACACGTTTTCAAAAGAGTTCTATTCCCCTTAAAACCCTCTTATTTGAAACAGCAAGTTTGCAAATACAGCCCAATAGATAATATAACACAAAGCAGACAGGTGTTGAAACACTTGTTTACCAAAGGTATTTGATATGTCGGCCATATTTGTTCCTCCGGGAATTAGACTAATATTTAAAATTAGAATAGTTTTTCTCACACGATAATTTAAAAAAAAATTATTTGTGTTTCATAATGCTTTCTTTCTTCATTCATAATGATAGACAATAATTTTATTTTATTTGTTTCCATACTTTAGTAATATATATATATATATATATATATATATATATATATATATATATATATATATATATATATATATATATATATATATTTAGTAATATATAGAATGATAATGCAAGGAGACTCGTTATCTCACATTGAGTAATTGTGACAGAGAGTTTGGGAAACATACAAACACAGACACACATATATATATATATTTTTATTGAAATTGAAGTAGATTTGAACAGCGAAATTAGATCAGAACAATTTTGCTTACTGATGGAAACCTGATCTCGCCTATTTGGAATTGGATCATTAGAAAAGACAATGAAAAATGATCGAAATAACTTTTGTCGGTTAAAATTATAAATAGGGCTGAGTAAGCAAGAAAGGACTTTTGAAATTCCCTTGGTTTTGGGTTGACAGCGACACTCATGATAACCCGGTAAGGACCAAGGGTCGATTTGTAACCAGCCAGGCTTATCTATATAAACGCGCACAGAAATTTGTTGAGAGGGCGGTTGGCTGGTCTGTCGTCGAGTGCAGTCGAGCTGGAGTGAGAGGTCTGAGATTGGGAGTGACGTCAGAGGTTGGAGCCAGGTGCCCGCTTACATATTTTGTTAATATACGTACGAAGAAGCGAATTACTCCTCCAACGTCTAAGACTACTACTGCTACTATTATTACTACTACTGGAAACGTAAACACCGAACAAGCTACAATAATCATGAGTCGCATATCGTTCTGAGACGATTTCACAACAAGCAAATCCCAACCCACTATCTCTCTGTCTAGAATCAAGTGTATGAGTTTTAACGTCAATTATTTTCATTTCTGTAACCCGTTTCTTTTCTAGACTATTAACAATTTAACCATTGAATAGTTGTTTGTCCCGCTTACTGCAGATATAAATCTTTTTTTGGTGCATTCTAAATTTCTTAGCACAGACTCTCCAGCGCGTCTACATCTTCAGTCGACCGTGAATGGATGAACATCACTTCTGCTTTCTGGATCAAACCAAACACGTGGACAGGAAGCAGGATTAAACCAGTGGACCTGTCAAATGATCTACGGATGCTCAGGGAACCTACGTTCACTCCCTTAAGTTCTGTTAAAACCGAGTAGACACCTCAACCCAGAGAGTAAGACGTCAGAGGTTGAGGGGCTGGGACGAAAGTGGTTAGATAATCGGGGCGTCGAGACTTTACATTCACATTTGAACAACTACTTTGGGAATCTCTTTTACCCCCATATATGGGTAAATAGCAGTATAGACTGGGTCCTATAGCCTTGGGTGGTAAACGGTCTAATAAAAGGAAAACTCTGAATTCAAAATCAGCCTGAAGAGGGATGGGCTTAGTCAGACTATCGTTCCCAGGAAACATCAATTCAATTTTCGGATACAGTACGTGTGCTGCCTCCACGACCCCGAGGGGTTACGATACTCTTAATCGTGACCGTGAGGAATACAATGAAGTTATATCAAGTAGAAAAGTATGACTGATTAATTAACACCTTAAAATACATTAACAGGTAGGTCTAGTTAGCACCTTTCTCTGAGAATTCGAAAGTAAGTTTTGAAACGGAAATTAAGTGAAGAATCATGCAATGGCTCAACATACGGTATATTTGTATTCTTTAATATCGTGAAAAATTCAATAAA
>OZ038516.1:8624866-8639866 GCA_964036315.1 Acanthosepion esculentum | reverse complement strand
CGTATCCGAAATTTCTGTCTGTGCGTCACTGTCTATTTTGATTCGTAATCTGGTCTCGATTCTGTTAATCTCCCGAAACATTTGATGTGACTTTGAAAAACAAAATGATAATTAATTGTACGAAACATACCACTGGCCAACGAAGATATTTGTCTAATATATATTCTTTTTCTGCTTCTATGTGCCGTGTCCTTTTAGGTGTTGGGCAATCAGGACTCTCCACAACATCCGATCTTTTGCGGTTCTTACTAAGGTTTGTGATGTCGTCTTCGCCCACTCATTTTTCTGTCGTTCATCTGCACAAGCTCCTTTGGTAGAAGACTGTAGTGGATCTAAATATGTTCACCGTAGTCTGAATGTAGAATCCAGTGCAGTAAGTAATTTGTTCAATGAAACAACACCAATATCTAGTAGCAGCTGTTCAGTAATTCTTAAGGTCTTTCATATCAGTGGTTGGCAGTGAATATTCGGAGAAAGTAGCAGAGCGTAGTTCAGTAGTTCTTCTGGTCATCGATATCAGAGGTCGGTAGTGGATATTCGGAGAAAAAACAAAATGACCGCCTTTATACACGTCGGATTTAATATTCAGTGCTTTCTGATTGGTTAATTCTTTTCTTGGTGGACTATAAAATGAGTCAGCTCATTTTGGTTGGCTCACTAGTATATAGGGGTTACCCAGAAAACTCCAAGAAGAAGAATGCGTGAATATTTAAAATTGTGCTGCAAATAAAATCTGCAATATCTACAAACATAACTTATAAGAAATGGCCAAATGGTAACGATATTCAATCACGACAAAAAATACAGGTTTGAAACAACAGATTAAATTTTATATACACAATTTACAATTTCTTTGTTTGTAATGATGTGTGCAAAGGTATATTTAAGAAAAAAAGTTCTTTGCTGTTTCGGAAATGTTCAATGTCTAAAAGGTTGTCTGCCCTTGATTGAAACGTTGAAAAGATTTTTCTATAAAAGTTATTAAGTGAAAATGTTTGTTATATGATTTTTTCCAATCTGTCATAAAGAAAGTTTGTTTCTTTGGCGCCAATTTTGACACATAATTCCCGTGTGTATCTTTCGCGTGTGTGAATCTCAAATGCGACGAAAATTCGTTTGCTGTTTCTATTTATAGTTTTTTTTAACAACAAAATCGGCTCCAGCGGCTTGGTAGCTTGTTGCGAATTTTTCTGAGAAATGCATGGGCGAATGTTGTATTTTTTTTATTTTTTAGCCAAGAGGATTTCTTGAAACATTTAAATTAGGGATGAATTTGAGAAAGATGTTTTTTTTTGTGTCAGTTGAGCCTATTTTTGCACAAATTTTGACTGTTTTGTTATGGAAATTTCTCGAAGCATATTTTTATTTAACAAATAATGAAATTCAAGAGAATGTTTGAAAATTGAAATGAGGGTTACTAAGATATCCCCCGCTCCAGATTGGAAGTGGCTACACTTAATATGTATAGCATGTAGCAAACCCAGTAGGCCAATGCACGCGTCTACCTGACGTGGTAGTGCATTACTCACTAGTGTCCGGCTTGGTCGAGGTTAAAGAAATTGTGTCAGTATTATTATCATTACAAGGACTTGAATCCAAAAATGCTGGTTTGAGTCTGTCAATATTGACCGTTACAGACTTCTCATTAATTCTTAGAGTGAAATATTTGGGTTCATGGGAAATAACCCTGTAAAGACCAGCATACGGTGGCGTTAGAGGTTTTTTTTTACAGATTCCCGACGAACAAAATGATAATTAATTGTACGAAACATACCACTGGCCAACGAAGATATTTGTCTAATATATATTCTTTTTCTGCTTCTATGTGCCGTGTCCTTTCAGGAGTTGGGCAATCAGGACTCTCCACAACATCCGATCTTTTGCGGTTCTTACTAAGGTTTGTGATGTCGTCTTCGCCCACTCATTTTTCTGTCGTTCATCTGCACAAGCTCCTTTGGTAGAAGACTGTAGTGGATCTAAACATGTTCACCGTAGTCTGAATGTAGAATCCAGTGCAGTAAGTAATTTGTTCAATGAAACAACACCAATATCTAGTAGCAGCTGTTCAGTAATTCTTAAGGTCTTCCATATCAGTGGTTGGCAGTGAATATTCGGAGAAAGTAGCAGAGCGTAGTTCAGTAGTTCTTCTGGTCATCGATATCAGAGGTCGGTAGTGGATATTCGGAGAAAAAACAAAATGACCGCCTTTATACACGTCGGATTTAATATTCAGTGCTTTCTGATTGGTTAATTCTTTTCTTGGTGGACTATAAAATGAGTCAGCTCATTTTATAGTCCACCAAGATAATAATAATTGGAGTTCTCCAAATCTTTCAGAATAAAGACTTTTTTTTGAAGCCCGTGTTTGTCCAGGTAATACTAAAGCAATGCCGTAAACTAGTTCCGATGCTGCACAAATTAGATCCGTCAGTTTTCAAGTCATGTGGCATTATCAACAGTTGCCATTAATGAAGACTTAAGTTGACAATGAAATCTATCTAGCAACCCGTCAGCACATAGGTAGCATGCCGTAGTAGAGATATGTTTTACTCCTAGCAGTTTTAAAAATTCGTCAAAAAGTGCTGATTGAAACTGTGGACACCTATCAATCGTAATAACTGAAGGACATCCGAAATTCGCTACTAATCTCGAAGTATTGCTTTACCAACAGCTTCAGCAGTTATAGATTGTAATAGAACTGCGATAGGCCATCTTGTAAAACGATCTGCTATAGTTAGAATGTATTCGTAACCGTTAATTTTTTTGAAGAGGCCCCACTACTCTCTGCTTTCCTCTCTTCATCTTACCTTCAATATGTAGTCTTTGTGTCAACATCTCCAGACCCCCTCTTTATCTCATCCCAAGTCTCTTTCTTTTGATTCAAAGTATAAATCTCCTTTTAGTTTCAAGACATCTTCGTTACTCACATGTTCAATCCATAGGATTCTCAGCATCCTTCTGTAGAGACACTTTTCTGTTACCTCAAGTCTCTACCTATTTAGTCCGAAAGTTTAGTTTCCATTCCTGGGTCTGACGATAAACTACATCCGCAACAAGGCATCTAATTTAATGTCCATCAATACATTTTCGTAAAAAATTATTATCAACAATAATATTTTGAATAAAAAAATTATTGCCAGGAATACATTTTTGAAAAAATAAATAAATAAATATTACCAGAAATATATATATATATTAGTCATCCACATACAAGCCGGTTTCGTTGTATCACAGCTAAACAGTGTGGCTAGACGTCCGACTGCTTCAAACGGGAATCGAAACTCGACCGTTTTGGTATCAGTCAGAGATTCTACGCCTAAGCTGTCGGCACGACAAAAAAGGGAAACTTTTAACGTCTTATATACAAGATGTATACTAGCGACAGTAACCAAGAGTGCTCTATTCGTAAGATAGATATATAGATTGATAGATAGATGCATAGAGAGATAGATAGATAGATAGATAGATAGATAGATAGATAGATACTGTCCTATATAGACAGATAAGAACAAATAGATAGATTGATATATATATATATATATATATATATATATATATATATATATATATATATATAGATAGATAGATATAGACATATTACAATAGATAGATAGATAGATAGATAGATAGATTGATAGATAGATAGATAGATAGATAGATGTAGACATATTACAATAGATAGATAGATAGATAATGAAGAGACTGTTCTATATAGACAGATAAGAACAAATAGATAGATAGATAGAGAGAGAGAGAGACAGACAGATAGATAGATAGATAGATAGATAGATATATAATGAAGAGACTGTCCTATATAGACAGATAAGAACAAATAGATAGATAGAGAGAGAGAGAGAGAGAGAGAGATAATGAAGAGACTGTCCTATATAGACAGATAAGAACAAATAGATAGATAGATAGAGAGAGAGAGTGAGAGATAGATAGATAATGAAGAGACTGTCCTATATAGACAGATAAGAACAAATAGATAGATAGATAGATAGAGAGATAGAGAGAGACAGACAGACAGATAGATAGATAGATAGATAGATAGATAGATAATGAAGAGACTGTCCTATATAGACAGATAAGAACAAATAGATAGATAGATAGATAGATAGAGAGAGAGAGAGACAGATAGATAGATAGATAGATAGATAGATAGATAATGAAGAGACTGTCCTATATAGACAGATAAGAACAAATAGATAGATAGAGAGAGAGAGAGAGAGAGAGAGACAGATAGATAGATAGATAGATAAATAGATAATGAAGAGACTGTCCTATATAGACAGATAAGAACAAATAGATAGATAGATAGATAGATAGATAGAGAGAGAGAGACAGATAGATAGATTGATAGATATATAATGAAGAGACTGTCCTATAGAGACAGATAAGAATAGACAGATAGTTAGATAGATAGATAGATAGATAGAGAGAGAGAGAAAGAGAGAGAGAGAGAAAGAGAGAATTGATTTGAAAACTATACGTTTATATATCATTTATCGCTTATATATCATTTTTTAAGCCAACTCTTTATAAATATTGTCCAGATTTATTATCTCAAGTATTTCCTCTAATAGCGATGCAAAATCATTTTTTTTTTCATCTTCAAAATTTTGTAGCCGCAGGGCATCACGGGATGTGTTTTTTTCTCTGGACGCATCTGTTGTTGAAACTGGGAGAATTTGTTGTTCTTCACAACAGAACTTGTTTTGGAAAGAGTTTAAATTTCCTGTGCTTACAGCAAAATGTCCACAAACTATACCAACATAAGTAAGACTATATATCTATATATATATATCTATATCTATATATATATATATATTCCCCTCTTTTTTACTGAATGTTTCACGGTTGAAATAGCCGGAAGCTCTTTCGTGTCTCCACGACAAAATATGTCAATATAAAGAGAATTTATTTAAATGTATACAATATTTGGTCGGGTGTGAGGTTGGTGTGACAGTTATGGACGACGAAATGGAGTCGGCAGACGTAGTTCAAATCCTTGTCTAGTCTGATGCAATCACTTCTGCAGTAATTCCTCCAAGAAATGCATAGATTCCTCTCTTCACCCCCACATATGGGTTAAATCGAAAGAAAAAGAATTTAACTCTGTCTTTTATATATTATCAAGGTGATTGTCCTGATGAAGAACTTTTTTTTAATGATTTCACCCCAAGAAAGGCGATAAAGCTACTAAGCTGCTGAAAGTGAACCTAGAAAACGTTATCGAGGCAAAAGAACGGGATTGAAAAAAAAACGGAAGATGACAATTGACGTTGCCGAAGATTTATTTTTTTTGGATTGTAGTTGTCACGAACTCATGAAGCCGGAAGAGAGTTCAACAAGATATTATTAGAGTAGAACTATTAGAATAAATCTAGCTATTTCATCATTAAAATGATGGGACCTAACTGCCAATCTGGTACTGCGTTTAAAGTCACTCAGGTACCAAAGAGGTTTGTTTCTTTGCAAATCAAGACATATAAGGTTTTCCGGGCGAGTATAATTTCTTATATTTATAAGATTATTACTAGTATATATATATATATATATATATATATATATATATATATATATATATATATATATATTTGTCATCCACAGACAGACTGTTTCGGTGTTTCACAGCTCATTCAGCTAAAAAGAGGGTAGGTTAAAATGTTTCAGCCCCACTATGTCATCCCAACTGAGCAATGGTGAGAGGAAAAACGTTCAGGTCTGCAGTAATGGTGCCAACGTTTATACGCTGGCATCCATCTTCAAAGTCCATTCAAGAGCCATCAAGAGAACGGTCAATAAGTTTAAAAAAGGAGCGATCAGTAAAGAGTAAAACTGGTCCAAGAAGTCAACTTAGAGCCAAAGAGATCAATTAGAAAAAAAATCAACTCAGTGGCACGTGAGAGAAAAGTTTCAGCTATGACAGTTCAAAAATCGCACAAATCGTGTAACAGCATGGGATAATTGTCCATCCCACAAAATGTCTAATATATTAAAAAAAAAAACACTAAACTGATTTTCACTTGTCCAAGTATTCGGATAAGTCAAAAGAAGCCAAACAAACCAAACTAAATTTATATCTTAAGAGTTATTCAATTATATTTTTCGAGGGTGAAAGTGTTTTGAATTTATGATAGTATAATTCGCATAGTCATATAAAATATTTAGAGATTTATGCGTTTTCTGCGGCAACGTTAATAAAAATCCTGGGATAGATTTCTTTGACTGAAAGTGTGACTTGTAAATAAGTGCGTAATATTACGACCTCAGATAGAAAGGGGAATATCCTATTACAATTGCGCTTGTTCCTCCCATTGATAGATAAATATGAACAGATAGATAGATAGATAGATAGATAGATAGATAGATAGATAGATAGATAGATATTAACAGACTGATACACACACACACACACACACACACACACACACACACACACACACACACATATATATATATATAGAGAGAGAGAGAGAGAGAGAGATTGAAAATCTGATACTCACACCGCCCTAAAATCAAATAGAATAAGATACATAGATATGAATATATGTGAACACACATGTAGACATTCACAACAACCAACCACCACACACATACATGCATACACACACAAGCCAGCGAACAAACACACACACAACACACACATACACATATATATAAAGAAAGAGGATCATAGATAGATAGATAGATAGATAGATAGATAGATAGATAGATAGATATTGAACATTCTGAGATAGATAGATATTGAACAGACTGAGATAGATAGATAAATAGATAGATAGATATTGAACAGAATCAGACAGATAGATAGATAGATAGATAGATAGACAGATATTGTTTAGACTGAGATATATATATATATATATATATATATAGATAGATAGATAGATAGATAGATAGATATGAACCTAATTATATCGATCGATCGATCAACAGATAGATAGATATTGAACAGACTGAGATAGATAGATAAATAGATAGATATATAGATATCGAACAGACTGTGATAGATAGATAGATAGATAGATATTGAACAGACTGTGGTAGATAGATAGATAGATAGATAGATAGATAGATAGATAGATAGATAGATAGATATTGAACAGACTGTGATAGATAGATAGATAGATAGATAGATATTGAACAGACTGTGATAGATAGATAGATAGATAGATAGATAGATAGATAGATAGATATTGAACAGAATGAGATAGATAGATAGATATTGAACAGACTGTGATAGATAGATAGATAGATAGATAGATAAATAGATATTTTTAGACTGAGATAGATAGATAGATAGATAGATAGATTGATAGATAGATAGATATGAACCTAATTATATCGATCGATCGATAGATAGATATTGAACAGACTGAGATAGATAGATAGATAGATAGATAGATAGATAGATAGATAGATAAAGAACAGGCATAAATATATAGATAGATAGATATATAGATAGATAGATAGATAGATAGATAGATAGATAGATAGCCGTAGTTGCACAAATCTTCATTCCATTAAATCCCTCTTCCAACTTTCATTTGCTTTTATTTCGTTAACAAATTCGATTGTTTTTCAACGAAACCATTGTTCACCATTATTCCGAATGACAATTTCCTTTCTAAATATTCCAAAGACTTGCTGGCCAATTTAAGCCTCCAAATAATAAGTCCCGTAATCTTTAAAATAGCGGCGTAATTAAATTACCAGTCACTACCATTTCTCCTACCGCACGCTGTTCGCTCCTTCAAGGTTGCGATGTGATTACACATTCTGGGCAGGCGATGTTGAAACGAAGAACGATGTCGGACAATTTCGACGATTTCCCGAGCTGAGCATACCGACAGTGGGATCTTAATTAAATCTTTTAATATAGAATGGATTCTATTTTGGACGCCGGTCGTATTATTTACCTGCAAGTGGTAGATTTCGCAGTGAACTTGACGGAAATATCTAATAGAAATTGATATGAGATGATTCTCACGTGAGCGGTGCATCCTGGGACAGGTAAAAATCTCGCGGGGTGTTCAAAAAAAAAAAAAAAAAAGCAAAAGAAAAAATAGCGCTGCTTCGGAACGTTTTGTTGAACGGACGGGATCATTTTCAAAAGGGCTCGTCTTTAATAATCTGTAATTATGAAGAAACGTGATTGGAAATCCGAAAAAGGGGTCATAATTTTCTTCGCAATAACTCGAAGATTTCTGTGCACACAAATTGCGATCGCTGCTCTATGTTGCCGTATTTTTTTTTTCTTAACACCGGTGCTTGGAATATTAATTTCAAGGCTTCTCGTCTGTACAATTTACGGCTATACATATCGGATGCATATAATTTCAGCTTCCTCTTAGTGTGCGAATATTTTTTATTGTGAAATTTGTCGCTCAAAAAAAAAAGGCCCAAGTGACACTCGGCTTAATGACCGAGATATTTATGTGGACGTAAATGTCGGAATTAAAAAGTTTAAATCAAGCAGGTGTGGAAGTTTAAATACCTGGGAAATGTTTTGACAGCGGACGGCAAGTGCGACGCTGAGGTCCGTAGACGTATTGGGGTGGACTAGGACTCATTGCAAAGGCTGGGTAGAGTATTGCGAGACAGGAGGATCTCTTTGTAAGAAAAGAGTACTGAGTTGTTACGTGAGATCTGTCCTCCTGTAGGGCAGCGAATGTCGGACGGTCTCCTCAAAATGAAGACGAGACTCGAGGCGACTGAGTTGTGGTTCTACAGAAAGATGCTGAGGATATCATGGACATTAGCATGTGAGTAACGATGAGGTTTTGAAGAGGATGCAAAGAAACAGGAGGCTTATACTTAACATCAAGAAGAGGCAGCTGAAGTTTCTGGGACACGAAATGAGAAAGGATGGTTCGGAGAATCTGATACCCACAGGTCGAATAGAGGGAAAGAGAGACAAGGGAAGCAACGCATGACATACCTGGCAGGCTTAAGGAAGTGGATGACAGAACATGGTCTCGGGGAGGTGATAGAGGGATGAAACTTATTGAGAGCTGCAAGGGATAGGGGAGAGCCATGATCGTCTGCGTCCTGAAAGGACACGGCATATAAAAAGAAATAAAGAATGTTAGGAGGATATGTAGGATAGATAACGGTTTACTGTAGAGCAAGACGTTAAGATTGTAAACTTCGGGAAAGCATCATCTCGGGAATTTGTTCCACAAAGTATTGACTCTTGGGGAGAAGTTGTCTGAGTTGTACTTTCTTCATATTGCTGCAATGGGAATAAAAGTGATTTTATCCCAAGTACTTGAAATAGAGCGCCTTGGCTTTACAGGGTGAATGAACGAATGAAAATCGTCTGTACATTTGCGTTGGAAATAGTGACAGACTAACCAATCATGTGCGTCGTTTCATCGCTAGGAAGAGGGTCGTTTGCTTTGAAAATGATCCACTATCGCGCAAACGATTTCAAACCCTCAGAAGCCTGGAAAATAACGACTGAGCAGTCCCGCCTGGACATGACACCAATATACCATTTTTGATCTGATCTCACTCTTGTAAAGATACACAATCAGAATTCTGGACCGACACAAGGAACTGCTCATATTTTAAGCCAGTTTAGCCATCAATCGTACAGCATAGTTCTTGAGGTCTGAGGTGGAATTGAGACAGACGTTCAAGGAATGGAACCCCATTGAAGGGTACAAAAGAGAAAAAATTCAAAATCGGCCCAGTGATAATGGAATGTTATCAAGGGCCTAACGTGTGAGCAACGGTGAGGTTTTGGAGAGGATGCAAACAAGGTGGAAGCTTATACTTAACACCAGTTAGAGGCAGCTGAAATTTCTGGGATATGTAATGAGAAAGGGGAGCTTGGAGAATCTGATACTCACAAGGCGAATAGAGGGAAAGAGAGACAAGGGAAAGCAACTCGAGACATACCTATGGATCACAGAACAGGGTCTCGGTGAAGTATCAAAGGGACAAAACTTATTGAGAGCCACAAGAGATAGGAAGAAGTGGAGAGCCATGATCGCCTACGTCCTGAAGAGATACGGCACATAAAAGATGAAGACTAGGGATGGGCCACGTTTTGTTTTAGGGATGGCTGCATTGCTTCTCTGTTTTCGGTCCGGGAACAGCACAATGTGTCTGTTTTCCTAATTTTAGATCGAAGGTGCCTGATCCCAGGGATTTGAATCTGTGGCAACACTTTCCTCATTGCTGGAGCAGATAGGTTAGCCTATGGTGTGTAGTAAGACTGTCTAACCTTCTCTACACTATTCTGGAAACATGAACTTGTCCATCCGCTATTACTGGAATGTATATTCGGATTATCTATAAGACTTTTATCTGATAATCTAGAATTTCTTTTCCTCGATATTTTTTACCATTCCAGAGCGAATGTTGGACGGTCTCCTCAAAGATGAAGAAGAGACCCGAGGCAACGGAGCTATGGTTCTACAGAAGGATGCTGAGGATATCATCAGTGGCGATTCTAGAACTCTGAATGTTGGGGAGCACTTGGGGGGATTTTCTGCGGAGGAGAGGGAATTCAAGCAGAGTCATTATTTTCATACTACACCACTATCGGATACACAACAGAGGAATGAGTTTTAGTGTAAGTATGTTACCTCACTAAATTAAACGGAATAACTTTTCATTCATAGTAGTGAAGTTCTAATCTATTCTTGCCCTCTTTTCCATTTTTTCAGACGATATTTAAAACTACATGCTCAAAATTTTGTAAAAACTATGAATCTAATATTATTTATCACATCAAACCCCAGTTTGACACTGAGGGCAATGTTGAGAAAAATCAACCTGGCCTCGTGCATATGCGTCCCCAAATTATTATTTGTTCCCGCAAACAACATCACACTGGCATCGATATGAAATTGAACCTGCCCCATTGTCATTCAATATATATCATGATATATAAACCCTGTATGAGAATTTTTAAATTTTTTATTCTTATTTTTTTTGGCTAAATAAAACAAATTTGTTAAGAAATTCACTTTTAGCCTGAGTATTTGAAACCTTATATAATACCATATATGTTGATAAAGTTACCATTACAAATATGTATATATATATATATATATATATACAACTATTAATGCCTTGTTTTTGGTAAATAAAATTAATTTTATTAACATATTCGTTGCTACCTTGAAACAAGAACCCTTATATAATGTCATCCATCTTTTTAGTAGAGTTACGATTTAAAACATCTTTATAAAATTATTTATACAATTTATATTATTCGGAGTATTGTCCTCATCATCGTCGCCATATTTATTACAACGTTGCGGCCTTTCAGTATCTGTCTATATTTCTGAGATGAGGTATTATGCACACTATTTACATTATTCGGACTATTGTCCTCATCTTTGTCGCCATATTTATTACAACGTTTCGGCCTTTCAGTATCTGTCTATATTTCTGAGATGAGGTATTATGTACACTATTTACATTATTCGGACTATTGTCCTCATCTTTGTCGCCATATTTATTACAACGTTTCGGCCTTTCAGTATCTGTCTATATTTCTCAGATGAAGTATTATGTACACATCTCTCTCTCTCTCTCTCTCTCTCTCTATATATATATATATATATATATATATATATATATATATATATATATATATTGTCATCCACAGTAAGACTGTTTCGTTGTATCACAGCTCATCATCATCTATCTATCTATCCCAGTCTGGTCCTATCTATCTATCTATCTATCTATCTATCTATCTATCTATCTATCTATCTATCTATCTATCTATCTCTTTCTGGTCTTATCTATCTATCTATCTATCTATCTATCTATCTATCTATCTATCTATCTATCTATCTATCTATCTAACAGCTTCATTCAGTTCATATCTATCTATCTATCTATCTATCTATCTATCTATCTATCTATCTATCTATCTATCTATCTCAGTCTGGTCCTATCTATCTATCTATCTATCTATCACGGTCTATTAACATATATCTAGTTAGCTTATCATAAAATTGAAGGTGAATATATTCGTCACTATCATTTCCATTCTCTTAAACAGATAGATTTGAACAAACTGGTAAATATATATGTAGATAGATAGGTAGAAAAAAAAACTTGGGATACACACCAAATTCAACGTGTCGACAGGGGTGTGTTGCAACCACATTTTATATATATATATATATATATATATATATATATATATATATATATATATATATATATATATATCAGCGTAACTAACTTCAATGAAAACTAGACGAGTCCTTTACATACGAAATCTATGTCTGAATATTTGTTAAAAGTATGTAACACATGTGTTTTTTGCTGTTTTTTTATTTGTATCGGCTTCCACAAAGTAATGTGCCCATTATCGACCTCTCCTTTTTTCGATATCTATTTCGTCACCGCCATTTAATATAATCGAGTCTTCTCTTTATTCTTTCAAATCGTAATGGACGGGTTTGCCATTGCACTGAATGGCGAGTGAAAAGTTGTCGGCAGCGTTAGAAAGGTTAAATCGACAAAATGGTAGGCGTCAAGAAGAGGACGAGCGCGGGAAGGAAATAAAAATGGCGGATAAATAAAAAAAAAAATCGTCCGAGAAGAAAGAGAGAAAATGAAAAAGCTTGAGTGTTTCATGTCAGCCTGAGTGTTGGAGAAATTTGGGCCGACATCTTCGGAGATCTAATGCAGGGTGACATTACGTAGGCGCGTCGAAAGCGTAGGAAATAATGTGTCAGAAGTTATCTGTCTATTCTTCCAGGAATTTAGACTTGGTAAATATCAGAGTAATATCTACTTAAGGACATTTCAGTCCTTATACCTGTCTGTCTGTCTGTCTGTCTGTCTCCTCAATCATCCAGAATTTTAGCTTGTTTCCTCACTATCGACATATATATATATATATATATATATATATATATATATATATATATATATATATATATATATAAGTCAAACCTAAAGAGCCACACAAACCTAGCGCGTAATTCCTGACGATCCGCTTAGGTGAAACCGTGGTAGGTTTGTCAGGATCTTTTTGGTTTAATTTAGGTTTGCTTTATTTAGCGTATCGAGCACTTTAATTAGTTATTTTACTTACTTGTATCGAGTTTTTTTTTCTTTGGACTTTTGAACTTGCATGCTAGACAATTATTTTCGGCTGACGTACATGTTCTCTGTTCTTTCATTTTTTGTACCATTCTTTCCCTTTGGTATTGGTTTGTTTATTTGCAAATCAAGACACCGAAGGTTTTCCGGGCGAGTATAATTTCTTAGATTTATAAGATTACAACTAGTATCTATCTATCTATCTATCTATCTATCTATCTATATATATATATATATATATATATATATATATTGTTAAGGGGGTCTCCCCTTTTCACACAAATGGACTCACCCAAGGTATACATATACTACTACCAGTAATACCCGAGGAGAGTAGTGCTACGTTGAGTCAAGGAGTCGAGACGGAATGACAGAAGAGTAAATCACAGACACAGTCGGCGGCAAGCGTCACAGTTAGCGAGCACGTAGACTCAGTAAGGAGTTATACCACGATACTTCAATACCAAGACTGTATATATATTATTGCTGCTAACTCGCATTCCTGGATCTACTAACCCGTATTACCAGTTTGTATTATTACGTTAATACATTTATTTTCCTTATCTATTGCTGGCGTTTGTTATTCATTGATATCGGATTCATCCCGGAATTCACAAATATATATATATATATATATATATATATATATATATATATATATATATATATATATATATATGTGTGTGTGTGTGTAGTGCTGGTTTTAATAAAACAGTGCGCAATGTAATACAACAGAGCTATTAATTATATATTAGTAAATATACATATAAATTATATATATATATATATACACGGTTCGGAGTTTCATGAAAAAACCCTTATTCTGGTACCGAGTATAGAGTGACCGTTATTTAATTTGAATTTTAAAAAATATATTTGATTATCACAACGCTGGAGCAGCTACATATTATGCTGGGATGACAGTTTTTTTTATTTTAAAAATTATATTTGGCAATTAAAATAAACAGGATTATATATGCATGTAAGTAAAATGAAGTTAAAATTAATATTTTTTTAAAAATTATTTGGAGTTGTGTATATTCATTTTTATTGTTTTTATTTTTTCAATTAAATGTAGATTACTTGTCCTTAATTAGGAAAGGAAACATTAATTTATATTGAAAATAAATAGTAATTTACATTAAAAATAATCCGTAAATTATATTAAAATTCAAAAAATAAAAACTAATCTTGATCAAAGTATTTAAGCATATATTTATTTTTATGCCTACATATAACCATCAATTCATTTCTCTTGTTTAATAAGCTCGGTTTATTTAAGTTTTTTTAAAATAACCAGTTTTTCAACAAGACATATGTTACATTTATTTCCTTTTCCGTTATATGCTTTGGCTCTTGCTATAATATTCCAGTTAATAGAAGGGGAACTGCTATTATTTTTTAATTGCCAGAAATATCTAGAGAGAGAGAGAGAGAGAGAGAGACAGAGACAGAGAGAGCAGTGCTGTTTCTGTATTTTATATTACCTCTTTATACAATACATAGATATCTTTTCGTCAGTTGCATTTATTTTTAGGAGAATTTACATTGGCTTTGTTGGAAATATATTTGTTTAATATAATCTTGTTATGTTGGTAGATATATTTATTTATGTTTACCTTCTTTGTTTATTTTTTAAATAAAAAATACTTTATGATGGCTGAGCTCTAAAGCTTTTATATATTTAATTTTAGATTTATCAAACTTCCTTATTGCTGGCGTGTGTGGATAATCTAATTTGAACTGATGTTAAATATGCGAATATTATTTTTTTATATTAAGCGTAAAAGGAGTTTACTTAAAAAAAAAGAAAGAAAAAAGAAAACAACCAGTTTACATTAAAAATTAATCTTGATAATTGCATTTAAGCAGATATTTATTTTTTGCCTACATGTCACAATCAATACA
>OZ038516.1:8394866-8617366 GCA_964036315.1 Acanthosepion esculentum | reverse complement strand
AAGCAAACTCTGTTCAAATATAAACATAACAAAGACAAAGAGTACTGTTCTTCGATGTATTGATAGACATGTGTGAATAATAATACATTTACTACATCTCATAAAAAAACAACATATAGAAAAAAATAAACAAAAAATATATTAAAATAATTGTAGGACTTCGTCCATTTCATAATATATATATATATATATATATATATATATATATATATATATATATATATATAGGAAGCCTATCTTTGTTCAAGCAGATTTCGTTTAATAATTTAGACGTATTTTGTATATTTATTTTAGTTTTAATCCTTTTAAGTTCACGAATTAATTTCTTAACGTTGAAAGTTTATTCACCAACGTCCCAGATATATATATATATATATATATATATATATATATATATATATATATATATATATGATCATAAAGAATATCCCCAACAAACCATCTCTCCCTCCATTAAAAATTCATCCTAATATTTTAAGAAAAGTACTCTTGTGCACATAAGATATAAGTACAATGCGATGGTGTCTCTATGGGTTCCATTCTAGGACCAACTTCTGCATGACTAACTTAAGAAATAACATACCTAATACCACAAAGAAACCCTCCGTTTACCTAAGGTATAGCAATGACATTCTCATTTTAGTTAAAGACATAGACGAAGTACAATGAACGAAACACTTTTAAAAAAATCCTTACTTAAGATCACATATGAACTTAACAATGACAATAAAATCTAGTTTGTTGATGTATTGATAGACACTAATAATAATACATTTACTACCTCCCCGTATAAAAAGCATCTAGCATAAACACATACACTCTCAACTGTAAAAGTGAATGTCCTATTATAAATACCTATTATATTGATGTTCCAAGCGTAGCTTAGATGTGACACAAGGCCGAAATTAGGGGCACCCAGTGATGATTGAACTCACTACTCAGTCGTAATTGTTCTAGCGAGACAAGCTTGCTAACCATTACACCGCCTCGAGGTGCCTACAAAATGCTATTATATTAAACTTAATAAACCGTGCAAAATCCTCAACAAAAAAATATTCTACACTGAATTAAAATTTATAACAACCCTCAATAATAATGGATTCCCTAATTACATTTTCGTTGAACAAAGTAGACAAGCTATTAGGGAGATTAGCATAAATGAAAATGAATATAATACAACATCAAATAATTCTAAACATATCAAATTATTACAACGTAATCAAATGCATTCCAACTAAAAACAGGAGGAAAATAATCTTTCAAAAAACCTCATAAACAGTAATATATCCCCCAGTGACTCAAGTAAAAAATGAAATTAATTCTATAGTATACTAAATTTTTATTCACCCAACCTACTTGTCCAAAACAATTCTTCTTCGCCAACTAGCATCTTACAAATGACCAACATTGTATATCAATTTAGATATCTTTTAGGAGATTTTATCTCTGATAAAACTGTCAATACGTACGTTGGCTTTACTACGACGATACTAACTAAAAGGCTTACATTTCATTTGGCTGAACATAGTTCAATATCGCAGCACTTAAAGAAACACTCAAGCCCACACTCACAGATTAGACGGATTTTAGTTGAAAATACATTTATATTGCATAAACATATTAAACAAAAGCTAAAAATCCTTGAAGCCTTTTATGTAAGATAATTAAAGCCCAAAGTAAATAAAGCCCACAATGAGTATAAGTCCTTAAATGTTTAATAAAAAAGTTACTTGTCTTAAAAATTTATAGAAACACGTATACATGCTCACAGGCAACCTAGCTCCCTGGATATGGCCTCAGATGAGATACTTTGGGAAAAAATTGAAAGAAAAGTTTGGTATTTTAATCAATTTTCCAAAGCTACGAAGAATTTATTCCGTGAATTTGAAAGGATCACAACGAAAACTAATCGACATTGATATGTCTAAATTATTTAAGCAAACCTGTTTATGGAAGGGTTTTTATTTTTCATAGAATCTTGTGACGAACGAACAGCCAAGTGTGGAAGCGTAGGGGATTATATGGAAGCACATAAAAAGGAAAGATTTTCTCAAAACCATGAATTACCCGGATTACTAATGTAGCCAAATGAATGTCGGCACACGGAACAGGCGTTCAGAGACTTTGATTGAAAATCGAAGATTTTTTTTTTTCATGAATGCATTGGAATAAAAGAGGCAGCGCTTCGGAATTAGCTTTTCGAATTTCTGGAACACCATGTCAAAAGTGAAAATTGGCAGATTATTACATCTATTAAATCTGGAATGAGTCTAAAAGTGTCCCTTTTTTTTCTCTCTCTTTCTCGTTCTTTCTCTCTCATTCCATCTTGATAGGATCATTTTAGAAGACTTGAATCCCCAACACGACAGATTGTATTCTTTATTCTTTAATTAGTGTTTTACTGATTCTCATGTAACTTTTTCTTTTTTTCCGGAGCCATTTTCGATTTGAATGGCGCCGCATTATCTTGCAACAAGTCGTAAATGAAACTTTTGCCTTTTTGCATAAGATTTTCCATTTTTTGCGTCCCATTTCTTTTTTAGCCGTTTCTTTCTTATGTTTCTCACCCAGAATCCTTCCATTTCCTTTCTTCCTTTCTTATTTCCTTTCTTTCTTCCTTTCTTATTTCCTTTCTTTCTTCCTTTCTTATTTCCTTTCTTTCTTCCTTTCTTTCTTCCTTTCTTCCTTTCTTTTTCCTTTCCTCCTTCTTTTCTTTCTTCCTTTCTCGTTCCTTTCCAGAATCCTTCCATTTCCTTTCTTTCTTCCTTTCTTATTTCCTTTCTTTCTTCCTTTCTTATTTCCTTTCTTTCTTCCTTTCTTTCTTCCTTTCTATCTTCCTTTCTCGTTCCTTTCCAGAGTCCTTCCATTTCCTTTCTTTCTTCCTTTCTTATTTCCTTTCTTTCTTCCTTTATTTCTTCCTTTCTATCTTCCTTTCTCGTTCCTTTCCAGAGTCCTTCCATTTCCTTTCTTTCTTCCTTTCTTATTTCCTTTCTTTCTTCCTTTCTTATTTCCTTTCTTTCTTCCTTTCTTTCTTCCTTCCTTTCTTCCTTCCTTTTTTCATTTCTTTCTTCTTTTCTTTCTTCCTTTCTCGTTCCTTTCCAGAATCCTTCCATTTTCTTTCTTTCTTGCTTTGGAATTCGGTGTTTTATTTTTTATTTTAATATTTGCCAATAATAACAACAAAGATGAGGATAACAATCGCAATGAAAATCACGTAAAAAATTACACATCTGTTTATTGTTTTTCTTCTTCTGTTCTCTTTCTTTCTTTCTTTCCTTCTATCTTTTTTCTTAGTACTTTTCTCTCTTTTCTGACCATTTTCTTACTTTTTTCATTCTTTCTTTCATCATTTCTTTCTTTCTTTTTTCTCAGATTTTTATTTCATTCATAGTTTGTTTTTTTGGTTTGTTTGTTTTTTTGGTTTGTTTGTTTTTTTTGTTTGTTTGTTTTTTGTTTGTTGTTTTTTTTTTGTTTTTTGTTTGTTTGTTTCTTTCTTTCTTTATTTCTGGGACTTCTTTCATTCTTTCTTTCTTTCTTTTTTGTTTGTTGGTTTGTTTGTTTCTTTCTTTATTTCCGGGACTTCTTTCTTTCTTTTTTGTTTGTTTGTTTCTTTCTTTCTTCATTTCTTTCTGTCTTTCTTTCTTTTCTGAGCACTTTTCTTTCTTTTTGTCTTCCTTTCTCGGATTTCTTTTTTCGTTCATAGATTGTTTATTTGTCTGTTTCTTTCATTATTTCTTTTTTCCTGGGCTTCTTTTTTCTTTCTTTCTTTCTTTCTGTCTTTCTTTCTTTATTTATTTATTCTTTCTTTTTTAATGATCCTAAGTAATTTATCTTTTTCTTTCTTTCTTTTCTCATGTGATTCCTTACATTCCAAAGAATTTGATTTTCTTTCTTTCTTTCTATTCTTACGGCCATATCACTTTGAATCATCGGTCCTTGTCGGATCACCGAAGTTAAGCAACGCTGAATCTCGTAAATACCTATATAGGTGACAGCATGGGAAAACTAGGACGGTATAATGCATCGGAGAGAACCTCGGGTAGATTAGCCACAATATCGATCCACAGATACGAATATTTTCATGATAATATATATATATATATATATGGGAATCCCTCGATTAGTGCGACTAATGTGTATATCGGTAACTATAAAATATCAATTTTCAAATCATATGGTTAAACTGAAGAATGCCTTACCGCAGTAATCAAGTATTATTGAAGCACTAATCAAATTTTTGTATATAAAATATTTAGCGCACTAATCGAGAACGCATTAATCAATTGCGCATTAATCGAGGGATGCCTATATATATATATATATATATTTAAAGACATTTATATATTATGTTTAACGTTCTTTTTATAGATACAAGTATTTAAGCAAATGCTCTGTTTTATAATAAACAGTATTAAATAACATTTACCGGCCTGAATGTCCGAGAAATTTTCATAGAAAATTTTCGCTCTCCGACAGGAATCGAACCTGTATCCTATACTGGTTAGCAAGGTCGATTTTACTATCTTTAAACTTAAATCTTCCATGAATCTCATCTATTCATATCTGCTCTAGCGTATCAAATGTAAACAAATGACGTCATATATTTTAGAATTGGACACAGTCCGACAATTTATTTAAAGACATTTATATATTATGTTTAACGTTCTTTTTATAGATACAAGTATTTAAGCAAATGCTCTGTTTTATAATAAACCGTATTAAATAACATTTACCGGCCTGAATTTTATTATAAAACAGAGCATTTGCTTAAATACTTGTATCTATAAAAAGAACGTTAAACATAATATATAAATGTCTTTAAATAAATTGTCGGACTGTGTCCAATTCTAAAATATATATATATATATATATATATATATATATATATATATATATATATCATTGCTTGAACCGACTTCTAATGCTCTAGAGTGAGCGGTTTGGTGATAGTAGTCGTGGCTCCAGGGGGCACAGTCCTATGGTTAGAGAGAATCTCAGTAGAGTTCCACCACGGAATATGTGAGCGAGCGGCGCTATATTGAGTCTGATTTGCTACCGATTCGTCACCGAGGCCCGTTGGAACAGTTGATATGGTCTTTGCTTAACAACCTGACTGTCAGGTTTTAAATTCTAGGTAGTGGATGTCGCACTGCTGATGAGTCCCAAATATAGGAGGAAACGGCTGTCCAGAGCTTTCTGCATTCTGTTGAGGTTTCAGACTCGATGAATTACTTAAATGTAATTATCAAATAATTTCTATTATATATATATATATATATATATTGTGTATTTAGTCAGTTAATGTCTAAGTTACGAATAAGCCTTAATCGACATAAAGCGAATGTTGTGTTTATATATATATATATATATATATGTGTGTGTGTGTGTGTGTGTGTGTACGTGTTGAGCCACCCCTGTACCAGAGCAACAAGAAGCAACTGGACGCAGCTATAAGAAGAGATACAGTGTAACCCGGATATAAGAGACCCGGATATAAGATAAACCCGGATATAAGAGAGATTTTATCTGGTCCCAAATTAGAGCCTGTGTTAATAAAACAAAATTGACCAAACCCGGATATAAGAGAAACCCGGATATAAGATACTTATTCTCCTGTCCCGACTACTCTCTTATATCCGGGTTACACTGTACAATAAAATAACTTATACTACATATTTGACGGAACACTTAAACTAACAATTGATAAAAAAAAAAATGAACGAGTGTAGAAATGGCAAATTTGATAAATGTGACTTTAGATACGCAAAAACAAAAAGTAAGATTATGGCAAACGATCTTCATTTTTGTTGTACAAAAACAAATGCTTATTAATAAATAAAACCCTGTAACTGTGAAAAAAACTGAAAGAAAAAAAAGAAAATATATATATATATATATATATATATATATATATATATATAGCATAATGAGAAGTCACGTATACTTTCTTGATATGTATATAATATATGGATAAAATAACTGAAAAAAAAATGGGTGTTTTTATATATATTTAATATTTCAGACCACCTCGGTCCTTCCTCAGAAATTAATTGAATTACTGTATTACTGTATTTGGGAGTATACACACTGTATAAATATTTCAATAGTTAAAAAATTTCTTTAGATATAGTTAAAAAAACCTTTTTAAACAACATCTAAAATACTATCGTTATTTCAAACATAGATATATTCCACATCACGTGACGTCCGCGTCTAACGACGAACGCTGTAAAGTGTAAACAAACTGCCAACTGCCAAATACAGTATTTCAATTAATTTCTGAGGAAGGGACGAGGTGGTCTGAAATATTAAATATATACAAAAAAACACAGAAATAAATACTTTCGCAAAAAAACACCCAATTTTTTTTCAGTTATTTTATGCATATATTATATATATATACATACATACATATATATATAAATATATATATATATATATATGTTGTTTATTATTATTTCTTTATGATATATATATATATATATATATATATATATATATATATATAAAAGTGAACATAGAAGTCAAAACTTAGAGGCGACAGTCTGTTTCATGCTAGATACAATCGTCAGATGCATCTAGCATGAAACAGACTGTCGCCTCTAAGTATTGACTTCTATGTTCACTTTTATATTTACACACGCTCTATCTCTGATATTGAGCACTTTATCCCATAAATATAGCACACTTTAAGACTATATTTCTTTATATATATATATATATATATATATATATATATATATATATATATATATATATATATATATATATATAACATGAAATAAATATAATAATCGTAATATATATAATAAATGAAATAAAAATAATCATTGCAGTTTATATTAAACAGGATATTTAGTTGGTCCCCGTGTTTGAATAGACAACCGTTTTATAAACAGTGAAATTAATGCCTACCGGCCTCAATACTGAAAGTCTTAGTAAGAAAAGTTGATTCTTAACAGGAATTAAAGATGTTCAATTGCTTTATTTAAGAAGTGCGCATCTCTTGTTGGGACATATAGAAGTCTATAATTGCTAATTTTATTTTCGAATTTTAAAGCAAATAATGATTCTTCTAACCCGATATATCTTATTACTATAAAAGTTATATATAGTGAATACACGTGTTGAAGTCGATATCTTTCGAAATCCATGTCTACGAGCCTAGGAATATTCATATTAAGCCAAAGATTTCTAAATATATAGCATGGGCACGGTTTTAATTTATGTCTGGCATATGTAGTATCATCTTGCGTCTCACGAGGTTTTCAAGCGGATGCAATGAGCGATTAATTTTTGACAGGTTTTTAGTGTTATTTGTTTTAATTGGGATATTTTCTTATATCTGATTTTGAGCTGAACTTGAAATTAAATTTAATCGTGATAATCCGATCTCACAGATTTTTGTGTTGTATCTCTCTTCATTCCCTTACTCGCGAAAGGAAACACAAAAAAAAGAAGCTTCCTCCAAAACAAATAGGACACAATAAATAAATAATGAGTATAGACTTTCCAAGCGAAAGCAAGATTTTATATTCGGCAATTTAAGAAATGGGGTAAATTATGGCCTGATTTGCAATTAAAGAGAATTCTGGAGTTCCTGAAAAAGCCCAAACTAGGATTTACAATCCAGGAAATAAAACCCTTTTATGGCTTTTCATTATGGAGAAGTTCACTGCAAAGCAGGAATAAATAAATAATCCACCAGAAAATGTGACTAACAATCAAATCAATATATATATATATATATATATATATATATATATATATATATATATATATATATATATATGTATATGTATATATTTGTGTATTTATGCAGCAATCCTTCTTTCATGCACATTTCATTAAAAACGACTGACAAGGTGCATTTATTTAGTTTTTTATATAATTTCTCGTGCGATCTAATAAATTTTTTCTTTTCAGATGATAAATTATATAAAAACTGTCCGAATGTTCTTTTTATCCGAGGGCTTTTGGCTATACATTTAGCCATTTTCAAGGATTATATTTCAACTGTTACAATTAGAAATAGTTTGTTCTTTGCATGTTTTATAAAATGATTCATTTTTTTGTTTCAAAACACGGTCAAGATATTATGTCCTCTAAGTTAATATTATTAAGTGTTGGTTTGTTTGTTTTTATTAATAAGGCTTCCATTATTTTTAGCCTTTTTTTGCATGTAGATGATGCTATTTTATTAGTGTTGTCGACAATTATATTCCGAATATTGTCCGGTAGGTCTCCATGAATATTTAAATGAGATTTAATTGAGCTATTGTCAGAAAGGTGTAGAGTTAGTCTGCGTGTTAAACAATTTGTAGTGTGGCCTATATAATTATTTACGAAAGTTGATTCTTGAGGAATACAATTCCTTAATATATATATATATATATATATATATATATATATATATATATATATATATATATATATATATATATATATATTATTTTATGTGCGCAGTACTTAGTGTAAAGCGCTCAATATCAGTGATAGAGCTAACGTATTCAGTTGTATGGATATGAATTTGTGACCCTGCGTTTCACGCTTTGGGACCATCAGATAAACATTGAAAGCAGTACCATGTCAATCGTTTTTCTGATGATAGCAAAAGCAGGAAACCCATGGTCACAAACTCATATCCATACAACTGAACATATATATATATATATATATATATATATATATATATATATATATATATATATATATGTATAAAATAGAACATTGAAGTCAACACTCAGAGGCGACAGGCTGTTTCATGCTGGACGCAATCGTCTCTGAGTGTTGACTTCAATGTTCACTTTTATATTTATCTTTAGATACAGCCTATCTCTGATACTGAGCACCTTATGCAATAAATATAGCACACCTTAAAACTATATTTCTTCATATATACCACATAACACCCTTCAACGCTTAGCCTTGGAGCGGGTAGAATGGAGATCAACGTGTTTTAGTGGACTCAGCAGTTTTCAATCTGCTTGTCTGAATCGTCTTGAAGAAGCGAGAGCAAGAACTAAAAGGTCAGCCAATCTAACAGTGATCACATCCCACAATCCTCACTCTTGCTCCATATGCAGCCTCCTTTGTAAATCACTAGCGGGTCTTAAATGCCACTTAAGATTATCGCACAAAATGTCATAACTGAATCAACTATGCTCTCAGATCCTCATACGTCAAAACCGACGGGAGAGTCCATTATTATTATTATTATTATAATATATATATATATATATATATATATATATATATATATATATATATATATATATATTGTGTATTTGCGAAGCAATCCCTCTTTTATACTAGTTTCCTCAAAGACGACAGACAAGGTACTGCCATAAATCTTTTTTATTTAATTCTTTTTTCCTTCCTATAAGTGTTTTCTTTTCTGGACAAAATCGAAATGCTAATAATAATATAAATAATTCGCATAAATATTTGATACATTCTTTTCATGTGTGGTCAAGCTCCGTGTAACCGTTAGACATGATGTGGCTTTGGGCTGATTCCAATGCCAGGATACAGTCAACAAGCTTGTCTACCCAGTTCTTGATAATGACTGAAATAGTTGACGTACCCGCACAAAATAGGACTGTATATTCATAACTCTGATGCTGATATACAGTATCAAAATCTAAAATTGTAAAGATATAATGAAAAATTAAACAGACTGAATTTATGGATGACTTGATCGTAACAAAAATAATTTGTATATATATATATATATATATATATATA
The DNA here is from genome assembly GCA_964036315.1 of Acanthosepion esculentum. Lineage (NCBI taxonomy): Eukaryota > Metazoa > Mollusca > Cephalopoda > Sepiida > Sepiidae > Acanthosepion > Acanthosepion esculentum. The sequence goes on along the minus strand of OZ038516.1, from coordinate 8,607,619 downwards.
TATATATATATATATATATATATATATATATATGAAAATTTAACCTGTAGATAAGACAATCTCTATAAATATTAATGACAATCTGCGAGAAAGTCCACATTGAACGAAACGCGCCAGCAATTAATGTTTTCCTATTGTCATTTATATTTATATATATATATATATATATATATATATGTGTGTGTGTGTGTGTGTGTGTGTGTGTGTGTGTGTGTGTACTACAGTTCAAACATTTGCAGTCACCACCAGGATAGAATAGATCGCATAGAATGAACTTGACAGAAGAGAAAAAAAAAGAAAAATGAAGAGATACTAAGCAAATAGTACATAATACTGCTTCTGCTAATCTCAAACATATCAATCTCCTATATCGTAATCAAATGCATACTAATTAGAAACAAGATGAAAATATACTAAAAAAATTAGTAAATACTAACATATCTACAACAGATCCTAGCAAAAAAATTAAGTTAATTATATACTACACTAAATCTAGTATATCCAACTCAATTATTCGCAATGATTCTTCTCCCTCGGTTAGCGATTTGAAAAAAAACAACCTAGTTTACAAATTCAGGGGCCCTTTGGGAGATTGTATCTCCAACGAACTAAATGATATCTATGTTGGTCACACCACAAACTCGCTTTCACGACGCTTGACACTACATTTGAATGATAACTCTAACATTTTTAGGCATTTAAAACAACATGCCTGGCCGCATACACAATTCCGGAAAATCCTCGTCGAAAACACAACTATACTTAAACACGAAAACAATAAACAAAAACTAAAAATTCTTGAAGCTATATACATAAAACAGTTGAAGCCTAAGCTGAACAAAATAAACTATGAAATCTCCAAAAATATCCTTAAATGCCTATAATTAGTAACAGAAGTCATTGGTTCATACCAACGGCTTTCCATACTCAATACTCATCGGATTCACTCTTGCGTGGTCATGTGTGACGTCATGAGCTGTTGTGCGATTTTCGCTTTCAGCGTTTTATATGCACGTGTTTATCGTTGCTTGGAAATCATCTATGTAAACAAACAAGACTATCATCAATTTCTTGTTCGTGTATTGCATAAATATATTGTGTAATTGTCATCTTTGATAATGGCTTATGTAAGCCGAAAGCTTAGATTGGATTAAAAAATATGTATCAATATTGTGATTTTCTTTCATTGTTTAATGATAATGTTATTAAGCTTATCAGACGATATGAAAAAAACTTACATAAAATATATAGACAACACTTATCTATATTATTTAATAAAACATGTATTAATATATATATATATATATATATATATATATATATATATATATATATATATATATATATATATATATATATATATATAATTGAAAAAATGCCATCCCCTCAAAAATAAATGACATCATTTTAAACGTGAATATACGAGTAACCATGTGTTTCTGGTGAACAAAATTAAGTAGGGTTCATATTAAAGAATAACATATTTATCAAGATTTTAACAAGATATGCAAAGGGATGTACATTTTATAACTGATTTCACAAAGCGTCATAAATGTTCAGTATGCGCCCCCACCTGAGACACGAGTATAGTCCAGCATCTGTCAAACACGCTGTAGCATGACTTGCGTAACATTCTCCAGCGCTTCAGTAATTCTCCTAGCTTGCGGTATAAACTTCTCCTTTCACATAGCGTCAAAGAAAAATCACAAGGTGTCAAGTCAGGCGAACAAGATGGCTATTTCAACAGCATATTGTCATTATCACAGGCAAGCCCGGCCCATCTTCCTGGTAGATACTCATTGAGATAAGTCAGCGCAGTTTGTACGCATTTTGTTAAAATTTGAAATTATTTGAGCGAGAATTGGCTATGTTATTACGCTATAAAATGATGCCAATCCCGTCTCCCCTGCCTCTGTTTATGCTTCAAATGTATCTGTGTTGTCATGAAGTTCAGAGCAACATTTGATCTTAACGTTTATTCCAATTTAAATTCAATAAAACAAATGTATTTTTTCTTTTTCCCTCAGTAATTTTATAATTTTAAACTTAATATAGATTAAATTTACATTTGAAAATGGATAATTTTTAATTTCAAATTTTATCGTATAATTTAATATTTATCAGTTAGAATAAATTTCTATTAGTCTAACCCCAACATTAAAGCATTAAATAATTATTATAACCTTAGTCCGTTGTCAAGTTTTTTGAATTCTCATATACGTGTATTTTTTTTTTGTCATTGCTGCTTATGTTTATAGCGTTTCCCCAATCGAGAGGTGTTTGACTGATTTGAACATTTAAAAACCCTTTATTCTACATTCAACACCATTACTTGATAAGATACCAGATGTGTTGAAACAAAATGGCTATTTTTGTAGTGATTTTATAACATATTTATGTTAGAATTTTCGAATAAATAAATATATATATATATGTGTGTGCGTGTGTGTGTGTGAAATTTGTATGTATGTATATATATATATATATATATATATATATATATATATATCGCATAATAATTGCATATATATTGCAATAAATTGGATATATATACATGCAATTTATTATATATATTATTTATATATTATATATGCGCGGTATTTTTTGGAAAGCGCTCAGTATTAGTGATAGAGCTAACATATTTAGTTGGGTTAAACTACCCATCTAAATATATATATATATATATATATATATATATATATATATATATATATATATATATATATATTATTCTGAGAAGATGATATTTCCACTTTATGCGAACTTCAGAGGTGGATTTCGAATCTAAGTGTTTCTTTTAAAGAAGGTAACAGAGGAATATGAGATGCCATAAAATAAATATGTATCCCATTTATATATATATAATGTGTGTGTAGGTGTGTGTGTGCGCGTATGGGTGCATGTGTGTGTAGGTGTGTGTGTGCGCGTATGGGTGCATGTGTGTGTAAATGCGTGTGTGGGCGTATGTGTCTTTGTGCGTTCGCGTGTGTGTGTGTGTTTGCGTGTGTGCGTGCGTATAGGTGTGCGTGCGTGGTTCCGTGCGCGTGTATGCGTGTGTGTGCATGTGCGTGTGTGTCCTTGTGTGTGTGCATGTGCGTGTGTGTCCTTGTGTGTGCCTCTGTGTGCATGTGCGAGCATGTGTGTAAGTGTGTGTGTGCGCATGTGCGCGCGCCCGCGCGTGTGTGTGTGTGTGTGTGTGTGCATGTGCGAGCATGTGCGTGCGTGTCTATGTGCGTGCGTGTGTGAGTCAAGCAAAAGGACAGTAGCTACGGACAAATAGTTGACCCCCAGACTGGTGGGGGGGGTTCAAAGCGCTATGAAGGTCGTTCTAAAAGTTCTAAGACTCACGCAGAAGAAGTTGAAGAAACAAGACAGTTTTGTCAATATTTTCAATAGAGTTCCCCTTGACATCAATGCTCTTGGTCGAAACATTCTTAAGCGTTGCAATCCCATCGCAGAAAAAGGTGGCATCCTGGTCTTCAAAAATCTCCTCCTCATATGATCTTTTGTGTCCAAAATGGCAACCACATAGGTGGAATTTAAGTTAAGGTAACAGGAAGAAGTCAGATGAATCGAGGTCTGGTAATTAAGGCGAATTGAAAAGTCATTCAAAGCCACAATGTGTTAATCAATCTACTGCGACCTGAGCCGTGTGAACGAGCGCGTTTTCCTGGAGAAAGAACACAACTGCCCCCAGTTTCTCTCTGTATTTCGACTTGATTTTTTCCTTCAGTTGTCTTAAGTCTCATGTATAGTACTGTCCATCAATTTTTTCCCCGCTTTCCAGGTAGTCTATCATGATTACGTCTTGAGAATCACCCCAAACACAGAAGGAAACAAACGCTGCCTGCTTGAGCTTCTTCGGGGTTAAAGAATCAGAGTGTTTTCTCTTATACTGTCAATTACTTTTTTTCCCTTTTCCAGGTAGTCTATCATGATTACGTCTTGAGAATCACCCCAAACACAGAAGGAAACAGACGCTGCCTGCTTGAGCTTCTTCGGGGTTAAAGAATCAGAGTGTTTTCTCTTATACTGTCAATTACTTTTTTTCCCTTTTCCAGGTAGTCTATCATGATTACGTCTTGAGAATCACCCCAAACACAGAAGGAAACAGACGCTGCCTGCTTGAGCTTCTTCGGGGTTAAAGAATCAGAGTGTTTTCTCTTATACTGTCAATTACTTTTTTTCCCTTTTCCAGGTAGTCTATCATGATTACGTCTTGAGAATCACCCCAAACACAGAAGGAAACAAACGCTGCCTGCTTGAGCTTCTTCGGGGTTAAAGAATCAGCGTGTTTTCTCTTATACTGTCAATTACTTTTTTTCCCTTTTCCAGGTAGTCTATCATGATTACGTCTTGAGAATCACCCCAAAACAGAAGGAAACAAACGCTGCCTGCTTGAGCTTCTTCGGGGTTAAAGAATCAGAGTGTTTTCTCTTATACTGTCAATTACTTTTTTTCCCTTTTCCAGGTAGTCTATCATGATTACGTCTTGAGAATCACCCCAAACACAGAAGGAAACAGACGCTGCCTGCTTGAGCTTCTTCGGGGTTAAAGAATCAGAGTGTTTTCTCTTATACTGTCAATTACTTTTTTTCCCTTTTCCAGGTAGTCTATCATGATTACGTCTTGAGAATCACCCCAAACACAGAAGGAAACAAACGCTGCCTGCTTGAGCTTCTTCGGGGTTAAAGAATCAGAGTGTTTTCTCTTATACTGTCAATTACTTTTTTTCCCTTTTCCAGGTAGTCTATCATGATTACGTCTTGAGAATCACCCCAAACACAGAAGGAAACAAACGCTGTCTGCTTGAGCTTCTTCGGTGTTAAAGAATCAGAGTGTTTTCTCTTATACTGTCAATTACTTTTTTTCCCTTTTCCAGGTAGTCTATCATGATTACGTCTTGAGAATCACCACAAACACAGAAGGAAACAGACGCTGCCTGCTTGAGCTTCTTCGGGGTTAAAGAATCAGAGTGTTTTCTCTTATACTGTCAATTACTTTTTTCCCCGCTTTCCAGGTAGTCTATCATGATTACGTCTTGAGAATCACCCCAAACACAGAAGGAAACAAACGCTGCCTGCTTGAGCTTCTTCGGGGTTAAAGAATCAGAGTGTTTTCTCTTATACTGTCAATTACTTTTTTTCCCTTTTCCAGGTAGTCTATCATGATTACGTCTTGAGAATCACCCCAAACACAGAAGGAAACAGACGCTGCCTGCTTGAGCTTCTTCGGGGTTAAAGAATCAGAGTGTTTTCTCTTATACTGTCAATTACTTTTTTTCCCTTTTCCAGGTAGTCTATCATGATTACGTCTTGAGAATCACCCCAAACACAGAAGGAAACAGACGCTGCCTGCTTGAGCTTCTTCGGGGTTAAAGAATCAGAGTGTTTTCTCTTATACTGTCAATTACTTTTTTTCCCTTTTCCAGGTAGTCTATCATGATTACGTCTTGAGAATCACCCCAAACACAGAAGGAAACAAACGCTGCCTGCTTGAGCTTCTTCGGGGTTAAAGAATCAGCGTGTTTTCTCTTATACTGTCAATTACTTTTTTTCCCTTTTCCAGGTAGTCTATCATGATTACGTCTTGAGAATCACCCCAAAACAGAAGGAAACAAACGCTGCCTGCTTGAGCTTCTTCGGGGTTAAAGAATCAGAGTGTTTTCTCTTATACTGTCAATTACTTTTTTTCCCTTTTCCAGGTAGTCTATCATGATTACGTCTTGAGAATCACCCCAAACACAGAAGGAAACAGACGCTGCCTGCTTGAGCTTCTTCGGGGTTAAAGAATCAGAGTGTTTTCTCTTATACTGTCAATTACTTTTTTTCCCTTTTCCAGGTAGTCTATCATGATTACGTCTTGAGAATCACCCCAAACACAGAAGGAAACAAACGCTGCCTGCTTGAGCTTCTTCGGGGTTAAAGAATCAGAGTGTTTTCTCTTATACTGTCAATTACTTTTTTTCCCTTTTCCAGGTAGTCTATCATGATTACGTCTTGAGAATCACCCCAAACACAGAAGGAAACAAACGCTGTCTGCTTGAGCTTCTTCGGTGTTAAAGAATCAGAGTGTTTTCTCTTATACTGTCAATTACTTTTTTTCCCTTTTCCAGGTAGTCTATCATGATTACGTCTTGAGAATCACCACAAACACAGAAGGAAACAGACGCTGCCTGCTTGAGCTTCTTCGGGGTTAAAGAATCAGAGTGTTTTCTCTTATACTGTCAATTACTTTTTTTCCCTTTTCCAGGTAGTCTATCATGATTACGTTTTGAGAATCACCCCAAACACAGAAGGAAACAGACGCTGCCTGCTTGAGCTTCTTCGGGGTTAAAGAATCAGAGTGTTTTCTCTTATACTGTCAATTACTTTTTTTCCCTTTTCCAGGTAGTCTATCATGATTACGTCTTGAGAATCACCCCAAACACAGAAGGAAACAGACGCTGCCTGCTTGAGCTTCTTCGGGGTTAAAGAATCAGAGTGTTTTCTCTTATACTGTCAATTACTTTTTTTCCCTTTTCCAGGTAGTCTATCATGATTACGTCTTGAGAATCACCTCAAACACAGAAGGAAACAGACGCTGCCTGCTTGAGCTTCTTCGGGGTTAAAGAATCAGAGTGTTTTCTCTTATACTGTCAATTACTTTTTTTCCCTTTTCCAGGTAGTCTATCATGATTACGTCTTGAGAATCACCCCAAACACAGAAGGAAACAAACGCTGCCTGCTTGAGCTTCTTCGGGGTTAAAGAATCAGAGTGTTTTCTCTTATACTGTCAATTACTTTTTTTCCCTTTTCCAGGTAGTCTATCATGATTACGTCTTGAGAATCACCCCAAAACAGAAGGAAACAAACGCTGCCTGCTTGAGCTTCTTCGGGGTTAAAGAATCAGAATGTTTTCTCTTATACTGTCAATTACTTTTTTTCCCTTTTCCAGGTAGTCTATCATGATTACGTCTTGAGAATCACCCCAAACACAGAAGGAAACAAACGCTGTCTGCTTGAGCTTCTTCGGGGTTAAAGAATCAGAGTGTTTTCTCTTATACTGTCAATTACTTTTTTTCCCTTTTCCAGGTAGTCTATCATGATTACGTCTTGAGAATCACCCCAAACACAGAAGGAAACAGACGCTGCCTGCTTGAGCTTCTTCGGGGTTAAAGAATCAGAGTGTTTTCTCTTATACTGTCAATTACTTTTTTTCCCTTTTCCAGGTAGTCTATCATGATTACGTTTTGAGAATCACCCCAAACACAGAAGGAAACAGACGCTGCCTGCTTGAGCTTCTTCGGGGTTAAAGAATCAGAGTGTTTTCTCTTATACTGTCAATTACTTTTTTTCCCTTTTCCAGGTAGTCTATCATGATTACGTCTTGAGAATCACCCCAAACACAGAAGGAAACAGACGCTGCCTGCTTGAGCTTCTTCGGGGTTAAAGAATCAGAGTGTTTTTTCTTATACTGTCAATTACTTTTTTTCCCTTTTCCAGGTAGTCTATCATGATTACGTTTTGAGAATCACCCCAAAACAGAAGGAAACAGACGCTGCCTGCTTGAGCTTCTTCGGGGTTAAAGAATCAGAGTGTTTTCTCTTATACTGTCAATTACTTTTTTTCCCTTTTCCAGGTAGTCTATCATGATTACGTCTTGAGAATCACCCCAAACACAGAAGGAAACAAACGCTGCCTGCTTGAGCTTCTTCGGGGTTAAAGAATCAGAGTGTTTTCTCTTATACTGTCAATTACTTTTTTTCCCTTTTCCAGGTAGTCTATCATGATTACGTCTTGAGAATCACCCCAAACACAGAAGGAAACAGACGCTGCCTGCTTGAGCTTCTTCGGGGTTAAAGAATCAGAGTGTTTTCTCTTATACTGTCAATTACTTTTTTTCCCTTTTCCAGGTAGTCTATCATGATTACGTTTTGAGAATCACCCCAAACACAGAAGGAAACAGACGCTGCCTGCTTGAGCTTCTTCGGGGTTAAAGAATCAGAGTGTTTTCTCTTATACTGTCAATTACTTTTTTTCCCTTTTCCAGGTAGTCTATCATGATTACGTCTTGAGAATCACCCCAAACACAGAAGGAAACAAACGCTGCCTGCTTGAGCTTCTTCGGGGTTAAAGAATCAGAGTGTTTTCTCTTATACTGTCAATTACTTTTTTTCCCTTTTCCAGGTAGTCTATCATGATTACGTCTTGAGAATCAGCCCAAACACAGAAGGAAACAGACGCTGCCTGCTTGAGCTTCTTCGGGGTTAAAGAATCAGAGTGTTTTCTCTTATACTGTCAATTACTTTTTTTCCCTTTTCCAGGTAGTCTATCATGATTACGTTTTGAGAATCACCCCAAAACAGAAGGAAACAAACGCTGCCTGCTTGAGCTTCTTCGGGGTTAAAGAATCAGAGTGTTTTCTCTTATACTGTCAATTACTTTTTTTCCCTTTTCCAGGTAGTCTATCATGATTACGTCTTGAGAATCACCCCAAACACAGAAGGAAACAGACGCTGCCTGCTTGAGCTTCTTCGGGGTTAAAGAATCAGAGTGTTTTCTCTTATACTGTCAATTACTTTTTTTCCCTTTTTCAGGTAGTCTATCATGATTACGTTTTGAGAATCACCCCAAAACAGAAGGAAACAGACGCTGCCTGCTTGAGCTTCTTCGGGGTTAAAGAATCAGAGTGTTTTCTCTTATACTGTCAATTACTTTTTTTCCCTTTTCCAGGTAGTCTATCATGATTACGTCTTGAGAATCACCCCAAACACAGAAGGAAACAAACGCTGCCTGCTTGAGCTTCTTCGGGGTTAAAGAATCAGAGTGTTTTCTCTTATACTGTCAATTACTTTTTTTCCCTTTTCCAGGTAGTCTATCATGATTACGTCTTGAGAATCACCCCAAACACAGAAGGAAACAGACGCTGCCTGCTTGAGCTTCTTCGGGGTTAAAGAATCAGAGTGTTTTCTCTTATACTGTCAATTACTTTTTTTCCCTTTTCCAGGTAGTCTATCATGATTACGTTTTGAGAATCACCCCAAACACAGAAGGAAACAGACGCTGCCTGCTTGAGCTTCTTCGGGGTTAAAGAATCAGAGTGTTTTCTCTTATACTGTCAATTACTTTTTTTCCCTTTTCCAGGTAGTCTATCATGATTACGTCTTGAGAATCACCCCAAACACAGAAGGAAACAAACGCTGCCTGCTTGAGCTTCTTCGGGGTTAAAGAATCAGAGTGTTTTCTCTTATACTGTCAATTACTTTTTTTCCCTTTTCCAGGTAGTCTATCATGATTACGTCTTGAGAATCACCCCAAACACAGAAGGAAACAAACGCTGCCTGCTTGAGCTTCTTCGGGGTTAAAGAATCAGAGTGTTTTCTCTTATACTGTCAATTACTTTTTTTCCCTTTTCCAGGTAGTCTATCATGATTACGTCTTGAGAATCACCCCAAACACAGAAGGAAACAAACGCTGCCTGCTTGAGCTTCTTCGGGGTTAAAGAATCAGAGTGTTTTCTCTTATACTGTCAATTACTTTTTTTCCCTTTTCCAGGTAGTCTATCATGATTACGTCTTGAGAATCACCCCAAAACAGAAGGAAACAAACGCTGCCTGCTTGAGCTTCTTCGGGGTTAAAGAATCAGAGTGTTTTCTCTTATACTGTCAATTACTTTTTTTCCCTTTTCCAGGTAGTCTATCATGATTACGTCTTGAGAATCACCCCAAACACAGAAGGAAACAGACGCTGCCTGCTTGAGCTTCTTCGGTGTTAAAGAATCAGAGTGTTTTCTCTTATACTGTCAATTACTTTTTTTCCCTTTTCCAGGTAGTCTATCATGATTACGTCTTGAGAATCACCCCAAACACAGAAGGAAACAAACGCTGCCTGCTTGAGCTTCTTCGGGGTTAAAGAATCAGAGTGTTTTCTCTTATACTGTCAATTACTTTTTTTCCCTTTTCCAGGTAGTCTATCATGATTACGTCTTGAGAATCACCCCAAACACAGAAGGAAACAGACGCTGCCTGCTTGAGCTTCTTCGGGGTTAAAGAATCAGAGTGTTTTCTCTTATACTGTCAATTACTTTTTTTCCCTTTTCCAGGTAGTCTATCATGATTACGTTTTGAGAATCACCCCAAAACAGAAGGAAACAAACGCTGCCTGCTTGAGCTTCTTCGGGGTTAAAGAATCAGTGTGTTTTCTCTTATACTGTCAATTACTTTTTTTCCCTTTTCCAGGTAGTCTATCATGATTACGTCTTGAGAATCACCCCAAAACAGAAGGAAACAAACGCTGCCTGCTTGAGCTTCTTCGGGGTTAAAGAATCAGAGTGTTTTCTCTTATACTGTCAATTACTTTTTTTCCCATTTCCAGGTAGTCTATCATGATTACGTCTTGAGAATCACCCCAAACACAGAAGGAAACAGACGCTGCCTGCTTGAGCTTCTTCGGGGTTAAAGAATCAGAGTGTTTTCTCTTATACTGTCAATTACTTTTTTTCCCTTTTCCAGGTAGTCTATCATGATTACGTCTTGAGAATCTCCCCAAAACAGAAGGAAACAAACGCTGCCTGCTTGAGCTTCTTCGGGGTTAAAGAATCAGAGTGTTTTCTCTTATACTGTCAATTACTTTTTTTCCCTTTTCCAGGTAGTCTATCATGATTACGTCTTGAGAATCACCCCAAACACAGAAGGAAACAGACGCTGCCTGCTTGAGCTTCTTCGGTGTTAAAGAATCAGAGTGTTTTCTCTTATACTGTCAATTACTTTTTTTCCCTTTTCCAGGTAGTCTATCATGATTACCTCTTGAGAATCACCCCAAACACAGAAGGAAACAAACGCTGCCTGCTTGAGCTTCTTCGGGGTTAAAGAATCAGAGTGTTTTCTCTTATACTGTCAATTACTTTTTTTCCCTTTTCCAGGTAGTCTATCATGATTACGTCTTGAGAATCACCCCAAACACAGAAGGAAACAGACGCTGCCTGCTTGAGCTTCTTCGGGGTTAAAGAATCAGAGTGTTTTCTCTTATACTGTCAATTACTTTTTTTCACTTTTTCAGGTAGACTATCATGATTACGTTTTGAGAATCACCCCAAAACAGAAGGAAACAGACGCTGCCTGCTTGAGCTTCTTCGGGGTTAAAGAATCAGCGTGTTTTCTCTTATACTGTCAATTACTTTTTTTCCCTTTTCTAGGTAGTCTATCATGATTACGTCTTGAGAATCACCCCAAACACAGAAGGGAACAAACGCTGACTGCTTGAGCTTCTTCGGGGTTAAAGAATCAGAGTGTTTTCTCTTATACTGTCAATTACTTTTTTTCCCTTTTCCAGGTAGTCTATCATGATTACGTCTTGAGAATCACCCCAAAACAGAAGGAAACAGACGCTGCCTGCTTGAGCTTCTTCGGGGTTAAAGAATCAGCGTGTTTTCTCTTATACTGTCAATTACTTTTTTTCCCTTTTCTAGGTAGTCTATCATGATTACGTCTTGAGAATCACCCCAAACACAGAAGGGAACAAACGCTGACTGCTTGAGCTTCTTCGGGGTTAAAGAATCAGAGTGTTTTCTCTTATACTGTCAATTACTTTTTTTCCCTTTTCCAGGTAGTCTATCATGATTACGTCTTGAGAATCACCCCAAACACAGAAGGAAACAGACGCTGCCTGCTTGAGCTTCTTCGGGGTTAAAGAATCAGAGTGTTTTCTCTTATACTGTCAATTACTTTTTTTCCCTTTTCCAGGTAGTCTATCATGATTACGTTTTGAGAATCACCCCAAAACAGAAGGAAACAAACGCTGCCTGCTTGAGCTTCTTCGGGGTTAAAGAATCAGAGTGTTTTCTCTTATACTGTCAATTACTTTTTTTCCCTTTTCCAGGTAGTCTATCATGATTACGTTTTGAGAATCACCCCAAAACAGAAGGAAACAGACGCTGCCTGCTTGAGCTTCTTCGGGGTTAAAGAATCAGAGTGTTTTCTCTTATACTGTCAATTACTTTTTTTCCCTTTTCCAGGTAGTCTATCATGATTACGTCTTGAGAATCACCCCAAACACAGAAGGAAACAAACGCTGCCTGCTTGAGCTTCTTCGGGTTTAAAGAATCAGAGTGTTTTCTCTTATACTGTCAATTACTTTTTTTCCCTTTTCCAGGTAGTCTATCATGATTACGTCTTGAGAATCACCCCAAACACAGAAGGAAACAAACGCTGCCTGCTTGAGCTTCTTCGGGGTTAAAGAATCAGAGTGTTTTCTCTTATACTGTCAATTACTTTTTTTCCCTTTTCCAGGTAGTCTATCATGATTACGTCTTGAGGATCACCCCAAAACAGAAGGAAACAAACGCTGCCTGCTTGAGCTTCTTCGGGGTTAAAGAATCAGAGTGTTTTCTCTTATACTGTCAATTACTTTTTTTCCCTTTTCCACGTAGTCTATCATGATTACGTCTTGAGAATCACCCCAAACACAGAAGGAAACAAACGCTGCCTGCTTGAGCTTCTTCGGGGTTAAAGAATCAGAGTGTTTTCTCTTATACTGTCAATTACTTTTTTTCCCTTTTCCAGGTAGTCTATCATGATTACGTCTTGAGAATCACCCCAAACACAGAAGGAAACAAACGCTGCCTGCTTGAGCTTCTTCGGGGTTAAAGAATCAGAGTGTTTTCTCTTATACTGTCAATTACTTTTTTTCCCTTTTCCAGGTAGTCTATCATGATTACGTCTTGAGAATCACCCCAAACACAGAAGGAAACAAACGCTGCCTGCTTGTGCTTCTTCGGGGTTAAAGAATCAGAGTGTTTTCTCTTATACTGTCAATTACTTTTTTTCCCTTTTCCAGGTAGTCTATCATGATTACGTCTTGAGAATCACCCCAAACACAGAAGGAAACAAACGCTGCCTGCTTGAGCTTCTTCGGGGTTAAAGAATCAGAGTGTTTTCTCTTATACTGTCAATTACTTTTTTTCCCTTTTCCAGGTAGTCTATCATGATTGCGTCTTGAGAATCACCCCAAACACAGAAGGAAACAGACGCTGCCTGCTTGAGCTTCTTCGGGGTTAAAGAATCAGAGTGTTTTCTCTTATACTGTCAATTACTTTTTTTCCCTTTTCCAGGTAGTCTATCATGATTACGTCTTGAGGATCACCCCAAAACAGAAGGAAACAAACGCTGCCTGCTTGAGCTTCTTCGGGGTTAAAGAATCAGAGTGTTTTCTCTTATACTGTCAATTACTTTTTTTCCCTTTTCCAGGTAGTCTATCATGATTACGTCTTGAGAATCACCCCAAACACAGAAGGAAACAAACGCTGCCTGCTTGAGCTTCTTCGGGGTTAAAGAATCAGAGTGTTTTCTCTTATACTGTCAATTACTTTTTTTCCCTTTTCCAGGTAGTCTATCATGATTACATCTTGAGAATCACCCCAAACACAGAAGGAAACAAACGCTGCCTGCTTGAGCTTCTTCGGGGTTAAAGAATCAGAGTGTTTTCTCTTATACTGTCAATTACTTTTTTTCCCTTTTCCAGGTAGTCTATCATGATTACGTCTTGAGAATCACCCCAAACACAGAAGGAAACAGACGCTGCCGGCTTGAGCTTCTTCGGGGTTAAAGAATCAGAGTGTTTTCTCTTATACTGTCAATTACTTTTTTTCCCTTTTCCAGGTAGTCTATCATGATTACGTCTTGAGAATCACCCCAAACACAGAAGGAAACAGACGCTGCCTGCTTGAGCTTCTTCGGGGTTAAAGAATCAGAGTGTTTTCTCTTATACTGTCAATTACTTTTTTTCCCTTTTCCAGGTAGTCTATCATGATTACGTCTTGAGAATCACCCCAAACACAGAAGGAAACAAACGCTGCCTGCTTGTGCTTCTTCGGGGTTAAAGAATCAGAGTGTTTTCTCTTATACTGTCAATTACTTTTTTTCCCTTTTCCAGGTAGTCTATCATGATTACGTCTTGAGAATCACCCCAAACACAGAAGGAAACAAACGCTGCCTGCTTGAGCTTCTTCGGGGTTAAAGAATCAGAGTGTTTTCTCTTATACTGTCAATTACTTTTTTTCCCTTTTCCAGGTAGTCTATCATGATTACGTCTTGAGAATCACCCCAAACACAGAAGGAAACAAACGCTGCCTGCTTGTGCTTCTTCGGGGTTAAAGAATCAGAGTGTTTTCTCTTATACTGTCAATTACTTTTTTTCCCTTTTCCAGGTAGTCTATCATGATTACGTCTTGAGAATCACCCCAAACACAGAAGGAAACAAACGCTGCCTGCTTGAGCTTCTTCGGGGTTAAAGAATCAGAGTGTTTTCTCTTATACTGTCAATTACTTTTTTTCCCTTTTCCAGGTAGTCTATCATGATTACGTCTTGAGAATCACCCCAAACACAGAAGGAAACAAACGCTGCCTGCTTGTGCTTCTTCGGGGTTAAAGAATCAGAGTGTTTTCTCTTATACAGTCAATTACTTTTTTTCCCTTTTCCAGGTAGTCTATCATGATTACGTCTTGAGAATCACCCCAAACACAGAAGGAAACAAACGCTGCCTGCTTGAGCTTCTTCGGGGTTAAAGAATCAGAGTGTTTTATCTTATACTGTCAATTACTTTTTTTCCCTTTTCCAGGTAGTCTATCATGATTACGTCTTGAGAATCACCCCAAACACAGAAGGAAACAAACGCTGCCTGCTTGAGCTTCTTCGGGGTTAAAGAATCAGAGTGTTTTCTCTTATACTGTCAATTACTTTTTTTCCCTTTTCCAGGTAGTCTATCATGATTACGTCTTGAGAATCACCCCAAACACAGAAGGAAACAAACGATGCCTGCTTGAGCTTCTTCGGGGTTAAAGAATCAGAGTGTTTTCTCTTATACTGTCAATTACTTTTTTTCCCTTTTCCAGGTAGTCTATCATGATTACGTCTTGAGAATCACCCCAAACACAGAAGGAAACAGACGCTGCCGGCTTGAGCTTCTTCGGGGTTAAAGAATCAGAGTGTTTTCTCTTATACTGTCAATTACTTTTTTTCCCTTTTCCAGGTAGTCTATCATGATTACGTCTTGAGAATCACCCCAAACACAGAAGGAAACAGACGCTGCCTGCTTGAGCTTCTTCGGGGTTAAAGAATCAGAGTGTTTTCTCTTATACTGTCAATTACTTTTTTTCCCTTTTCCAGGTAGTCTATCATGATTACGTCTTGAGAATCACCCCAAACACAGAAGGAAACAAACGCTGCCTGCTTGTGCTTCTTCGGGGTTAAAGAATCAGAGTGTTTTCTCTTATACTGTCAATTACTTTTTTTCCCTTTTCCAGGTAGTCTATCATGATTACGTCTTGAGAATCACCCCAAACACAGAAGGAAACAAACGCTGCCTGCTTGAGCTTCTTCGGGGTTAAAGAATCAGAGTGTTTTCTCTTATACTGTCAATTACTTTTTTTCCCTTTTCCAGGTAGTCTATCATGATTACGTCTTGAGAATCACCCCAAACACAGAAGGAAACAAACGCTGCCTGCTTGTGCTTCTTCGGGGTTAAAGAATCAGAGTGTTTTCTCTTATACTGTCAATTACTTTTTTTCCCTTTTCCAGGTAGTCTATCATGATTACGTCTTGAGAATCACCCCAAACACAGAAGGAAACAAACGCTGCCTGCTTGAGCTTCTTCGGGGTTAAAGAATCAGAGTGTTTTCTCTTATACTGTCAATTATTTTTTTCCCTTTTCCAGGTAGTCTATCATGATTACGTCTTGAGAATCACCCCAAACACAGAAGGAAACAAACGCTGCCTGCTTGTGCTTCTTCGGGGTTAAAGAATCAGAGTGTTTTCTCTTATACAGTCAATTACTTTTTTTCCCTTTTCCAGGTAGTCTATCATGATTACGTCTTGAGAATCACCCCAAACACAGAAGGAAACAAACGCTGCCTGCTTGAGCTTCTTCGGGGTTAAAGAATCAGAGTGTTTTATCTTATACTGTCAATTACTTTTTTTCCCTTTTCCAGGTAGTCTATCATGATTACGTCTTGAGAATCACCCCAAACACAGAAGGAAACAAACGCTGCCTGCTTGAGCTTCTTCGGGGTTAAAGAATCAGAGTGTTTTCTCTTATACTGTCAATTACTTTTTTTCCCTTTTCCAGGTAGTCTATCATGATTACGTCTTGAGAATCACCCCAAACACAGAAGGAAACAAACGATGCCTGCTTGTGCTTCTTCGGGGTTAAAGAATCAGAGTGTTTTCTCTTATACGGTCAATTACTTTTTTTCCCTTTTCCAGGTAGTCTATCATGATTACGTCTTGAGAATCACCCCAAACACAGAAGGAAACAAACGCTGCCTGCTTGACCTTCTTCGGGGTTAAAGAATCAGAGTGTTTTCTCTTATACTGTCAATTACTTTTTTTCCCTTTTCCAGGTAGTCTATCATGATTACGTCTTGAGGATCACCCCAAAACAGAAGGAAACAAACGCTGCCTGCTTGTGCTTCTTCGGGGTTAAAGAATCAGAGTGTTTTCTCTTATACTGTCAATTAGTTTTTTTCCCTTTTCCAGGTAGTCTATCATGATTACGTCTTGAGGATCACCCCAAAACAGAAGGAAACAAACGCTGCCTGCTTGAGCTTCTTCGGGGTTAAAGAATCAGAGTGTTTTCTCTTATACTGTCAATTACTTTTTTCCCTTTTCCAGGTAGTCTATCATGATTACGTCTTGAGAATCACCCCAAACACAGAAGGAAACAGACGCTGCCTGCTTGAGCTTCTTCGGGGTTAAAGAATCAGAGTGTTTTCTCTTATACTGTCAATTACTTTTTTTCCCTTTTCCAGGTAGTCTATCATGATTACGTCTTGAGAATCACCCCAAACACAGAAGGAAACAGACGCTGCCTGCTTGAGCTTCTTCGGGGTTAAAAAAATCAGAGTGTTTTCTCTTATACTGTCAATTACTTTTTTCCCTTTTCCAGGTAGTCTATCATGATTACGTCTTGAGAATCACCCCAAACACAGAAGGAAACAGACGCTGCCTGCTTGAGCTTCTTCGGGGTTAAAGAATCAGAGTGTTTTCTCTTATACTGTCAATTACTTTTTTTCCCTTTTCCAGGTAGTCTATCATGATTACGTCTTGAGAATCACCCCAAACACAGAAGGAAACAAACGCTGCCTGCTTGAGCTTCTTCGGGGTTAAAGAATCAGAGTGTTTTCTCTTATACTGTCAATTACTTTTTTTCCCTTTTCCAGGTAGTCTATCATGATTACGTCTTGAGAATCACCCCAAACACAGAAGGAAACAAACGCTGCCTGCTTGTGCTTCTTCGGGGTTAAAGAATCAGAGTGTTTTCTCTTATACTGTCAATTACTTTTTTTCCCTTTTCCAGGTAGTCTATCATGATTACGTCTTGAGAATCACCCCAAACACAGAAGGAAACAAACGCTGCCTGCTTGAGCTTCTTCGGGGTTAAAGAATCAGAGTGTTTTCTCTTATACTGTCAATTACTTTTTTTCCCTTTTCCAGGTAGTCTATCATGATTACGTCTTGAGAATCACCCCAAACACAGAAGGAAACAAACGCTGCCTGCTTGTGCTTCTTCGGGGTTAAAGAATCAGAGTGTTTTCTCTTATACAGTCAATTACTTTTTTTCCCTTTTCCAGGTAGTCTATCATGATTACGTCTTGAGAATCACCCCAAACACAGAAGGAAACAAACGCTGCCTGCTTGAGCTTCTTCGGGGTTAAAGAATCAGAGTGTTTTATCTTATACTGTCAATTACTTTTTTTCCCTTTTCCAGGTAGTCTATCATGATTACGTCTTGAGAATCACCCCAAACACAGAAGGAAACAAACGCTGCCTGCTTGAGCTTCTTCGGGGTTAAAGAATCAGAGTGTTTTCTCTTATACTGTCAATTACTTTTTTTCCCTTTTCCAGGTAGTCTATCATGATTACGTCTTGAGAATCACCCCAAACACAGAAGGAAACAAACGATGCCTGCTTGTGCTTCTTCGGGGTTAAAGAATCAGAGTGTTTTCTCTTATACGGTCAATTACTTTTTTTCCCTTTTCCAGGTAGTCTATCATGATTACGTCTTGAGAATCACCCCAAACACAGAAGGAAACAAACGCTGCCTGCTTGACCTTCTTCGGGGTTAAAGAATCAGAGTGTTTTCTCTTATACTGTCAATTACTTTTTTTCCCTTTTCCAGGTAGTCTATCATGATTACGTCTTGAGGATCACCCCAAAACAGAAGGAAACAAACGCTGCCTGCTTGTGCTTCTTCGGGGTTAAAGAATCAGAGTGTTTTCTCTTATACTGTCAATTAGTTTTTTTCCCTTTTCCAGGTAGTCTATCATGATTACGTCTTGAGGATCACCCCAAAACAGAAGGAAACAAACGCTGCCTGCTTGAGCTTCTTCGGGGTTAAAGAATCAGAGTGTTTTCTCTTATACTGTCAATTACTTTTTTCCCTTTTCCAGGTAGTCTATCATGATTACGTCTTGAGAATCACCCCAAACACAGAAGGAAACAGACGCTGCCTGCTTGAGCTTCTTCGGGGTTAAAGAATCAGAGTGTTTTCTCTTATACTGTCAATTACTTTTTTTCCCTTTTCCAGGTAGTCTATCATGATTACGTCTTGAGAATCACCCCAAACACAGAAGGAAACAGACGCTGCCTGCTTGAGCTTCTTCGGGGTTAAAGAATCAGAGTGTTTTCTCTTATACTGTCAATTACTTTTTTCCCTTTTCCAGGTAGTCTATCATGATTACGTCTTGAGAATCACCCCAAACACAGAAGGAAACAGACGCTGCCTGCTTGAGCTTCTTCGGGGTTAAAGAATCAGAGTGTTTTCTCTTATACTGTCAATTACTTTTTTTCCCTTTTCCAGGTAGTCTATCATGATTACGTCTTGAGAATCACCCCAAACACAGAAGGAAACAGACGCTGCCTGCTTGAGCTTCTTCGGGGTTAAAGAATCAGAGTGTTTTCTCTTATACTGTCAATTACTTTTTTTCCCTTTTCCAGGTAGTCTATCATGATTACGTCTTGAGAATCACCCCAAACACAGAAGGAAACAAACGCTGCCTGCTTGAGCTTCTTCGGGGTTAAAGAATCAGAGTGTTTTCTCTTATACTGTCAATTACTTTTTTTCCCTTTTCCAGGTAGTCTATCATGATTACGTCTTGAGAATCACCCCAAACACAGAAGGAAACAAACGCTGCCTGCTTGAGCTTCTTCGGGGTTAAAGAATCAGAGTGTTTTCTCTTATACTGTCAATTACTTTTTTTCCCTTTTCCAGGTAGTCTATCATGATTACGTCTTGAGGATCACCCCAAAACAGAAGGAAACAAACGCTGCCTGCTTGTGCTTCTTCGGGGTTAAAGAATCAGAGTGTTTTCTCTTATACTGTCAATTACTTTTTTTCCCTTTTCCAGGTAGTCTATCATGATTACGTCTTGAGAATC
The DNA here is from genome assembly GCA_964036315.1 of Acanthosepion esculentum. Taxonomy (NCBI): domain Eukaryota; kingdom Metazoa; phylum Mollusca; class Cephalopoda; order Sepiida; family Sepiidae; genus Acanthosepion; species Acanthosepion esculentum. Next base: position 8,588,208 of record OZ038516.1, on the reverse strand, counting down.
ACCCCAAACACAGAAGGAAACAAACGCTGCCTGCTTGAGCTTCATCGGGGTTAAAGAATCAGAGTGTTTTCTCTTATACTGTCAATTACTTTTTTTCCCTTTTCCAGGTAGTCTATCATGATTACGTCTTGAGGATCACCCCAAAACAGAAGGAAACAAACGCTGCCTGCTTGAGCTTCTTCGGGGTTAAAGAATCAGAGTGTTTTCTCTTATACTGTCAATTACTTTTTTTCTCTTTTCCAGGTAGTCTATCATGATTACGTCTTGAGAATCACCCCAAACACAGATGGAAACAGACGCTGCCTGCTTGAGCTTCTTCGGGGTTAAAGAATCAGAGTGTTTTCTCTTATACTGTCAATTACTTTTTTCCCTTTTCCAGGTAGTCTATCATGATTACGTCTTGAGAATCACCCCAAACACAGAAGGAAACAGACGCTGCCTGCTTGAGCTTCTTCGGGGTTAAAGAATCAGAGTGTTTTCTCTTATACTGTCAATTACTTTTTTTCCCTTTTCCAGGTAGTCTATCATGATTACGTCTTGAGGATCACGCCAAAACAGAAGGAAACAAACGCTGCCTGCTTGAGCTTCTTCGGGGTTAAAGAATCAGAGTGTTTTCTCTTATACTGTCAATTACTTTTTTTCCCTTTTCCAGGTAGTCTATCATGATTACGTCTTGAGAATCACCCCAAACACAGAAGGAAACAAACGCTGCCTGCTTGAGCTTCTTCGGGGTTAAAGAATCAGAGTGTTTTCTCTTATACTGTCAATTACTTTTTTTCCCTTTTCCAGGTAGTCTATCATGATTACGTCTTGAGTATCACCCCAAACACAGAAGGAAACAAACGCTGCCTGCTTGAGCTTCTTCGGGGTTAAAGAATCAGAGTGTTTTCTCTTATACTGTCAATTACTTTTTTTCCCTTTTCCAGGTAGTCTATCATGATTACGTCTTGAGGATCACCCCAAACACAGAAGGAAACAAACGCTGCCTGCTTGAGCTTCTTCGGGGTTAAAGAATCAGAGTGTTTTCTCTTATACTGTCAATTACTTTTTTTCCCTTTTCCAGGTAGTCTATCATGATTACGTCTTGAGAATCACCCCAAACACAGAAGGAAACAAACGCTGCCTGCTTGAGCTTCTTCGGGGTTAAAGAATCAGAGTGTTTTCTCTTATACTCTGAATTACTTTTTTTCCCTTTTCCAGGTAGTCTATCATGATTACGTCTTGAGAATCACCCCAAACACAGAAGGAAACAAACGCTGCCTGCTTGAGCTTCTTCGGGGTTAAAGAATCAGAGTGTTTTCTCTTATACTGTCAATGACTTTTTTTCCCTTTTCCATGTAGTCTATCATGATTACGTCTTGAGAATCACCCCAAACACAGAAGGAAACAAACGCTGCCTGCTTGAGCCTCTTCGGGGTTAAAGAATCAGAGTGTTTTCTCTTATACTGTCAATTACTTTTTTTCTCTTTTCCAGGTAGTCTATCATGATTACGTCTTGAGAATCACCCCAAACACAGATGGAAACAGACGCTGCCTGCTTGAGCTTCTTCGGGGTTAAAGAATCAGAGTGTTTTCTCTTATACTGTCAATTACTTTTTTCCCTTTTCCAGGTAGTCTATCATGATTACGTCTTGAGAATCACCCCAAACACAGAAGGAAACAGACGCTGCCTGCTTGAGCTTCTTCGGGGTTAAAGAATCAGAGTGTTTTCTCTTATACTGTCAATTACTTTTTTTCCCTTTTCCAGGTAGTCTATCATGATTACGTCTTGAGAATCACCCCAAACACAGAAGGAAACAGACGCTGCCTGCTTGAGCTTCTTCGGGGTTAAAGAATCAGAGTGTTTTCTCTTATACTGTCAATTACTTTTTTCCCTTTTCCAGGTAGTCTATCATGATTACGTCTTGAGAATCACCCCAAACACAGAAGGAAACAGACGCTGCCTGCTTGAGCTTCTTCGGGGTTAAAGAATCAGAGTGTTTTCTCTTATACTGTCAATTACTTTTTTTCCCTTTTCCAGGTAGTCTATCATGATTACGTCTTGAGAATCACCCCAAACACAGAAGGAAACAGACGCTGCCTGCTTGAGCTTCTTCGGGGTTAAAGAATCAGAGTGTTTTCTCTTATACTGTCAATTACTTTTTTCCCTTTTCCAGGTAGTCTATCATGATTACGTCTTGAGAATCACCCTAAACACAGAAGGAAACAGACGCTGCCTGCTTGAGCTTCTTCGGGGTTAAAGAATCAGAGTGTTTTCTCTTATACTGTCAATTACTTTTTTTCCCTTTTCCAGGTAGTCTATCATGATTACGTCTTGAGAATCACCCCAAACACAGAAGGAAACAAACGCTGCCTGCTTGAGCTTCTTCGGGGTTAAAGAATCAGAGTGTTTTCTCTTATACTGTCAATTACTTTTTTTCCCTTTTCCAGGTAGTCTATCATGATTACGTCTTGAGAATCACCCCAAAACAGAAGGAAACAGACGCTGCCTGCTTGAGCTTCTTCGGGGTTAAAGAATCAGCGTGTTTTCTCTTATACTGTCAATTACTTTTTTTCCCTTTTCTAGGTAGTCTATCATGATTACGTCTTGAGAATCACCCCAAACACAGAAGGGAACAAACGCTGACTGCTTGAGCTTCTTCGGGGTTAAAGAATCAGAGTGTTTTCTCTTATACTGTCAATTACTTTTTTTCCCTTTTCCAGGTAGTCTATCATGATTACGTCTTGAGAATCACCCCAAAACAGAAGGAAACAGACGCTGCCTGCTTGAGCTTCTTCGGGGTTAAAGAATCAGCGTGTTTTCTCTTATACTGTCAATTACTTTTTTTCCCTTTTCTAGGTAGTCTATCATGATTACGTCTTGAGAATCACCCCAAACACAGAAGGGAACAAACGCTGACTGCTTGAGCTTCTTCGGGGTTAAAGAATCAGAGTGTTTTCTCTTATACTGTCAATTACTTTTTTTCCCTTTTCCAGGTAGTCTATCATGATTACGTCTTGAGAATCACCCCAAACACAGAAGGAAACAGACGCTGCCTGCTTGAGCTTCTTCGGGGTTAAAGAATCAGAGTGTTTTCTCTTATACTGTCAATTACTTTTTTTCCCTTTTCCAGGTAGTCTATCATGATTACGTCTTGAGAATCACCCCAAACACAGAAGGAAACAGACGCTGCCTGCTTGAGCTTCTTCGGGGTTAAAGAATCAGAGTGTTTTCTCTTATACTGTCAATTACTTTTTTTCCCTTTTCCAGGTAGTCTATCATGATTACGTCTTGAGAATCACCCCAAAACAGAAGGAAACAAACGCTGCCTGCTTGAGCTTCTTCGGGGTTAAAGAATCAGAGTGTTTTCTCTTATACTGTCAATTACTTTTTTTCCCTTTTCCAGGTAGTCTATCATGATTACGTCTTGAGAATCACCCCAAACACAGAAGGAAACAAACGCTGACTGCTTGAGCTTCTTCGGGGTTAAAGAATCAGAGTGTTTTCTCTTATACTGTCAATTACTTTTTTTCCCTTTTCCAGGTAGTCTATCATGATTACGTCTTGAGAATCACCCCAAACACAGAAGGAAACAGACGCTGCCTGCTTGAGCTTCTTCGGGGTTAAAGAATCAGCGTGTTTTCTCTTATACTGTCAATTACTTTTTTCCCCTTTTCCAGGTAGTCTATCATGATTACGTCTTGAGAATCACCCCAAACACAGAAGGAAACAAACGCTGCCTGCTTGAGCTTCTTCGGGGTTAAAGAATCAGAGTGTTTTCTCTTATACTGTCAATTACTTTTTTTCCATTTTCCAGGTAGTCTATCATTATTACGTCTTGAGAATCACCCCAAACACAGAAGGAAACAGACGCTGCCTGCTTGAGCTTCTTCGGGGTTAAAGAATCAGCGTGTTTTCTCTTATACTGTCAATTACTTTTTTTCCCTTTTCCAGGTAGTCTATCATGATTACGTCTTGAGAATCACCCCAAACACAGAAGGAAACAAACGCTGCCTGCTTGAGCTTCTTCGGGGTTAAAGAACCAGAGTGTTTTCTCTTATACTGTCAATTACTTTTTTTCCCTTTTCCAGGTAGTCTATCATGATTACGTCTTGAGAATCACCCCAAACACAGAAGGAAACAGACGCTGCCTGCTTGAGCTTCTTCGGGGTTAAAGAATCAGAGTGTTTTGTCTTATACTGTCAATTACTTTTTTTCCCTTTTCCAGGTAGTCTATCATGATTACGTCTTGAGAATCACCCCAAACACAGAAGGAAACAAACGCTGCCTGCTTGAGCTTCTTCGGGGTTAAAGAATCAGAGTGTTTTCTCTTATACTGTCAATTACTTTTTTCCCCTTTTCCAGGTAGTCTATCATGATTACGTCTTGAGAATCACCCCAAACACAGAAGGAAACAGACGCTGCCTGCTTGAGCTTCTGCGGGGTTAAAGAATCAGATTGTTTTCTCTTATACTGTCAATTAATTTTTTTCCCTTTTCCAGGTAGTCTATCATGATTACGTCTTGAGAATCACCCCAAAACAGAAGGAAACAAACGCTGCCTGCTTGAGCTTCTTCGGGGTTAAAGAATCAGAGTGTTTTCTCTTATACTGTCAATTACTTTTTTTCCCTTTTCCAGGTAGTCTATCATGATTACGTCTTGAGAATCACCCCAAACACAGAAGGAAACAAACGCTGCCTGCTTGAGCTTCTTCGGGGTTAAAGAATCAGAGTGTTTTCTCTTATACTGTCAATTACTTTTTTTCCCTTTTCCAGGTAGTCTATCATGATTACGTCTTGAGAATCACCCCAAACACAGAAGGAAACAAACGCTGCCTGCTTGAGCTTCTTCGGGGTTAAAGAATCAGAGTGTTTTCTCTTATACTGTCAATTACTTTTTTTCCCTTTTCCAGGTAGTCTATCATGATTACGTCTTGAGAATCACCCCAAACACAGAAGGAAACAAACGCTGCCTGCTTGAGCTTCTTCGGGGTTAAAGAATCAGAGTGTTTTCTCTTATACTGTCAATTACTTTTTTTCCCTTTTCCAGGTAGTCTATCATGATTACGTCTTGAGAATCACCCCAAACACAGAAGGAAACAGACGCTGCCTGCTTGAGCTTCTTCGGGGTTAAAGAATCAGAGTGTTTTCTCTTATACTGTCAATTACTTTTTTTCCCTTTTCCAGGTAGTCTATCATGATTACGTCTTGAGAATCACCCCAAACACAGAAGGAAACAGACGCTGCCTGCTTGAGCTTCTGCGGGGTTAAAGAATCAGAGTGTTTTCTCTTATACTGTCAATTACTTTTTTTCCCTTTTCCAGGTAGTCTATCATGATTACGTCTTGAGAATCACCCCAAAACAGAAGGAAACAAACGCTGCCTGCTTGAGCTTCTTCGGGGTTAAAGAATCAGAGTGTTTTCTCTTATACTGTCAATTACTTTTTTTCCCTTTTCCAGGTAGTCTATCATGATTACGTCTTGAGAATCACCCCAAACACAGAAGGAAACAAACGCTGCCTGCTTGAGCTTCTTCGGGGTTAAAGAATCAGAGTGTTTTCTCTTATACTGTCAATTACTTTTTTTCCCTTTTCCAGGTAGTCTATCATGATTACGTCTTGAGAATCATCCCAAACACAGAAGGAAACAAACGCTGCCTGCTTGAGCTTCTTCGGGGTTAAAGAATCAGAGTGTTTTCTCTTATACTGTCAATTACTTTTTTTCCCTTTTCCAGGTAGTCTATCATGATTACGTCTTGAGAATCATCCCAAACACAGAAGGAAACAAACGCTGCCTGCTTGAGCTTCTTCGGGGTTAAAGAATCAGAGTGTTTTCTCTTATACTGTCAATTACTTTTTTTCCCTTTTCCAGGTAGTCTATCATGATTACGTTTTGAGAATCACCCCAAACACAGAAGGAAACAAACGCTGCCTGCTTGAGCTTCTTCGGGGTTAAAGAATCAGAGTGTTTTCTCTTATACTGTCAATTACTTTTTTCCCTTTTCCAGGTAGTCTATCATGATTACGTCTTGAGAATCACCCCAAACACAGAAGGAAACAAACGCTGCCTGCTTGAGCTTCTTCGGGGTTAATGAATCAGAGTGTTTTCTCTTATACTGTCAATTACTTTTTTTCCCTTTTCCAGGTAGTCTATCATGATTACGTCTTGAGAATCACCCCAAACACAGAAGGAAACAAACGCTGCCTGCTTAAGCTTCTTCGGGGTTAAAGAATCAGAGTGTTTTCTCTTATACTGTCAATTACTTTTTTTCCCTTTTCCAGGTAGTCTATCATGATTACGTCTTGAGAATCACCCCAAACACAGAAGGAAACAGACGCTGCCTGCTTGAGCTTCTTCGGGGTTAAAGAATCAGAGTGTTTTCTCTTATACTGTCAATTACTTTTTTTCCCTTTTCCAGGTAGTCTATCATGATTACGTCTTGAGAATCACCCCAAAACAGAAGGAAACAAACGCTGCCTGCTTGAGCTTCTTCGGGGTTAAAGAATCAGAGTGTTTTCTCTTATACTGTCAATTACTTTTTTTCCCTTTTCCAGGTAGTCTATCATGATTACGTCTTGAGAATCACCCCAAACACAGAAGGAAACAAACGCTGCCTGCTTGAGCTTCTTCGGGGTTAAAGAATCAGAGTGTTTTCTCTTATACTGTCAATTACTTTTTTTCCCTTTTCCAGGTAGTCTATCATGATTACGTCTTGAGAATCACCCCAAACACAGAAGGAAACAAACGCTGCCTGCTTGAGCTTCTTCGGGGTTAAAGAATCAGAGTGTTTTCTCTTATACTGTCAATTACTTTTTTTCCCTTTTCCAGGTAGTCTATCATGATTACGTCTTGAGAATCACCCCAAACACAGAAGGAAACAAACGCTGCCTGCTTGAGCTTCTTCGGGGTTAAAGAATCAGAGTGTTTTCTCTTATACTGTCAATTACTTTTTTTCCCTTTTCCAGGTAGTCTATCATGATTACGTCTTGAGAATCACCCCAAACACAGAAGGAAACAGACGCTGCCTGCTTGAGCTTCTTCGGGGTTAAAGAATCAGAGTGTTTTCTCTTATACTGTCAATTACTTTTTTTCCCTTTTCCAGGTAGTCTATCATGATTACGTCTTGAGAATCACCCCAAACACAGAAGGAAACAAACGCTGCCTGCTTGAGCTTCTTCGGGGTTAAAGAATCAGCGTGTTTTCTCTTATACTGTCAATTACTTTTTTTCCCTTTTCCAGGTAGTCTATCATGATTACGTCTTGAGAATCACCCCAAACACAGAAGGAAACAAACGCTGCCTGCTTGAGCTTCTTCGGGGTTAAAGAATCAGAGTGTTTTCTCTTATACTGTCAATTACTTTTTTTCCCTTTTCCAGGTAGTCTATCATGATTACGTCTTGAGAATCACCCCAAAACAGAAGGAAACAAACGCTGCCTGCTTGAGCTTCTTCGGGGTTAAAGAATCAGAGTGTTTTCTCTTATACTGTCAATTACTTTTTTTCCCTTTTCCAGGTAGTCTATCATGATTACGTCTTGAGAATCACCCCAAACACAGAAGGAAACAAACGCTGCCTGCTTGAGCTTCTTCGGGGTTAAAGAATCAGAGTGTTTTCTCTTATACTGTCAATTACTTTTTTTCCCTTTTCCAGGTAGTCTATCATGATTACGTCTTGAGAATCACCCCAAACACAGAAGGAAACAAACGCTGCCTGCTTGAGCTTCTTCGGGGTTAAAGAATCAGAGTGTTTTCTCTTATACTGTCAATTACTTTTTTTCCCTTTTCCAGGTAGTCTATCATGATTACGTCTTGAGAATCACCCCAAACACAGAAGGAAACAAACGCTGCCTGCTTGAGCTTCTTCGGGGTTAAAGAATCAGAGTGTTTTCTCTTATACTGTCAATTACTTTTTTTCCCTTTTCCAGGTAGTCTATCATGATTACGTCTTGAGAATCACCCCAAAACAGAAGGAAACAAACGCTGCCTGCTTGAGCTTCTTCGGGGTTAAAGAATCAGAGTGTTTTCTCTTATACTGTCAATTACTTTTTTTCCCTTTTCCAGGTAGTCTATCATGATTACGTCTTGAGAATCACCCCAAACACAGAAGGAAACAAACGCTGCCTGCTTGTGCTTCTTCGGGGTTAAAGAATCAGAGTGTTTTCTCTTATACTGTCAATTACTTTTTTTCCCTTTTCCAGGTAGACTATCATGATTACGTCTTGAGAATCACCCCAAACACAGAAGGAAACAGACGCTGCCTGCTTGAGCTTCTTCGGGGTTAAAGAATCAGAGTGTTTTCTCTTATACTGTCAATTACTTTTTTTCCCTTTTCCAGGTAGTCTATCATGATTACGTCTTGAGAATCACCCCAAAACAGAAGGAAACAAACGCTGCCTGCTTGAGCTTCTTCGGGGTTAAATAATCAGTGGGTTTTCTCTTATACTGTCAATTACTTTTTTTCCCTTTTCCAGGTAGTCTATCATGATTACGTCTTGAGAATCACCCCAAACACAGAAGGAAACAAACGCTGCCTGCTTGAGCTTCTTCGGGGTCAAAAAATCAGAGTGTTTTCTCTTATACTGTCAATTACTTTTTTTCCCTTTTCCAGGTAGTCTATCATGATTACGTCTTGAGAATCACCCCAAAACAGAAGGAAACAGACGCTGCCTGCTTGAGCTTCTTCGGGGTTAAAGAATCAGAGTGTTTTCTCTTATACTGTCAATTACTTTTTTTCCCTTTTCCAGGTAGTATATCATGATTACGTCTTGAGAATCACCCCAAACACAGAAGGAAACAGACGCTGCCTGCTTGAGCTTCTTCGGGGTTAAAGAATCAGAGTGTTTTCTCTTATACTGTCAATTACTTTTTTTCCCTTTTCCAGGTAGTCTATCATGATTACGTCTTGAGAATCACCCCAAAACAGAAGGAAACAAACGCTGCCTGCTTGAGCTTCTTCGGGGTTAAAGAATCAGAGTGTATTCTCTTATACTGTCAATTACTTTTTTTCCCTTTTCCAGGTAGTCTATCATGATTACGTCTTGAGAATCACCCCAAACACAGAAGGAAACAGACGCTGCCTGCTTGAGCTTCTTCGGGGTTAAAGAATCAGAGTGTTTTCTCTTATACTGTCAATTACTTTTTTTCCCTTTTCCAGGTAGTCTATCATGATTACGTCTTGAGAATCACCCCAAAACAGAAGGAAACAAACGCTGCCTGCTTGAGCTTCTTCGGGGTTAAAGAATCAGAGTGTATTCTCTTATACTGTCAATTACTTTTTTTCCCTTTTCCAGGTAGTCTATCATGATTACGTCTTGAGAATCACCCCAAACACAGAAGGAAACAGACGCTGCCTGCTTGAGCTTCTTCGGGGTTAAAGAATCAGAGTGTTTTCTCTTATACTGTCAATTACTTTTTTTCCCTTTTCCAGGTAGTCTATCATGATTACGTCTTGAGAATCACCCCAAACACAGAAGAAAACAAACGCTGCCTGCTTGAGCTTCTTCGGGGTTAAAGAATCAGAGTGTTTTCTCTTATACTGTCAATTACTTTTTTTCCCTTTTCCAGGTAGTCTATCATCATTACGTTTTGAGAATCACCCCAAACACAGAAGGAAACAAACGCTGCCTGCTTGAGCTTCTTCGGGGTTAAAGAATCAGAGTGTTTTCTCTTATACTGTCAATTACTTTTTTTCCCTTTTCCAGGTAGTCTATCATGATTACGTCTTGAGAATCACCCCAAACACAGAAGGAAACAAACGCTGCCTGCTTGAGCTTCTTCGGGGTTAAAGAATCAGAGTGTTTTCTCTTATACTGTCAATTACTTTTTTTCCCTTTTCCAGGTAGTCTATCATCATTACGTTTTGAGAATCACCCCAAACACAGAAGGAAACAAACGCTGCCTGCTTGAGCTTCTTCGGGGTTAAAGAATCAGAGTGTTTTCTCTTATACTGTCAATTACTTTTTTTCCCTTTTCCAGGTAGTCTATCATGATTACGTCTTGAGAATCACCCCAAACACAGAAGGAAACAAACGCTGCCTGCTTGAGCTTCTTCGGGGTTAAAGAATCAGAGTGTTTTCTCTTATACTGTCAATTACTTTTTTTCCCTTTTCCAGGTAGTCTATCATGATTACGTTTTGAGAATCACCCCAAACACAGAAGGAAACAAACGCTGCCTGCTTGAGCTTCTTCGGGGTTAAAGAATCAGAGTGTTTTCTCTTATACTGTCAATTACTTTTTTCCCTTTTCCAGGTAGTCTATCATGATTACGTCTTGAGAATCACCCCAAACACAGAAGGAAACAAACGCTGCCTGCTTGAGCTTCTTCGGGGTTAAAGAATCAGAGTGTTTTCTCTTATACTGTCAATTACTTTTTTTCCCTTTTCCAGGTAGTCTATTATGATTACGTCTTGAGAATCACCCCAAACACAGAAGGAAACAAACGCTGCCTGCTTGAGCTTCTTCGGGGTTAAAGAATCAGAGTGTTTTCTCTTATACTGTCAATTACTTTTTTTCCCTTTTCCAGGTAGTCTATCATGATTACGTCTTGAGAATCACCCCAAACACAGAAGGAAACAAACGCTGCCTGCTTGAGCTTCTTCGGGGTTAAAGAATCAGAGTGTTTTCTCTTATACTGTCAATTACTTTTTTTCCCTTTTCCAGGTAGTCTATCATGATTACGTCTTGAGAATCACCCCAAACACAGAAGGAAACAAACGCTGCCTGCTTGAGCTTCTTCGGGGTTAATGAATCAGAGTGTTTTCTCTTATACTGTCAATTACTTTTTTTCCCTTTTCCAGGTAGTCTATCATGATTACGTCTTGAGAATCACCCCAATCACAGAAGGAAACAAACGCTGCCTGCTTAAGCTTCTTCGGGGTTAAAGAATCAGAGTGTTTTCTCTTATACTGTCAATTACTTTTTTTCCCTTTTCCAGGTAGTCTATCATGATTACGTCTTGAGAATCACCCCAAACACAGAAGGAAACAGACGCTGCCTGCTTGAGCTTCTTCGGGGTTAAAGAATCAGAGTGTTTTCTCTTATACTGTCAATTACTTTTTTTCCCTTTTCCAGGTAGTCTATCATGATTACGTCTTGAGAATCACCCCAAACACAGAAGGAAACAAACGCTGCCTGCTTGAGCTTCATCGGGGTTAAAGAATCAGCGTGTTTTCTCTTATACTGTCAATTACTTTTTTTCCCTTTTCCAGGTAGTCTATCATGATTACGTCTTGAGAATCACCCCAAACACAGAAGGAAACAAACGCTGCCTGCTTGAGCTTCTTCGGGGTTAAAGAATCAGAGTGTTTTCTCTTATACTGTCAATTACTTTTTTTCCCTTTTCCAGGTAGTCTATCATGATTACGTCTTGAGAATCACCCCAAAACAGAAGGAAACAAACGCTGCCTGCTTGAGCTTCTTCGGGGTTAAAGAATCAGAGTGTTTTCTCTTATACTGTCAATTACTTTTTTTCCCTTTTCCAGGTAGTCTATCATGATTACGTCTTGAGAATCACCCCAAACACAGAAGGAAACAAACGCTGCCTGCTTGAGCTTCTTCGGGGTTAAAGAATCAGAGTGTTTTTTCTTATACTGTCAATTACTTTTTTTCCCTTTTCCAGGTAGTCTATCATGATTACGTCTTGAGAATCACCCCAAACACAGAAGGAAACAAACGCTGCCTGCTTGAGCTTCTTCGGGGTTAAAGAATCAGAGTGTTTTCTCTTATACGGTCAATTACTTTTTTCCCCTTTTCCAGGTAGTCTATCATGATTACGTCTTGAGAATCACCCCAAACACAGAAGGAAACAAACGCTGCCTGCTTGAGCTTCTTCGGGGTTAAAGAATCAGAGTGTTTTTTCTTATACGGTCAATTACTTTTTTTCCCTTTTCCAGGTAGTCTATCATGATTACGTCTTGAGAATCACCCCAAAACAGAAGGAAACGAACGCTGCCTGCTTGAGCTTCTTCGGGGTTAAAGAATCAGAGTGTTTTCTCTTATACTGTCAATTACTTTTTTCCCCTTTTCCAGGTAGTCTATCATGATTACGTCTTGAGAATCACCCCAAAACAGAAGGAAACAAACGCTGCCTGCTTGAGCTTCTTCGGGGTTAAAGAATCAGAGTGTTTTCTCTTATACTGTCAATTACTTTTTTTCCCTTTTCCAGGTAGTCTATCATGATTACGTCTTGAGAATCACCCCAAACACAGAAGGAAACAAACGCTGCCTGCTTGAGCTTCTTCGGGGTTAAAGAATCAGAGTGTTTTCTCTTATACTGTCAATTACTTTTTTTCCCTTTTCCAGGTAGTCTATCATGATTACGTCTTGAGAATCACCCCAAAACAGAAGGAAACAAACGCTGCCTGCTTGAGCTTCTTCGGGGTTAAAGAATCAGAGTGTTTTCTCTTATACGGTCAATTACTTTTTTTCCCTTTTCCAGGTAGTCTATCATGATTACGTCTTGAGAATCACCCCAAAACAGAAGGAAACAAACGCTGCCTGCTTGAGCTTCTTCGGGGTTAAAGAATCAGAGTGTTTTCTCTTATACTGTCAATTACTTTTTTTCCCTTTTCCAGGTAGTCTATCATGATTACGTCTTGAGAATCACCCCAAACACAGAAGGAAACAGACGATGCCTGCTTGAGCTTCTTCGGGGTTAAAGAATCAGAGTGTTTTCTCTTATACGGTCAATTACTTTTTTCCCCTTTTCCAGGTAGTCTATCATGATTACGTCTTGAGAATCACCCCAAACACAGAAGGAAACAGACGCTGCCTGCTTGAGCTTCTTCGGGGTTAAAGAATCAGAGTGTTTTCTCTTATACGGTCAATTACTTTTTTCCCCTTTTCCAGGTAGTCTATCATGATTACGTCTTGAGAATCACCCCAAACACAGAAGGAAACAGACGCTGCCTGCTTGAGCTTCTTCGGGGTTAAAGAATCAGAGTGTTTTCTCTTATACGGTCAATTACTTTTTTCCCCTTTTCCAGGTAGTCTATCATGATTACGTCTTGAGAATCACCCCAAACACAGAAGGAAACAGACGCTGCCTGCTTGAGCTTCTTCGGGGTTAAAGAATCAGAGTGTTTTCTCTTATACGGTCAATTACTTTTTTCCCCTTTTCCAGGTAGTCTATCATGATTACGTCTTGAGAATCACCCCAAAACAGAAGGAAACAAACGCTGCCTGCTTGAGCTTCTTCGGGGTTAAAGAATCAGAGTGTTTTCTCTTATACGGTCAATTACTTTTTTTCCCTTTTCCAGGTAGTCTATCATGATTACGTCTTGAGAATCACCCCAAAACAGAAGGAAACGAACGCTGCCTGCTTGAGCTTCTTCGGGGTTAAAGAATCAGAGTGTTTTCTCTTATACTGTCAATTACTTTTTTCCCCTTTTCCAGGTAGTCTATCATGATTACGTCTTGAGAATCACCCCAAAACAGAAGGAAACAAACGCTGCCTGCTTGAGCTTCTTCGGGGTTAAAGAATCAGAGTGTTTTCTCTTATACGGTCAATTACTTTTTTTCCCTTTTCCAGGTAGTCTATCATGATTACGTCTTGAGAATCACCCCAAACACAGAAGGAAACAAACGCTGCCTGCTTGAGCTTCTTCGGGGTTAAAGAATCAGAGTGTTTTCTCTTATACGGTCAATTACTTTTTTTCCCTTTTCCAGGTAGTCTATCATGATTACGTCTTGAGAATCACCCCAAAACAGAAGGAAACGAACGCTGCCTGCTTGAGCTTCTTCGGGGTTAAAGAATCAGAGTGTTTTCTCTTATACGGTCAATTACTTTTTTCCCCTTTTCCAGGTAGTCTATCATGATTACGTCTTGAGAATCACCCCAAAACAGAAGGAAACAAACGCTGCCTGCTTGAGCTTCTTCGGGGTTAAAGAATCAGAGTGTTTTCTCTTATACGGTCAATTACTTTTTTCCCCTTTTCCAGGTAGTCTATCATGATTACGTCTTGAGAATCACCCCAAACACAGAAGGAAACAAACGCTGCCTGCTTGAGCTTCTTCGGGGTTAAAGAATCAGAGTGTTTTCTCTTATACGGTCAATTACTTTTTTTCCCTTTTCCAGGTAGTCTATCATGATTACGTCTTGAGAATCACCCCAAACACAGAAGGAAACAAACGCTGCCTGCTTGAGCTTCTTCGGGGTTAAAGAATCAGAGTGTTTTTTCTTATACTGTCAATTACTTTTTTTCCCTTTTCCAGGTAGTCTATCATGATTACGTCTTGAGAATCACCCCAAACACAGAAGGAAACAAACGCTGCCTGCTTGAGCTTCTTCGGGGTTAAAGAATCAGAGTGTTTTCTCTTATACTGTCAATTACTTTTTTTCCCTTTTCCAGGTAGTCTATCATGATTACGTCTTGAGAATCACCCCAAACACAGAAGGAAACAAACGCTGCCTGCTTGAGCTTCTTCGGGGTTAAAGAATCAGAGTGTTTTCTCTTATACTGTCAATTACTTTTTTTCCCTTTTCCAGGTAGTCTATCATGATTACGTCTTGAGAATCACCCCAAAACAGAAGGAAACAAACGCTGCCTGCTTGAGCTTCTTCGGGGTTAAAGAATCAGAGTGTTTTCTCTTATACGGTCAATTACTTTTTTTCCCTTTTCCAGGTAGTCTATCATGATTACGTCTTGAGAATCACCCCAAAACAGAAGGAAACAAACGCTGCCTGCTTGAGCTTCTTCGGGGTTAAAGAATCAGAGTGTTTTCTCTTATACTGTCAATTACTTTTTTTCCCTTTTCCAGGTAGTCTATCATGATTACGTCTTGAGAATCACCCCAAACACAGAAGGAAACAGACGATGCCTGCTTGAGCTTCTTCGGGGTTAAAGAATCAGAGTGTTTTCTCTTATACGGTCAATTACTTTTTTCCCCTTTTCCAGGTAGTCTATCATGATTACGTCTTGAGAATCACCCCAAACACAGAAGGAAACAGACGCTGCCTGCTTGAGCTTCTTCGGGGTTAAAGAATCAGAGTGTTTTCTCTTATACGGTCAATTACTTTTTTCCCCTTTTCCAGGTAGTCTATCATGATTACGTCTTGAGAATCACCCCAAACACAGAAGGAAACAGACGCTGCCTGCTTGAGCTTCTTCGGGGTTAAAGAATCAGAGTGTTTTCTCTTATACGGTCAATTACTTTTTTCCCCTTTTCCAGGTAGTCTATCATGATTACGTCTTGAGAATCACCCCAAACACAGAAGGAAACAGACGCTGCCTGCTTGAGCTTCTTCGGGGTTAAAGAATCAGAGTGTTTTCTCTTATACGGTCAATTACTTTTTTCCCCTTTTCCAGGTAGTCTATCATGATTACGTCTTGAGAATCACCCCAAAACAGAAGGAAACAAACGCTGCCTGCTTGAGCTTCTTCGGGGTTAAAGAATCAGAGTGTTTTCTCTTATACGGTCAATTACTTTTTTTCCCTTTTCCAGGTAGTCTATCATGATTACGTCTTGAGAATCACCCCAAAACAGAAGGAAACGAACGCTGCCTGCTTGAGCTTCTTCGGGGTTAAAGAATCAGAGTGTTTTCTCTTATACTGTCAATTACTTTTTTCCCCTTTTCCAGGTAGTCTATCATGATTACGTCTTGAGAATCACCCCAAAACAGAAGGAAACAAACGCTGCCTGCTTGAGCTTCTTCGGGGTTAAAGAATCAGAGTGTTTTCTCTTATACGGTCAATTACTTTTTTTCCCTTTTCCAGGTAGTCTATCATGATTACGTCTTGAGAATCACCCCAAACACAGAAGGAAACAAACGCTGCCTGCTTGAGCTTCTTCGGGGTTAAAGAATCAGAGTGTTTTCTCTTATACGGTCAATTACTTTTTTTCCCTTTTCCAGGTAGTCTATCATGATTACGTCTTGAGAATCACCCCAAAACAGAAGGAAACGAACGCTGCCTGCTTGAGCTTCTTCGGGGTTAAAGAATCAGAGTGTTTTCTCTTATACGGTCAATTACTTTTTTCCCCTTTTCCAGGTAGTCTATCATGATTACGTCTTGAGAATCACCCCAAAACAGAAGGAAACAAACGCTGCCTGCTTGAGCTTCTTCGGGGTTAAAGAATCAGAGTGTTTTCTCTTATACGGTCAATTACTTTTTTCCCCTTTTCCAGGTAGTCTATCATGATTACGTCTTGAGAATCACCCCAAACACAGAAGGAAACAAACGCTGCCTGCTTGAGCTTCTTCGGGGTTAAAGAATCAGAGTGTTTTCTCTTATACGGTCAATTACTTTTTTTCCCTTTTCCAGGTAGTCTATCATGATTACGTCTTGAGAATCACCCCAAAACAGAAGGAAACGAACGCTGCCTGCTTGAGCTTCTTCGGGGTTAAAGAATCAGAGTGTTTTCTCTTATACGGTCAATTACTTTTTTCCCCTTTTCCAGGTAGTCTATCATGATTACGTCTTGAGAATCACCCCAAAACAGAAGGAAACAAACGCTGCCTGCTTGAGCTTCTTCGGGGTTAAAGAATCAGAGTGTTTTCTCTTATACGGTCAATTACTTTTTTCCCCTTTTCCAGGTAGTCTATCATGATTACGTCTTGAGAATCACCCCAAACACAGAAGGAAACAAACGCTGCCTGCTTGAGCTTCTTCGGGGTTAAAGAATCAGAGTGTTTTCTCTTATACGGTCAAATACTTTTTTTCCCTTTTCCAGGTAGTCTATCATGATTACGTCTTGAGAATCACCCCAAAACAGAAGGAAACAAACGCTGCCTGCTTGAGCTTCTTCGGGGTTAAAGAATCAGAGTGTTTTCTCTTATACTGTCAATTACTTTTTTTCCCTTTTCCAGGTAGTCTATCATGATTACGTCTTGAGAATCACCCCAAACACAGAAGGAAACAAACGCTGCCTGCTTGAGCTTCTTCAGGGTTAAAGAATCAGAGTGTTTTCTCTTATACGGTCAATTACTTTTTTTCCCTTTTCCAGGTAGTCTATCATGATTACGTCTTGAGAATCACCCCAAACACAGAAGGAAACAAACGCTGCCTGCTTGAGCTTCTTCGGGGTTAAAGAATCAGAGTGTTTTCTCTTATACTGTCAATAACTTTTTTTCCCTTTTCCAGGTAGTCTATCATGATTACGTCTTGAGAATCACCCCAAACACAGAAGGAAACAAACGCTGCCTGCTTGAGCTTCTTCGGGGTTAAAGAATCAGAGTGTTTTCTCTTATACGGTCAATTACTTTTTTTCCCTTTTCCAGGTAGTCTATCATGATTACGTCTTGAGAATCACCCCAAAACAGAAGGAAACAAACGCTGCCTGCTTGAGCTTCTTCGGGGTTAAAGAATCAGAGTGTTTTCTCTTATACGGTCAATTACTTTTTTTCCCTTTTCCAGGTAGTCTATCATGATTACGTCTTGAGAATCACCCCAAAACAGAAGGAAACGAACGCTGCCTGCTTGAGCTTCTTCGGGGTTAAAGAATCAGAGTGTTTTCTCTTATACTGTCAATTACTTTTTTCCCCTTTTCCAGGTAGTCTATCATGATTACGTCTTGAGAATCACCCCAAAACAGAAGGAAACAAACGCTGCCTGCTTGAGCTTCTTCGGGGTTAAAGAATCAGAGTGTTTTCTCTTATACGGTCAATTACTTTTTTTCCCTTTTCCAGGTAGTCTATCATGATTACGTCTTGAGAATCACCCCAAACACAGAAGGAAACAAACGCTGCCTGCTTGAGCTTCTTCGGGGTTAAAGAATCAGAGTGTTTTCTCTTATACTGTCAATTACTTTTTTTCCCTTTTCCAGGTAGTCTATCATCATTACGTTTTGAGAATCACCCCAAACACAGAAGGAAACAAACGCTGCCTGCTTGAGCTTCTTCGGGGTTAAAGAATCAGAGTGTTTTCTCTTATACTGTCAATTACTTTTTTTCCCTTTTCCAGGTAGTCTATCATGATTACGTCTTGAGAATCACCCCAAACACAGAAGGAAACAAACGCTGCCTGCTTGAGCTTCTTCGGGGTTAAAGAATCAGAGTGTTTTCTCTTATACTGTCAATTACTTTTTTTCCCTTTTCCAGGTAGTCTATCATGATTACGTTTTGAGAATCACCCCAAACACAGAAGGAAACAAACGCTGCCTGCTTGAGCTTCTTCGGGGTTAAAGAATCAGAGTGTTTTCTCTTATACTGTCAATTACTTTTTTCCCTTTTCCAGGTAGTCTATCATGATTACGTCTTGAGAATCACCCCAAACACAGAAGGAAACAAACGCTGCCTGCTTGAGCTTCTTCGGGGTTAAAGAATCAGAGTGTTTTCTCTTATACTGTCAATTACTTTTTTTCCCTTTTCCAGGTAGTCTATTATGATTACGTCTTGAGAATCACCCCAAACACAGAAGGAAACAAACGCTGCCTGCTTGAGCTTCTTCGGGGTTAAAGAATCAGAGTGTTTTCTCTTATACTGTCAATTACTTTTTTTCCCTTTTCCAGGTAGTCTATCATGATTACGTCTTGAGAATCACCCCAAACACAGAAGGAAACAAACGCTGCCTGCTTGAGCTTCTTCGGGGTTAAAGAATCAGAGTGTTTTCTCTTATACTGTCAATTACTTTTTTTCCCTTTTCCAGGTAGTCTATCATGATTACGTCTTGAGAATCACCCCAAACACAGAAGGAAACAAACGCTGCCTGCTTGAGCTTCTTCGGGGTTAATGAATCAGAGTGTTTTCTCTTATACTGTCAATTACTTTTTTTCCCTTTTCCAGGTAGTCTATCATGATTACGTCTTGAGAATCACCCCAAACACAGAAGGAAACAAACGCTGCCTGCTTAAGCTTCTTCGGGGTTAAAGAATCAGAGTGTTTTCTCTTATACTGTCAATTACTTTTTTTCCCTTTTCCAGGTAGTCTATCATGATTACGTCTTGAGAATCACCCCAAACACAGAAGGAAACAGACGCTGCCTGCTTGAGCTTCTTCGGGGTTAAAGAATCAGAGTGTTTTCTCTTATACTGTCAATTACTTTTTTTCCCTTTTCCAGGTAGTCTATCATGATTACGTCTTGAGAATCACCCCAAAACAGAAGGAAACGAACGCTGCCTGCTTGAGCTTCTTCGGGGTTAAAGAATCAGAGTGTTTTCTCTTATACTGTCAATTACTTTTTTCCCCTTTTCCAGGTAGTCTATCATGATTACGTCTTGAGAATCACCCCAAAACAGAAGGAAACAAACGCTGCCTGCTTGAGCTTCTTCGGGGTTAAAGAATCAGAGTGTTTTCTCTTATACGGTCAATTACTTTTTTTCCCTTTTCCAGGTAGTCTATCATGATTACGTCTTGAGAATCACCCCAAACACAGAAGGAAACAAACGCTGCCTGCTTGAGCTTCTTCGGGGTTAAAGAATCAGAGTGTTTTCTCTTATACGGTCAATTACTTTTTTTCCCTTTTCCAGGTAGTCTATCATGATTACGTCTTGAGAATCACCCCAAAATAGAAGGAAACGAACGCTGCCTGCTTGAGCTTCTTCGGGGTTAAAGAATCAGAGTGTTTTCTCTTATACGGTCAATTACTTTTTTCCCCTTTTCCAGGTAGTCTATCATGATTACGTCTTGAGAATCACCCCAAAACAGAAGGAAACAAACGCTGCCTGCTTGAGCTTCTTCGGGGTTAAAGAATCAGAGTGTTTTCTCTTATACGGTCAATTACTTTTTTCCCCTTTTCCAGGTAGTCTATCATGATTACGTCTTGAGAATCACCCCAAACACAGAAGGAAACAAACGCTGCCTGCTTGAGCTTCTTCGGGGTTAAAGAATCAGAGTGTTTTCTCTTATACGGTCAATTACTTTTTTTCCCTTTTCCAGGTAGTCTATCATGATTACGTCTTGAGAATCACCCCAAAACAGAAGGAAACGAACGCTGCCTGCTTGAGCTTCTTCGGGGTTAAAGAATCAGAGTGTTTTCTCTTATACGGTCAATTACTTTTTTCCCCTTTTCCAGGTAGTCTATCATGATTACGTCTTGAGAATCACCCCAAAACAGAAGGAAACAAACGCTGCCTGCTTGAGCTTCTTCGGGGTTAAAGAATCAGAGTGTTTTCTCTTATACGGTCAATTACTTTTTTCCCCTTTTCCAGGTAGTCTATCATGATTACGTCTTGAGAATCACCCCAAACACAGAAGGAAACAAACGCTGCCTGCTTGAGCTTCTTCGGGGTTAAAGAATCAGAGTGTTTTCTCTTATACGGTCAAATACTTTTTTTCCCTTTTCCAGGTAGTCTATCATGATTACGTCTTGAGAATCACCCAAAAACAGAAGGAAACAAACGCTGCCTGCTTGAGCTTCTTCGGGGTTAAAGAATCAGAGTGTTTTCTCTTATACTGTCAATTACTTTTTTTCCCTTTTCCAGGTAGTCTATCATGATTACGTCTTGAGAATCACCCCAAACACAGAAGGAAACAAACGCTGCCTGCTTGAGCTTCTTCAGGGTTAAAGAATCAGAGTGTTTTCTCTTATACGGTCAATTACTTTTTTTCCCTTTTCCAGGTAGTCTATCATGATTACGTCTTGAGAATCACCCCAAACACAGAAGGAAACAAACGCTGCCTGCTTGAGCTTCTTCGGGGTTAAAGAATCAGAGTGTTTTCTCTTATACTGTCAATTACTTTTTTTCCCTTTTCCAGGTAGTCTATCATGATTACGTCTTGAGAATCACCCCAAACACAGAAGGAAACAAACGCTGCCTGCTTGAGCTTCTTCGGGGTTAAAGAATCAGAGTGTTTTCTCTTATACGGTCAATTACTTTTTTTCCCTTTTCCAGGTAGTCTATCATGATTACGTCTTGAGAATCACCCCAAAACAGAAGGAAACAAACGCTGCCTGCTTGAGCTTCTTCGGGGTTAAAGAATCAGAGTGTTTTCTCTTATACGGTCAATTACTTTTTTTCCCTTTTCCAGGTAGTCTATCATGATTACGTCTTGAGAATCACCCCAAAACAGAAGGAAACGAACGCTGCCTGCTTGAGCTTCTTCGGGGTTAAAGAATCAGAGTGTTTTCTCTTATACTGTCAATTACTTTTTTCCCCTTTTCCAGGTAGTCTATCATGATTACGTCTTGAGAATCACCCCAAAACAGAAGGAAACAAACGCTGCCTGCTTGAGCTTCTTCGGGGTTAAAGAATCAGAGTGTTTTCTCTTATACGGTCAATTACTTTTTTTCCCTTTTCCAGGTAGTCTATCATGATTACGTCTTGAGAATCACCCCAAACACAGAAGGAAACAAACGCTGCCTGCTTGAGCTTCTTCGGGGTTAAAGAATCAGAGTGTTTTCTCTTATACTGTCAATTACTTTTTTTCCCTTTTCCAGGTAGTCTATCATCATTACGTTTTGAGAATCACCCCAAATACAGAAGGAAACAAACGCTGCCTGCTTGAGCTTCTTCGGGGTTAAAGAATCAGAGTGTTTTCTCTTATACTGTCAATTACTTTTTTTCCCTTTTCCAGGTAGTCTATCATGATTACGTCTTGAGAATCACCCCAAACACAGAAGGAAACAAACGCTGCCTGCTTGAGCTTCTTCGGGGTTAAAGAATCAGAGTGTTTTCTCTTATACTGTCAATTACTTTTTTTCCCTTTTCCAGGTAGTCTATCATGATTACGTCTTGAGAATCACCCCAAACACAGAAGGAAACAAACGCTGCCTGCTTGAGCTTCTTCGGGGTTAAAGAATCAGAGTGTTTTCTCTTATACGGTCAATTACTTTTTTTCCCTTTTCCAGGTAGTCTATCATGATTACGTCTTGAGAATCACCCCAAAACAGAAGGAAACAAACGCTGCCTGCTTGAGCTTCTTCGGGGTTAAAGAATCAGAGTGTTTTCTCTTATACGGTCAATTACTTTTTTTCCCTTTTCCAGGTAGTCTATCATGATTACGTCTTGAGAATCACCCCAAAACAGAAGGAAACGAACGCTGCCTGCTTGAGCTTCTTCGGGGTTAAAGAATCAGAGTGTTTTCTCTTATACTGTCAATTACTTTTTTCCCCTTTTCCAGGTAGTCTATCATGATTACGTCTTGAGAATCACCCCAAAACAGAAGGAAACAAACGCTGCCTGCTTGAGCTTCTTCGGGGTTAAAGAATCAGAGTGTTTTCTCTTATACGGTCAATTACTTTTTTTCCCTTTTCCAGGTAGTCTATCATGATTACGTCTTGAGAATCACCCCAAACACAGAAGGAAACAAACGCTGCCTGCTTGAGCTTCTTCGGGGTTAAAGAATCAGAGTGTTTTCTCTTATACTGTCAATTACTTTTTTTCCCTTTTCCAGGTAGTCTATCATCATTACGTTTTGAGAATCACCCCAAACACAGAAGGAAACAAACGCTGCCTGCTTGAGCTTCTTCGGGGTTAAAGAATCAGAGTGTTTTCTCTTATACTGTCAATTACTTTTTTTCCCTTTTCCAGGTAGTCTATCATGATTACGTCTTGAGAATCACCCCAAACACAGAAGGAAACAAACGCTGCCTGCTTGAGCTTCTTCGGGGTTAAAGAATCAGAGTGTTTTCTCTTATACTGTCAATTACTTTTTTTCCCTTTTCCAGGTAGTCTATCATGATTACGTTTTGAGAATCACCCCAAACACAGAAGGAAACAAACGCTGCCTGCTTGAGCTTCTTCGGGGTTAAAGAATCAGAGTGTTTTCTCTTATACTGTCAATTACTTTTTTCCCTTTTCCAGGTAGTCTATCATGATTACGTCTTGAGAATCACCCCAAACACAGAAGGAAACAAACGCTGCCTGCTTGAGCTTCTTCGGGGTTAAAGAATCAGAGTGTTTTCTCTTATACTGTCAATTACTTTTTTTCCCTTTTCCAGGTAGTCTATTATGATTACGTCTTGAGAATCACCCCAAACACAGAAGGAAACAAACGCTGCCTGCTTGAGCTTCTTCGGGGTTAAAGAATCAGAGTGTTTTCTCTTATACTGTCAATTACTTTTTTTCCCTTTTCCAGGTAGTCTATCATGATTACGTCTTGAGAATCACCCCAAACACAGAAGGAAACAAACGCTGCCTGCTTGAGCTTCTTCGGGGTTAAAGAATCAGAGTGTTTTCTCTTATACTGTCAATTACTTTTTTTCCCTTTTCCAGGTAGTCTATCATGATTACGTCTTGAGAATCACCCCAAACACAGAAGGAAACAAACGCTGCCTGCTTGAGCTTCTTCGGGGTTAATGAATCAGAGTGTTTTCTCTTATACTGTCAATTACTTTTTTTCCCTTTTCCAGGTAGTCTATCATGATTACGTCTTGAGAATCACCCCAAACACAGAAGGAAACAAACGCTGCCTGCTTAAGCTTCTTCGGGGTTAAAGAATCAGAGTGTTTTCTCTTATACTGTCAATTACTTTTTTTCCCTTTTCCAGGTAGTCTATCATGATTACGTCTTGAGAATCACCCCAAACACAGAAGGAAACAGACGCTGCCTGCTTGAGCTTCTTCGGGGTTAAAGAATCAGAGTGTTTTCTCTTATACTGTCAATTACTTTTTTTCCCTTTTCCAGGTAGTCTATCATGATTACGTCTTGAGAATCACCCCAAACACAGAAGGAAACAAACGCTGCCTGCTTGAGCTTCATCGGGGTTAAAGAATCAGCGTGTTTTCTCTTATACTGTCAATTACTTTTTTTCCCTTTTCCAGGTAGTCTATCATGATTACGTCTTGAGAATCACCCCAAACACAGAAGGAAACAAACGCTGCCTGCTTGAGCTTCTTCGGGGTTAAAGAATCAGAGTGTTTTCTCTTATACTGTCAATTACTTTTTTTCCCTTTTCCAGGTAGTCTATCATGATTACGTCTTGAGAATCACCCCAAAACAGAAGGAAACAAACGCTGCCTGCTTGAGCTTCTTCGGGGTTAAAGAATCAGAGTGTTTTCTCTTATACTGTCAATTACTTTTTTTCCCTTTTCCAGGTAGTCTATCATGATTACGTCTTGAGAATCACCCCAAACACAGAAGGAAACAAACGCTGCCTGCTTGAGCTTCTTCGGGGTTAAAGAATCAGAGTGTTTTTTCTTATACTGTCAATTACTTTTTTTCCCTTTTCCAGGTAGTCTATCATGATTACGTCTTGAGAATCACCCCAAACACAGAAGGAAACAAACGCTGCCTGCTTGAGCTTCTTCGGGGTTAAAGAATCAGAGTGTTTTCTCTTATACTGTCAATTACTTTTTTTCCCTTTTCCAGGTAGTCTATCATGATTACGTCTTGAGAATCACCCCAAACACAGAAGGAAACAAACGCTGCCTGCTTGAGCTTCTTCGGGGTTAAAGAATCAGAGTGTTTTCTCTTATACTGTCAATTACTTTTTTTCCCTTTTCCAGGTAGTCTATCATGATTACGTCTTGAGAATCACCCCAAAACAGAAGGAAACAAACGCTGCCTGCTTGAGCTTCTTCGGGGTTAAAGAATCAGAGTGTTTTCTCTTATACGGTCAATTACTTTTTTTCCCTTTTCCAGGTAGTCTATCATGATTACGTCTTGAGAATCACCCCAAAACAGAAGGAAACAAACGCTGCCTGCTTGAGCTTCTTCGGGGTTAAAGAATCAGAGTGTTTTCTCTTATACTGTCAATTACTTTTTTTCCCTTTTCCAGGTAGTCTATCATGATTACGTCTTGAGAATCACCCCAAACACAGAAGGAAACAGACGATGCCTGCTTGAGCTTCTTCGGGGTTAAAGAATCAGAGTGTTTTCTCTTATACGGTCAATTACTTTTTTCCCCTTTTCCAGGTAGTCTATCATGATTACGTCTTGAGAATCACCCCAAACACAGAAGGAAACAGACGCTGCCTGCTTGAGCTTCTTCGGGGTTAAAGAATCAGAGTGTTTTCTCTTATACGGTCAATTACTTTTTTCCCCTTTTCCAGGTAGTCTATCATGATTACGTCTTGAGAATCACCCCAAACACAGAAGGAAACAGACGCTGCCTGCTTGAGCTTCTTCGGGGTTAAAGAATCAGAGTGTTTTCTCTTATACGGTCAATTACTTTTTTCCCCTTTTCCAGGTAGTCTATCATGATTACGTCTTGAGAATCACCCCAAACACAGAAGGAAACAGACGCTGCCTGCTTGAGCTTCTTCGGGGTTAAAGAATCAGAGTGTTTTCTCTTATACGGTCAATTACTTTTTTCCCCTTTTCCAGGTAGTCTATCATGATTACGTCTTGAGAATCACCCCAAACACAGAAGGAAACAGACGCTGCCTGCTTGAGCTTCTTCGGGGTTAAAGAATCAGAGTGTTTTCTCTTATACGGTCAATTACTTTTTTCCCCTTTTCCAGGTAGTCTATCATGATTACGTCTTGAGAATCACCCCAAAACAGAAGGAAACAAACGCTGCCTGCTTGAGCTTCTTCGGGGTTAAAGAATCAGAGTGTTTTCTCTTATACGGTCAATTACTTTTTTTCCCTTTTCCAGGTAGTCTATCATGATTACGTCTTGAGAATCACCCCAAAACAGAAGGAAACGAACGCTGCCTGCTTGAGCTTCTTCGGGGTTAAAGAATCAGAGTGTTTTCTCTTATACTGTCAATTACTTTTTTCCCCTTTTCCAGGTAGTCTATCATGATTACGTCTTGAGAATCACCCCAAAACAGAAGGAAACAAACGCTGCCTGCTTGAGCTTCTTCGGGGTTAAAGAATCAGAGTGTTTTCTCTTATACGGTCAATTACTTTTTTTCCCTTTTCCAGGTAGTCTATCATGATTACGTCTTGAGAATCACCCCAAACACAGAAGGAAACAAACGCTGCCTGCTTGAGCTTCTTCGGGGTTAAAGAATCAGAGTGTTTTCTCTTATACGGTCAATTACTTTTTTTCCCTTTTCCAGGTAGTCTATCATGATTACGTCTTGAGAATCACCCCAAAACAGAAGGAAACGAACGCTGCCTGCTTGAGCTTCTTCGGGGTTAAAGAATCAGAGTGTTTTCTCTTATACGGTCAATTACTTTTTTCCCCTTTTCCAGGTAGTCTATCATGATTACGTCTTGAGAATCACCCCAAAACAGAAGGAAACAAACGCTGCCTGCTTGAGCTTCTTCGGGGTTAAAGAATCAGAGTGTTTTCTCTTATACTGTCAATTACTTTTTTTCCCTTTTCCAGGTAGTCTATCATGATTACGTCTTGAGAATCACCCCAAACACAGAAGGAAACAAACGCTGCCTGCTTGAGCTTCTTCGGGGTTAAAGAATCAGAGTGTTTTCTCTTATACTGTCAATTACTTTTTTTCCCTTTTCCAGGTAGTCTATCATGATTACGTCTTGAGAATCACCCCAAAACAGAAGGAAACAAACGCTGCCTGCTTGAGCTTCTTCGGGGTTAAAGAATCAGAGTGTTTTCTCTTATACGGTCAATTACTTTTTTTCCCTTTTCCAGGTAGTCTATCATGATTACGTCTTGAGAATCACCCCAAAACAGAAGGAAACAAACGCTGCCTGCTTGAGCTTCTTCGGGGTTAAAGAATCAGAGTGTTTTCTCTTATACTGTCAATTACTTTTTTTCCCTTTTCCAGGTAGTCTATCATGATTACGTCTTGAGAATCACCCCAAACACAGAAGGAAACAGACGATGCCTGCTTGAGCTTCTTCGGGGTTAAAGAATCAGAGTGTTTTCTCTTATACGGTCAATTACTTTTTTCCCCTTTTCCAGGTAGTCTATCATGATTACGTCTTGAGAATCACCCCAAACACAGAAGGAAACAGACGCTGCCTGCTTGAGCTTTTTCGGGGTTAAAGAATCAGAGTGTTTTCTCTTATACGGTCAATTACTTTTTTCCCCTTTTCCAGGTAGTCTATCATGATTACGTCTTGAGAATCACCCCAAACACAGAAGGAAACAGACGCTGCCTGCTTGAGCTTCTTCGGGGTTAAAGAATCAGAGTGTTTTCTCTTATACGGTCAATTACTTTTTTCCCCTTTTCCAGGTAGTCTATCATGATTACGTCTTGAGAATCACCCCAAACACAGAAGGAAACAGACGCTGCCTGCTTGAGCTTCTTCGGGGTTAAAGAATCAGAGTGTTTTCTCTTATACGGTCAATTACTTTTTTCCCCTTTTCCAGGTAGTCTATCATGATTACGTCTTGAGAATCACCCCAAAACAGAAGGAAACAAACGCTGCCTGCTTGAGCTTCTTCGGGGTTAAAGAATCAGAGTGTTTTCTCTTATACGGTCAATTACTTTTTTTCCCTTTTCCAGGTAGTCTATCATGATTACGTCTTGAGAATCACCCCAAAACAGAAGGAAACGAACGCTGCCTGCTTGAGCTTCTTCGGGGTTAAAGAATCAGAGTGTTTTCTCTTATACTGTCAATTACTTTTTTCCCCTTTTCCAGGTAGTCTATCATGATTACGTCTTGAGAATCACCCCAAAACAGAAGGAAACAAACGCTGCCTGCTTGAGCTTCTTCGGGGTTAAAGAATCAGAGTGTTTTCTCTTATACGGTCAATTACTTTTTTTCCCTTTTCCAGGTAGTCTATCATGATTACGTCTTGAGAATCACCCCAAACACAGAAGGAAACAAACGCTGCCTGCTTGAGCTTCTTCGGGGTTAAAGAATCAGAGTGTTTTCTCTTATACGGTCAATTACTTTTTTTCCCTTTTCCAGGTAGTCTATCATGATTACGTCTTGAGAATCACCCCAAAACAGAAGGAAACGAACGCT
The DNA here is from genome assembly GCA_964036315.1 of Acanthosepion esculentum. NCBI lineage: Eukaryota > Metazoa > Mollusca > Cephalopoda > Sepiida > Sepiidae > Acanthosepion > Acanthosepion esculentum. The sequence continues at coordinate 8,560,578 of OZ038516.1, read as the reverse complement.
GCCTGCTTGAGCTTCTTCGGGGTTAAAGAATCAGAGTGTTTTCTCTTATACGGTCAATTACTTTTTTCCCCTTTTCCAGGTAGTCTATCATGATTACGTCTTGAGAATCACCCCAAAACAGAAGGAAACAAACGCTGCCTGCTTGAGCTTCTTCGGGGTTAAAGAATCAGAGTGTTTTCTCTTATACGGTCAATTACTTTTTTCCCCTTTTCCAGGTAGTCTATCATGATTACGTCTTGAGAATCACCCCAAACACAGAAGGAAACAAACGCTGCCTGCTTGAGCTTCTTCGGGGTTAAAGAATCAGAGTGTTTTCTCTTATACTGTCAATTACTTTTTTTCCCTTTTCCAGGTAGTCTATCATGATTACGTCTTGAGAATCACCCCAAACACAGAAGGAAACAAACGCTGCCTGCTTGAGCTTCTTCGGGGTTAAAGAATCAGAGTGTTTTCTCTTATACGGTCAATTACTTTTTTTCCCTTTTCCAGGTAGTCTATCATGATTACGTCTTGAGAATCACCCCAAAACAGAAGGAAACAAACGCTGCCTGCTTGAGCTTCTTCGGGGTTAAAGAATCAGAGTGTTTTCTCTTATATTGTCAATTACTTTTTTTCCCTTTTCCAGGTAGTCTATCATGATTACGTCTTGAGAATCACCCCAAACACAGAAGGAAACAAACGCTGCCTGCTTGAGCTTCTTCGGGGTTAAAGAATCAGAGTGTTTTCTCTTATACGGTCAATTACTTTTTTTCCCTTTTCCAGGTAGTCTATCATGATTACGTCTTGAGAATCACCCCAAAACAGAAGGAAACGAACGCTGCCTGCTTGAGCTTCTTCGGGGTTAAAGAATCAGAGTGTTTTCTCTTATACTGTCAATTACTTTTTTTCCCTTTTCCAGGTAGTCTATCATGATTACGTCTTGAGAATCACCCCAAACACAGAAGGAAACAAACGCTGCCTGCTTGAGCTTCTTCGGGGTTAAAGAATCAGAGTGTTTTCTCTTATACGGTCAATTACTTTTTTTCCCTTTTCCAGGTAGTCTATCATGATTACGTCTTGAGAATCACCCCAAAACAGAAGGAAACGAAGGCTGCCTGCTTGAGCTTCTTCGGGGTTAAAGAATCAGAGTGTTTTCTCTTATACTGTCAATTACTTTTTGCCCCTTTTCCAGGTAGTCTATCATGATTACGTCTTGAGAATCACCCCAAAACAGAAGGAAACAAACGCTGCCTGCTTGAGCTTCTTCGGGGTTAAAGAATCAGAGTGTTTTCTCTTATACGGTCAATTACTTTTTTCCCCTTTTCCAGGTAGTCTATCATGATTACGTCTTGAGAATCACCCCAAACACAGAAGGAAACAAACGCTGCCTGCTTGAGCTTCTTCGGGGTTAAAGAATCAGAGTGTTTTCTCTTATACGGTCAATTACTTTTTTTCCCTTTTCCAGGTAGTCTATCATGATTACGTCTTGAGAATCACCCCAAAACAGAAGGAAACAAACGCTGCCTGCTTGAGCTTCTTCGGGGTTAAAGAATCAGAGTGTTTTCTCTTATACTGTCAATTACTTTTTTCCCTTTTCCAGGTAGTCTATCATGATTACGTCTTGAGAATCACCCCAAACACAGAAGGAAACAAACGCTGCATGCTTGAGCTTCTTCGGGGTTAAAGAATCAGAGTGTTTTCTCTTATACTGTCAATTACTTTTTTTCCCTTTTCCAGGTAGTCTATCATGATTACGTCTTGAGAATCACCCCAAAACAGAAGGAAACAAACGCTGCCTGCTTGAGCTTCTTCGGGGTTAAAGAATCAGAGTGTTTTCTCTTATACTGTCAATTACTTTTTTTCCCTTTTCCAGGTAGTCTATCATGATTACGTCTTGAGAATCACCCCAAACACAGAAGGAAACAAACGCTGCATGCTTGAGCTTCTTCGGGGTTAAAGAATCAGAGTGTTTTCTCTTATACTGTCAATTACTTTTTTTCCCTTTTCCAGGTAGTCTATCATGATTACGTCTTGAGAATCACCCCAAACACAGAAGGAAACAAACGCTGCCTGCTTGAGCTTCTTCGGGGTTAAAGAATCAGAGTGTTTTCTCTTATACTGTCAATTACTTTTTTCCCTTTTCCAGGTAGTCTATCATGATTACGTCTTGAGAATCACTCCAAACACAGAAGGAAACAGACGCTGCCTGCTTGAGCTTCTTCGGGGTTAAAGAATCAGAGTGTTTTCTCTTATACTGTCAATTACTTTTTTTCCCTTTTCCAGGTAGTCTATCATGATTACGTCTTGAGAATCACCCCAAACACAGAAGGAAACAAACGCTTCCTGCTTGAGCTTCTTCGGGGTTAAAGAATCAGAGTGTTTTCTCTTATACTGTCAATTACTTTTTTTCCCTTTTCCAGGTAGTCTATCATGATTACGTCTTGAGAATCACCCCAAACACAGAAGGAAACAAACGCTGCCTGCTTGAGCTTCTTCGGGGTTAAAGAATCAGAGTGTTTTCTCTTATACTGTCAATTACTTTTTTTCCCTTTTCCAGGTAGTCTATCATGATTACGTCTTGAGAATCACCCCAAACACAGAAGGAAACAAACGCTGCCTGCTTGAGCTTCTTCGGGGTTAAAGAATCAGAGTGTTTTCTCTTATACTGTCAATTACTTTTTTTCCCTTTTCCAGGTAGTCTATCATGATTACGTCTTGAGAATCACCCCAAAACAGAAGGAAACAAACGCTGCCTGCTTGACCTTCTTCGGGGTTAAAGAATCAGAGTGTATTCTCTAGTACTGTCAATTAATTTTTTCCCCTTTTCTGTTTGCTTTGAATCCTTGATTCAGGTTCGAAGATGTGAACTCAGGTTTCATTTTGAGTTACTAATCTGCTGTGGAAATTCTTATGGTCAGCCTGGATATGAGTCAATTATCCTGGTGATGTCAACCTTTTCACCATCTTCTCTGGCGTTAGCATTTTTGAACCCATCTTACAGACAGGTTTCTCATCTCCAAGATCTCAGTTAAAACAGTATGGACTGTACCAGAACAAATGCCAATGGACTTAGCTCTCCACTGGACAGTAATATAGCCCCTCCCCCTTGACATCAATACATTTGGTCTAACTTGAGGCGTGTGAACGGGCGCGTTATTTCGCAGCAAGAGCACACCTGACCTCAGCTTCCTTTATGCATTTCGACTTGATTGCCTTCCTTCAGTTTTTTTAATTCTGATGCATAGCACTGCCCATTAATAGTTTTTTTTCCTTTTCCAGGTAGTCTATCATGATTACACCTTCAGAATCCCCCAAACAAGCCATCGCCTTGCCAACAGATGCTGCCTGCTTGAAGTTCTTCGAGGTTGGAGAACCAGAGTGTTTCCACTGTTTGCTTTGAATCCTTGATTCAGGTTCGAAGGTTGCTAATTTGCTGAGGAAATTGTCAGGGTCAGCCTGTAAGCGAGTCAGCATTATCATGGTCAACCTTTTCAATTTCTGCTCTGGTCTTAGCATTCTTGGGACCCATCTTACAGACAGCTTTCTCTTCCCCAGGTTCTCAATTAAAGCTATAGACCGAACCAGAACTAATGCTCCTGGACGTAGCTATCTGCTGGACAGTAAGACGTTTGTCATCTTGTTCATCAATGGTTGAGGTTTTTGAACGACATGACCGAGAGTCATCATCTGTGCAGTCCCTGCCCCGCTTGAACACCGCAGGCCCCTTCTTTACAGTTGCATAGGAAGGGCAGTCCTCAGCAAGTACTTGTAAAATGTCCACATGGATTTCCTTTGATGTCATACCTTTCTTTTACAGATAATTTATGACTGCTCGGGCCTCCGTTTTGTCCATTTTTAAATTTGTAGCATAACTCGCAAATTTGTATGGGCCTTACCTGCACAGAAATTAAGAGAGGAGTCTAAATTATTTTTTTTTATTTACTAATTTTATTATCTTCTCAGCGGGAGTAGATAGGTTCATCTATCGCCAAGTTCACACTCTTACTCGGCTTTTAAACTGGAGTACAGATTTATCACTTGTTTCCTGTTTAGGATTGGGTTTTCGGTACATTGTAAAATATTTTTCTTCTCTTTCACTACTAGTAAACCCTTGCGTCTTAGTGGCATTATCACCTTGCTTGTGGGGGTGTTAAAAATACACTTAAAACGTAGACATTAGTCGTAATTAAACTCATGTCGATATCCATTTGGTTAGGAGATTCTGGATTCACCCCATTACGTGACGTGTAGTCGAAGTACTGTAAACCCTACTGAGAGGGAATTGTTTCTTACCTGGGATCGAATTCCCAAACGTCGGCGACTCTCAAAAATACGCAGCTAATTCAACCACTGAGAAGGAACCTATGATTATTAAGCTTTTATTTTATTTTATTTTTGTCTAAAAACACTTTTTTATTGAACTCGCTTTCCAACTTTCCGACAAACATTATTATTATTATTATTATTATTATTATTATTATTATTATTACTATTATTATTACTATTATTACTATTATTATTATTACTATCATTATTATTATTATTATTATTATTATTATTACTATTATTATTACTATTATTATTATTATTGTTATTATTATTATTACTATTATTATTACTATTATTATTATTACTATTATTATTACTATTACTATTATTATTATTATTACTATTATTATTATTACTATTATTATTATTATTATTACTATTATTATTATTATTACTATTATTATTACTATTATTATTATTACTATTATTATTATTATTATTACTATTACTATTATTATTATTATTACTATTATTATTACTATTATTATTATTAATGTTATTATTATTATTACTATTATTATTACTATTATTATTATTATTACTATTATTATTATTACTTTTATTATTATTATTATTATTATTATTATTACTATTATTATTATTATTATTACTATTATTATTATTATTATTATTATTATTATTATTATTATTATTATTATTATTCCCTTTGATATCTGGCGTTTACACATTTCTTTCCGGGTCCCGCCCAGGGACCTAAGGTTAGAAATGGCATCATGACACTTTCCACTGCAAAAAAAAAAAAAATTACATAGATAAAGCCCTTCGTAAAGTGTGGGCTGTACTTGTCAGAACAATTTTTTGTATCTCTTTGAGGCATGGACTTCCAGGGATCCCTTCAATCAGCCTACTGGAATCTTTTCCAACAAGTCCAAGGGCTCCAACTACAACAGGAATTGTTGATGTTCCCATGTGCCACATTTTTGAGATTTCGATTTCAAGGTCCTTGTATTTTGACAGCTTTTCGAATATCTTCAAAGATACATTGCAGTCTGCAGGGACTGCCATATCAATAAGGAGGCACTTATTTTGTTTGTGGTCTTTAATAACAATGTCTGGGCGGTTGGCTTTGGTTGTTCTGTCAGTGTATATTGTGTAGTCCCATAGAATTGTAACAGGTCCTATCTCCGTAACCGGGTCAGGGTGGTGTTCGTACCAATTTCTTCCAGTTTCCTTCCCATAGGAGTTGCAAATTTTCCAGTGCAGATATTGGCCCACTCTGTCATGCCGGTTTTTATATTCAGTGGATGCCAATATCGTGCAACCTGATATAAGATGATCAATGGTTTCTGGATATTTGTCACAGAATCTGCATCTTGGGCTAACACAGTATTTAAGTATATGTGCTTGATAATTCCTAGTTAACAAGCATTGGTCTTGTGCAGCAATTATAAAACCCTCAGTTTCACCTTTCAACCCTGCACTACGTAGCCACTGATGGGTGCGGTTTTTGTCTACGTCTGCTTGTTTGGTACGGGCAGAGCATTGGCCATGGAGCGGTTTATTTTGCCATTGTTTCTTTATCTGGTCGGTCGCATTTGTCTTTGCATTTTTTTTAAAGTTTTTTGCAGCTTCAGCCGGTGTACAGTGATGTATTTGAATTTCCGTGCCCATTTGAAGCTCTTTTTTTAATTTTTCGGCTTCCTTTACTACAGAGTAGAGACACTTCCTACTTTCATGTTCCTTGACACATACCATCATCCAGTCTTCTGTTTTTTCCAAGTATCTTTGGAGGCCAATTGTTGTACTTTTGTAGGATAGTTCTAGTTGAACTAGTCCTCTGCCTCCTTCGGATCTGGGCACATACAGGCGATCAATATCAGCTTTGGGATGATGCATGCGGTAGCAAGTGAGGAGCTTTCTCGTTTTGGCGTCCATTCGCTTAATTTCAGCTATGGTCCAGTTAAGTAAATTAAAGCTGTATTGCACCACAGGAACAGCTAAGGTGTTTATAGCTGATATTCGGTTTTTTGAGTTTAGCTCAGTATTTAGTACCAGGCGTACACGCCTGTAGTACTCCTTTCTTACCTTCTCTTTCATTTGGGAGTGTTGTATGCCATCTCCCTCACTAATTCCTAGGTACTTATAAGCTTCATCATGCTCCAATTCTCTAATCTTCGTGGCAAAATCTAAATCTATTAAGGGTGCTTCTAAAATTCTACCTTTCTTAAATGTTACTTTAGCACATTTATCTAATCCGAAGCTCATGCATATGTCGTCACTAAAGTATTTTACAATATTAAGTAGGCCCTTCAACTCATTGTCGTCTTTGGCAAAGAGTTTGAGATCATCCATGTATAGTAGGTGATTGAATATGTTGTTATTTATTTTGTAGCCATATTATTATTATTATTATTATTATTATTATTATTACTATTATTATTACTGTTATTATTATTATTATTACTATTATTATTATTATTACTATTATTATTATTATTATTATTATTACTATTATTATTACTATTATTATTATTACTATTATTATTATTATTATTACTATTATTATTACTATTATTATTATTATTACTATTATTATTACTATTTTTATTAATAATAATAATAATAATAATAATAATAATAATAATAATAATAATAATAATAAATGAAGCAATAAAAACTTGTCCCACCTCTCGACCTTTCAAAATTCCCCCCACCTCCTGCAAAATTATTTTTTTACTATAGGCACGCTTTAAATAAAAGAGCATATACAAATGCGCCAGGCTCCTTTATCCTTCAAAGAATTTTCGGACAATGGTCACCCGTAATGTCCTGTTTTTTTATTGTGAAGCGACCAGTGAACATTTCTAAGCCGCTCTCATCTCTGTACACATTAAGTGAAGAATTGATTTTTTTCCCTCATATCGAAAAGAAGAGAACAGATCTAACACAAAAGAAGTGGACATTTGTTTATCGATATTTTTTTCGTGATCTTCCTTTCCCTGATTGATGCCTCTATCCGTGAAGACCCCGTCCCATTCCCTCAAGAAAGCAGATCGATTCCAATTGAATACCGATTGGACAGTCAAAAAAGCAAGCATCATTTAACGCGTATGTTTTATTTAAAACTAATAGTTGATAAACAAGAATAGTGGTCAATGCCCTATGATACTTTTTTCTTTTTTCTTTTTTTGATTTATTTTCTAACTGGGCTAAAAGAAAGTGTTGTCGGCTATAAATCCCAGACCTGTGTCAAGGGATCTGATGTCGAAGAAAGCTCTTAGCTGTTCAATATGTTGCTTAGTGTTTGAAGTGAAAGAATCAAATCGAAAAGTTATCGATTATGGGGGTTCGATAAAGACAGTAACTTGTTCGACATTTCTACATGGATGTGAAAGAAAGAAATATGAACGACTTGCGAGATAAAATAGCCATTTCTGAAGGCTTCATTTGACGAAATGCCAATATAATGCAAATTAATTGCTAAAGAAATAACTGGGCATTTCCGAGGAGACGATGTGTTGGTCTGTGTCATCAAACGATACAATAGCAATATTAAAGATTTCTCTGTATTTCCGAGATGAGGCATTGTAACTATTTGCATTATTTACAATGTTCGGTCAGATGCCCCCATCTTTATTGTCATATTCTCGACGTTTCGGCCGTTGTACGCCCCGGACTTCTTCAGGATCTATATTTCTAAAATGAGGCATTGTAACTATTTGTATTATTTACATTGTTCGGTCAGATGTCCCCATCTTTATTGTCATATTCTCGACGTTTCGGCCTTTGTACGCCCCGGACTTCTTCAGGATCTATATTTCCGAGATGAGGTATTGTAACTATTTGAATTATTTACAATGTTCGGTCAGATGTCCGCATCTTCATTGTTATATTCGCGATGTTTCGGCCGTCATACGCTCCGGACTTCTTCAGGATCTATATTTCTGAGATGAGGCATTGTAACTATTTGTATTATTTACATTGTTCAGTCCGATGTCCCCATCTTTATTGTCATATTCTCGACGTTTCGGCCGTTGTACACTACGGCCTTCTTCAGGATCTCTATTTCTAAATTGGGGCACTGTAGCTATTTGAATTATTTACATTATTCCGTCCGATGTCTCCATCTTTACTGTCATATTCTCGACGTTTCGGGCGTTGTATTCCCGGATTTCTTCAGGTCTCTATATTTCTGAGATGAGGCATTGTAACTATTTGCATTATTTACATTGTTCGGTCCGATGTCCCCATCTTTATTGTCATATTTCCGATGTTTCGGCCGTTGTACGCTACGGACTTCTTCAGGGTCTACTTTTCTGAGATGAGGCATTTAACTATTTGCATTATTTACATTGTTCGGTCCGATGTCCCCATCTTTATTGTTATATTCGTGACAGTTCTGCCTTCTTCAAGAACTATTTTTTGGAAATGAGACATTGTAATTATTGACATTATTTACATTGTTCGGACTGTTGTCCTCATATGTATTGCCATACTCACAACGTTTTGGCCGTTGTACGCTGCGGCTTTCTTCAGGATCTGTCTAATATTTCTGAGAAGATGCATTGCCACTATTTACATTGTTCGGTGTGTTGTCCTCATCTTCGTTGACATATTCACGACATTTTGGCCGTTGTACACCCCTGCGTTCTTCAGGTGATATACGTCGGAATTTCAAACCGAACCATTTATTTCGTCGACTCTAATTCCACGTCCCATGCCTCTTCTGGATATCTCAGTTTCAGTTATTTCCCTTTTATTAACTCAACTATCCAAGAAAGTTTTTTTTCACCTCTGCTGTGACCAGGTACTCATTTGATAATAGCGTCGCTTGACGTATTCCGTTGATGACCCAAAGAGGTGCGAGTTCAATACCAGGCAACGGCAGAGGTGAACAAAATTTGGAGAGTTGAGTTATTAAAAGGGAAATAACTGAAACTTTGGAAAAGGTAGGAATCCATCTCTTCTCCCCCAGATATCGATAAAATAGCAGGTCAAACTAAATATGGTAACCTTGGGTGGCGAAGAGTATAGGAGAAGGAAAACCTGAATTCAAAATTTTGGGGACGTCTGGCATACTGTATACAAGTTGTCTGTATTCGGCTTTTCCAAAAGTGTTTTTTTTTCTGCACATGACTGTATCACAATAATTAAATAATAGGTGAAGTTATGTATCAAAAGCATCCAACTAAAACTCAACAAAATTCATTACGAGTGTAAGAACAACGTATTCAAATGCATTTAACAACCATTTAAAGCCATTTTGAATTTCTACCAATTTCTGGTCAGCTCCCTTATATGTGGACGCTTGTTTTACAAAAAAATTCCATAGCTACAACGGATAAATTCGCGTGTGTTTTAAAAGTCACCATCAGAACGCATTGCAGATTTTATATCTGTTTTTACAAATAAATATGTTCCTTTGCCATATGCTTTTCAGTCAGCTTACACTGAAGATCCATTTCGGTGAAACCTAGGTAGGTAACTTCTGACTCACTAGGATTATATACATATATATATATATATATATATATATATATATATATATATATATATATATATAGGGTGTCCATAAAGTTCGTGTGCACTTTAAAAAAGTATAACTTTATTTGTATTTGCGATAGAAATAATTTGTAAAAAGGATTAGAAAGAAGTAAATCTATATTTTTTAAGGTTTTATTGAAATTTTATTTAAGTTTCCACATGTCCTCCATCATTAGCAATACAAAGGGTAATACGATTTTGCAGTTCACGGAAGACATTTACCAACTGATTCACAGTAATGCCTGAAATCACATTAGTTATTTTAGCTATACTTAAAACTAGATACATTAAACTTTATAACATTTTTACAGATTATTTCTATTGTATATACAAATAAAGTTATAATTTTTTTAAAGTACATACGAACTTTATGGACACCCTGTATATATGTATATATATATATATAGGTGTTTGTATATGTGGGTTTAGTAGTTATTATTTTTGTTTGGAGTTTGCCCGTGTGTTGATTTGACGACATTTTTACGTCAGTACGAGTAGTTAAATATCTATTAGATTCTTCATGAATGGATTTAATAAAGTTTGGTGTTGTAATTTAGCGTTTCTAACTTGTATTTATTTCTCCTTATCTCTTGTATTTTCTTCATATCTCATCCTCTGATGAGGTTTTAACGAAAGCGAAACATGTTAGAATCATAAACTCTACGTATTTGTTAACTATTTCATCATTTTGTCGGATTCCGAACCATTTCTGTATTTTGCCCCATTATATATATATATATATATATATATATATATATATATATATATATATATATATATGTATATATACAGGACTGGTCAGAAACAGAAAAACTGAAATTCTAAAGTCAGAGTATATATAGTCTCTTCATCTAACTTAAATCTAATATAAATATGTCTCCATTAACCATGTCCTGAAGAAGGTCTATTTGACCGAAACGTCTGACGACGACAGAATAACAAAAACAAAAACAAAATAAAAACAGTAAACTCACATATTCGGATTTTGCTTTGTCTTTTCCACATTTTCATCATACCGTCGGATCTACATCCATACATTTGCTTACATATATATATATATATATATATATATATATATATATATATATATATATATATATATATATATATATCAATTATATAGTGCGTATTCAATTTATGTAACGTAAATCATTCAAACGAAAAACAAATACTGAAGCTAATTATACGGCAAGAATCACTCTCGCAAACAATATTTAATAATAAAATACAATCAACTTCGAATCCGTTAATGAATGGTATGATCCTTGTTTATAAATTCCGGTTTTATCAGGTCTTATTTTTTCTACGAGCCGGGCTTTCAGTCGTTTCGAACGACCATCATCAGGTAGACATTTCAGTGTGTTTTTGTTAAATTCCGAGTAGTAATGCGACATCAAAAGATTATGCAGTCCGAAAGAGTGTTTTTTTAGCAATGAGATATTGTTAAATGTAAGAATAATTTTGGAGCGTGCAGTCGCGACGCTGAGGTTGAAATTTTTTAAATTTGAAAATTGTGCGTTCTTGTACTGAAGAAAGGTGGCATGAACTAAATTGTTCAATAGTTACAGTAAATGTCACAGTTATTATCAGGAATTCGCACTTAGGATCAAGTTATTTTAATATCAATTATGTAGTGCGTATTCAATTTATGTAACGTAAATCATTCAAACGAAAAACAAATACTGAAGCTAATTATATGGCAAGAATCACTCTCGCAAACAATATTTAATAATAAAATACAATCAACTTCGAATCCGTTAATGAATGGTATGATCCTTGTTTATAAATTCCGGTTTTATCAGGTCTTATTTTTTCTACGAGCCGGGCTTTCAGTCGTTTCGAACGACCATCATCAGGTAGACATTTCAGTGTTTTTGTTAAATTCCGAGTAGTAAGGCGACATCGAAAGACGTTATATATATATATATATATATATATATATATATATATATATATATATATATATATTGGTAACTTCTTAAGTTGGGTTTAGATCCTGGATGTTTCTGGAAGAATATTGGTGTCAAGAATGATGATGCCTATGAACTGATGCGGAATTTAAATGGCCCCTTTCGAAATGCGAATGGTAAGCAATCATCTCTGTAACTTGGATTCGACATTTGATTTCAGATTGGTGTTGGCTACATGGCTTTAGGAAGGATCGAGGGTATCACAGAAAAATCGAAGATTAGGCTTTCGTTTGGAGGGAACATGTCCAGATTACCTTGTACAAGGTCTTGCGAGGGAAACGTCTGTCTGATTGGTGGGAGAGAAAGAAAATCACTTGCGGGTGTTTTTTTGTTTTTGTTTTTGTTTTTTTCTTGTTTTTGTTTTTTCTTGTTCTCTATCTCTCTTTCTATCTTTCTCTCTCTTTCTCTCTCTTTCTCCTTATCTCTCTTTCATTCTCTCTTTATTACACCCCTTCTCTATCGCTTTCTCTCTCTTTTTCTTCCACTCTCTCTCTCGATTTCTTTCTCCTTTTCTTACACTCTCTTTCTCTCTCTCTCTTCTCTCTCGTTTTCTTTTTCTCACTCTTTCTCTCTCACACTCACATTCGAACATCGATCTAAACATACATATTGACAACGTTACCCTCTACCTCTCTGTCTGTCTGTCTCCATCTTTTTCTGTATATATATATATATATATATATATATATATATATATATATATATGTATGTATGTATTTTAAAGAAAAACAGACCACTTTAAGGCTCCATGTAATAATTTATTTCACCATAGCCCTTTTAAAGGACGCTGGATCATCAGACTTCACTTTACTCTTTAACTATCAATATTGATAGTAAAATATTAAAATTAGAAATATTTGTTTTGATATTTAAACACTTAAGTCATCACCTAACTTTAAACATTAACTGTGAAATTTAAGGAAAAATTTAAATAGATATAAATATGTATAAATATTTTAAAATATATGTGCAAGTAGTGATATATCAATATACATAGGTACATGTCTATATCGATACATGTGTATGTACCTATGTCTGTAACTGCACATGTAAATGAACGTATGTATATGTGAGATTTACATAAGTGTATGTATGGTATATATATATATATATACATGATGAAACAAAATCTTTAATATTGCCTTCAAATATTACTGAGTATATGTATATATATATATATATATATATATATATATGTATATATATATATGTATATACATATATATATATACATATATATATATATATATACATATATATATATATATATCGTTCGTATTTTGATTGAAAATTAAACACAAAAATTCTGGTCATGTTATACAGTCTGCGATGGATAAATTGCCGCTATTTTTTTTAAAACTTTTGCGCATGCGCTTTGTTTGATCTTGGTTTATACAGTATAGTAGAGTCAGTTGGGCACCGTCTGTATGAAAACATGCACTATGGCGCAATTCAATCCACCCGAAATTCGGAAATGAGCCTACTGTAGTGATTGACATTTGCGCCGGAAGCTTCAATGCAAACATTTCACGCCGGTGTTATTTTCGTTTTGGCGTCATGTAGACGACAATCTATCCATCGCATGTACACGTTTTCTGAAATTTTTCACTCAGCATAAAAGACGTCTTATTTGAAACAGCAAGATTGCAAATACTCTCAACACAATAGATGATAAAATAATGAACACAATGTAGGCTGATAACAATTGCTTACAAATGATATTTTTTTTTTACGTCGGCCATATTTGTTCTTTGAGAATCATCGTAATGTTATAATTAGAAAGTTTTTGCTGAAGAGATAAAGTTTATTTGTATTTTGATTTTCTTATTTGGTGTAAATTGTTCTCTCTTCGTTCTTAATGAAAGACAATATTTTTTTTCATAGTTTAATGTATTGAAATATAATCAAGTCATATCAAACAGAAAATTATGATAGATTAATTAAAACAAAAAATGTATTACCGCATATATCTAGTTAGCCGCTTCCCCTCGAAAATTCGAAAATATTTTTTAAAAGCGTAAATTAGGAGAAAAAACAAAAAGCCATCACGTTCACTTCTATTCTTTAATATCCTGAAAAATTAAATATTTTACACAAATATATATGTACATTAAGACTTTAATGGATAATATGGTACGACTTTTCCAAAAATAAATTTATATAGGTGTGGTTGTACTCCGGGGGTTGTATAATACTCAAGGATTTATTCCTTGTTTTTAGCTTCAGAAACATGGGGATATATTGTGCTAATGCTGCATTATATACAAGAAAATACAGCGCGATGATTTTGAACCTCACCTGGTTAAGATATATCGGCAATATTTTATTCTCTCTTCATTCTTTATCAAAGACCTTATTTTTTATTTTATTTTCCTGGTTTATCAATATATAGAAATATAATGACGTCATATCAAATAGAAAAGTATGAAAGATTAATTAAAATGATTAAATAATTTACCGGGTATATCCAGTTTGGCACGTTTCCCTGAAAATAAGTTTTGAAACGGAAATTAAGAAAAGAAAAACGCAATGCCTAAATATGCAGTTCATTTCTGTTCTTTAATATCGCGAAAAAAATAAATAGTTTACTGAGATATATTTATGACTCGGATGGGATGTACTTGTAACAGGACAAAATCCTAGCGGACAAAAAAAAAACAGCCTTTTATAGACAAAAATCCAGTCTCATAAAGAAAAGTCACATATATAAAAAGAAACAGAATTTAACATTGAAAAAATCAAGGAACTTTTATTTTAAATAGAGATGATAATAATAATAATAATAATAATAATAATAATAATAATAATAATAATCTCTACCTATAAAAGGCAGGATGTGTTTGTTTGTGTGTAACGAATGCACGGCCGCAATTTTCGACGGATTTGCACCAAAATTTACATGCACATGCTCCAAGTTAATGAAAAGGCCAAGACCGACGTTGCATTTCCCAACTCCAACCGATAGTGGAAATAATCGATTTTTTCATGCTTCTACGGTAGTTTTCATGTAGTTTGCGGCCATTTTCTACTGGCCAGATAGCTGGCTGCCACGAATAGGCAGGAAGATTCTATTGGCCAGCGTGAGAGCCAACAGCTGACTGACACGAATGTTAACTAGCATAAAAAAATAAAAAATCGATAGCTGCATTTGTCACAAGCGGAAAAAATTTAAATCTGCATGGCACTTTACTCAAATTGGCTCATTCGCTTGCTTAAACTCAACGTTGATTCTGATTCCGCAGAACTGGGTTGGGTGTGAAAAAGTATTTCTTGTTAACATTCTTTTTTCATTCGGTTTTTCCAGTTACGAGTCCTTTTTTAAAGCTGATCGTTTTGTGTTCATTTTGTTTAGTTCTTTTTCGTAACAGATTTAATGTTTAGTATAGAGCTTAGAAAAAATTCGCAGTGTGAGATAGGCAAGAAGTAAGGCATGTAGCAACATCAGCACGGCAAAGGGCACTCCTTTAAAGGCAAGGAAGG
The DNA here is from genome assembly GCA_964036315.1 of Acanthosepion esculentum. NCBI lineage: Eukaryota > Metazoa > Mollusca > Cephalopoda > Sepiida > Sepiidae > Acanthosepion > Acanthosepion esculentum. Next base: position 8,545,315 of record OZ038516.1, on the reverse strand, counting down.
ACAAAAATATTTTAAGTCAAGTGATAGCGATTGCTGTATGAGTCGTACGATTTTTGAATCAAGCCCGGGCAACGCCGGGCCATGCTGCTAGTACAATCATATGTACTTTTGTTTTGAAAAAGATAAAAATTGCTGATGGGTGGAGGTAGTAAAAATAATAGCGGTTTCAAGGAAAAACCGTCCATTTAATTCTCCGTTATTATTATGCGGCCATGATGGTCCAAGTTTGTTAAAAATTTCATGATTGTTATTCTTTTCCTTTAGCTGTTTTGTTCCGTCCCTGCTGAGGAAGATAATGAAGTTATATCAAGCAGAAAAGAATGACTGATTAATTAACACCTTACAATATATTATGTGTAGTTTGCAGCTTTAACCGAAAATAAGTTTTGAAACGGAAATTAAGGAAAGAAAAACGCATTGTCCAAACATCCAGTTCATTTGTGTTCTTTCATATCGTCGAAAATTAGATATTTTACTGAGATATATTTACGACACGGATGGGATGTACTTGTAACAAGACAAAATCCTAGCTGCAAAAAAAACAGTCTTATAAATAGTCATATTGAAAAAGAAACAGAATTTAACATTGAAAATTCAACGAACTTTTATTTTAAACTTTAATGTCCAATTTAAACATGAATAATGATATACAGTTGTGTACTCTTTCTATGTAGAAGAAAAATCAATTTCACTTGGGTACTTTACTAGCTTATTGGTCTCCAGATATAGGTAAATAGCAGTATAGACTGGTTCCTATAGCCTTGAGTGGGAACAGGTGTAAGAGAAGGACAGTTCTCAATTCAAAACCAGCCTGGAGAGTGACGGGCTCCGTCAGACTATCTTTCCCAGGAAACTTATACTGCGGCTACACTACGTGTGCTGCCCCTACGAATATACCCTAGGAATATAATGAGGTCATATCATGTTCTGTCGAGAATTTTACGAGTTTATGGTTCTCTTTTGTCCTGAGTTATGGGTAAATAGCAGAGGGGCTTACAGCCTTGTGTAGTAACCGGCCTAAGAGAAAGAAAACTCTGAATTCAAAACCAGTTTTGAAACGGAAATTAAGAAAAGAAAAACGCAATGTCTAAACATCCAGTTCATTTCTATTCTTTAATACCGTCGAAAATTAGATATTTTACTGACATATATTTACGACGCGGATGGGCACTAATATATCAAGACAAAATCCGTGCGGCTAAAAAAAAAAAAATCAGAACCAACCTGAAGAGGGATGGGCTCCGTCAGACAATCTTTTCCAGGAAACATCACTTATACTTCTACAGTACATGTGCTGTCCCTACGACCTTGAGGAATATAATGAAGTCATATCAAATTCAGTCGGGAGTTTATGGGTCTCTTTTGACCTCAGTTATGGGTAAATAGCAGTATAGATTAGGTTTTATAGCCTTGGGTGTTAACCGGTCTAAGAGAAGGAAAACTCTGTATTCAAATCCAGCCTGTAGAAGGACGGGCTCCGTCAGACTATGCTTTCCATGAAATATCACATCTACTTCTGCAGTACAAAGCCCTACGACCCCGAGGAAATAATGAGTCATATCAAACAGAAAATCATGACTGATTAATTAACACCTTAAAAGTATGACAGATTAATTAACACCTGAAAATACATTACCGGGTATAATTAGTTTGCACCTTTCCCTGAAAATTCGAAAATAAGTTTTTGAAACGGAAATTAGGTGAAAGAAAATGCAATGTCGAAACATTCAGTTCGTTTCTGTTCTTTAATATTGTAAAAAATTAGATATTTTATCGTAAATTTCTAAAGAGAATTACTTAGGGATAGTTTTAATGTGGAATTTTATTATTCTCAAAGATATAATTTATTCCCGTTTTTACAAGGTAACCAAAAAAGTTCTGTCCGTTTTTAAAGGAAAAAAGAAAACGCTTCACAGTATGTGTAACTTATATTTAGTCTTCGAAGTAAACGCCATCGGCATCCAGCACCTTCTGCCAACGTGTCTCCAGCAGTTCAATGCCCTTGCGGTAGAACTCGGGGGTTTTTGACGCAAAGAAGTCCGTGAGGGCTTTGCGCAAGTCTGCTTCATTGGTGAAGGATTTCCAACGAAGATGATTATCCAGGGAGTGGAAGAGGTGGTAATAGGATGGCGCAAGGTCAGGTGAGTAAGGTGGATGGCACAAAGTCTCCTACTCACGTTGCTGTATGGTATCACTGACCACTCGCGCGACATGCGGCCTGGCGTTGTCATGGAGGAAAAGCACACCTTTGCGATTCACCAGTGCTGGCTCCTTCTGGCGCAATGCCTGTTGCACACGTTTGAATTGCTGCGAGTATAGGTCTCCAGTGACCGTTTGGCCCGTTGGTAGCAGTTCATAATGAACCACTTGACGACCTGTCCACCAGACACAAAGCATAATCTTGCGTGGGTGAATAGGTGGTCTTGTGGTGTGAGGGACAGCATCCTGAGGAGACAACCAATGTCTGGAACGCTTGGGAGTTTCGTACAGAACCCACTTTTCATCACTGGTAAGCACTCGATTGAATAAGGATGCGGTACGCTGACGAGAAAGCAGCGATACGCAGGCTGCCACTCGTTGTCCCTTGTGGACCTCCAACAGCGTTTGCGGAACTCACTTGCTCAGTTTGTACGTCTTACCTAGACGGTGCAGGTGAAGTCTAACTGTTTCATCGGAAACGTTGAACTGTCTTGCAAGATCACCACACGTTAGACTACTGTCCTCTTCAATGGCCGCCTTCAGGACTCCGTCATTCAAGACATGTGGTCGTCCACTGCGAGGCTCATCATAGAGAGACAAATCTCCCAACTTGAATTTTTGAAACCAACGCCTTGCAATACGTTCATCCACAATACTATCCCCAAACGCTTGACATATGCGGCGACTTGATGCAGCTGCTGATAAGCCCACTTTGAAGTCGTAAAGCAAACATCCTCGAACGAGATCTCTAGACAGTTCCATCCTTCTCACAGCTGTCAGGCTTATAACTGATGGCCGGTCACGGTGCGCTTATTTTTTTATAACGTCTGATGTTCCTACTTCCGGCTGTCCGAATTTGAAAACAATTGCTACACGCATTTCGTATATATTTCAACTTCATTAAATGACTAATCAAAAAACGGACAGAATGTTTTGGTTACCTTGTAGCTTCAGAAGAACAATACACCAGAAACAACGGTACAGGATTAAGCCAATGTTCTATGCCATTTCAGCCTGTTTATATTTACAAATTGATCTTTGAATATGTTCTGTCTTGTTTATTTGATTGTATTATTCTATTTCGTAACGGTGCATCATCACAGAGCAGACCCCATGGTTGTTCTCACGAGGAGTCCTTAACCATTTGCCTGACGTGTGCATTATATGTGATACACAGGACATGTGATTTCAACGACCATGCCTCAGATATGGTGTATACGAGCCATGATATTAAAAAAGTGATAAAACTAAGGACGCTTCTATTGCGTGGGGCGTCTGAGGAAAGGTCTAATCTAATATTTTGTGCAGCATATATGACCCCAGGAGGCTTGACTTATAATGAAAGATCTCAAATGAAAGACATCCATTTTTTCACTTTATTGAAATTATATAAGTTTTTCGTCCCATTTGATGCACAGAGCAGAGAGTGTAAATAACTTATGATTCTGTGCATCACGAGAGGTTGTCTATATATATATATATATATATATATATATATATATATATATATATTTTTGAAGGTACAAAATTTTATGAATGCAATAAAAGTGTGAAGCTTGATATTACTAGACATATTAAAAACGGGCGAAGCAACCGGTTTCGCTCCCGCTCTTCAGCCTTCCAACGGGAGATTTAATTTAAATTAAAAAACACAGAAAATGTACAATGAAAAGGAAATGTGGAGGAGGAGGTGAACAAATTATGAGCAAAAGGAGCTAGAGGCAAATCACAGCGAGTCCCAACAACTTTGGGTCCAGCACTTGCTAACATATTTGTGGGCTTTCAGGAAGAAAGAATACGTAACAATGTACTTTGTCCTCAACTATATCGTCGGTATGTCGATGATACTTTTTGTTTATTCAACAACGATGTTGAGGCCGATCAGTTCCTTTCTTTTCTAAATGGTATCCATCCAGCACTAAAGTTCCCCGTTGAGAAGGAATCCAATTGTCAGTTGGCTTTCTTAGATGTATTAGTACATCGAACAGCAACAAGTTTTCTTACTTCTATTTACAGGAAACCAACTTTCGCGGGATTGTATACGCGTTGGGACTCCTTTTGTCCCAGAAAACATAAGATAAACATTATCAGAACCCTCCTTCATAGGGCACTAAAGATCTGTTCAGAGTCCTTCTTGGACGATGAGATCAATTTTGTCAAGGATACCCTATGTGGTTTGGGTTATCCACCTAACACTGTTCATTCGGTCATCCGTGACAAAATTGAGGCGTTCAGAAGTGCCAAACACTGTGTTGTTAAAAAAGTGCCCGGTTTATCTAAGATTGCCTTGGATTGGAACCAAATGTGAAAATATGGTTAGACAAATTTCAAGTGTTCGTCGCTGTTTTTTCTCTGCTGAGGTCCGGATAGTTTTTCAAACCCGGCCCATGGTTCGTCCAGTGTGTAAAGACGTCCTCCCTCCTCATCAAATTAATTCTGTAATTTATAAATACGGTTGTAGTTGCGGGGCTGACTACGTAGGAAGGACGACACAACGCCTGGACATGAGAATTAAGCAGCACGTTCCTACCAAAATCAGGAGCCACACCTTGCCGTTGAATGGACACGTCCCAAACACCTACGGGTCCGGCATATGCGAGCAACTGTTAAAAAGCAGAGGGTGTGCAGCTAATTTTAGTGTTGACCGGTTCACTGTGTTGTCCCGGTCACACTCTTTATTTTAACTTAATGTCCTGGAGGCACTTTACATCGGGTCCCGCAAGCCTTCCTTGTGCAAACAGCGTGAGTGTTTGTTGGGGCTCGCTGTCATTTGCCTCTAGCTCCTTTTGCTCATAATTTTTTTTCTCCCTTCCACAATTCGTTTTCCTTGTATATTTTCTGTTTTTTAATTTAAATTAAATCTCCCGTTGGAAGCCTGAAGAGCGGTAGCGAAACCGGTTGCTTCGCTCGTTTTTAATATGCCTGTTCATATCAAGCTTCACACTTTTATTTCTGTGATATATATATATATATATATATATATATATATATATATATATATATATATATATATATATATATATATATATAGGGTGACCCCAAAAAAACGGGAATTTTTGATGTGCGTATTGCCAGACATGACCAAGTGGCAACACTGCGAGACAGTAACCTTGAGTAAATAAACATTTCGCCATTTTAGTAACGAGAATGAAATTCACAGTATCCCAGCTGTGGTGTTGCAGCAGTCAATGAGGAATCTTGACAGCAGATTTCAAGAATGCATTCGTACAGGAGGACGCCATCTACCGGACGTAATTTAAAAAAAATGAAAATTCCATCATTGTTTCTTAAATGGAATGTTTTAAGGTTTCAATTACTATCAATTAAATATTTTTCTTCCATCACTCTTGGTTTTATTGGATTGTTAAAAAGTTCCCTTTTTTTGGGGGGGGTCACCCTGTATAATGGAAATGGATTAAATCCGACATATATTTAATTTATTTGTTTAAACGTTATTTTTTATGGATACTCGTATTTGTGTAGATGCTCTGTTTTTATTATTAACCCTTGACCTGTCGTGCACATCGTATGTGATGCACAGGGAATGTGATTTGCACGTCCGTACATCAGATGAGACGCACACGAGACATGATTTTAAAAGAGTGGTAAAACTAAGGACACTTCAGTAAAGAGTCTTCTATTGAGCAGCACGTCTGGGGAAAGGCTTAATCTATTTATGACCCCAGGAGGCTTGACTGATCATATAAGGTCTCAAATGAAAGACGTCTATATTTCCACTTTATTGAAATGATCATAAACTTTGCATCACATGTGATACACAGAACGATGTGTAAATAACTTATGATCAGTACATTCTGAGCTACCTTGCAATAGTTATAAATCTGAAATCAAGCAAGAAAGTTTGCATAGTACACACGAAAATACCCTTGGTAGGCAAAGGGTCAATTTGAACGCCTCTTGGGACACAAGTTCAATCCAGACCCCAATTTCAATCCACGATACATCACAGAAAAAGCTGTAAAAAATGGTCGATTTTTGTAACACTCCGTTAAATATCTGACTTCGCCTCATATGCTCAAGCCTTTCAAAGAATCAGACAAAGAGAAAAAACTAGAATACTGATGTCATACTTGTGCTGAACAAAATTGCTTTTATTTAATCTACAGAAAAGATATTTCCTTCATAACACCCTAAGACTTCTTGGCCACAGGTTTACCACTAATATTAAGGGGAACGATTATGTTGAAAATGATGAAGAAAAGGATTGTCAGTGGTCAGGATGAAGGCAAGCATTACTGATAGAATAGAGCTATTATATGTATAATGGAAATGCATTGCTAATGATTTTCTATAGGAATGCATTGCAAATCAGGAAGAAAGGTATAGTCAGTGGTCAGGAATGAAGGCAAGCATTACTGATAGAATAGGGCTTTTATATGTATAATGTAAATGCATTGCTAATGATTTTACTATAGGAATACATTGAAAATCAGGAAGGAAGGGATTGTCAGTGGTCAGGAATGAAGGCAAGCATTACTGATAGAATAAGGCTATTATATGTATAATGGAAATGCATTGCTAATGATTTTACTATAGGAATGCATTGCAAATGAGGAAGAAAGGGATTGTCAGTGGCCAGGAATGAAGGCAAGCATTACTGATAGAATAGGGCTATTATATGTATAATGGAAATGCATTGCTAATGATTTTACTATAGGAATGCATTGCAAATCAGGAAGAACGGGATTGTCAGTGGTCAGGAATGAAGGCAAGCATTACTGATAGAATAGGGCTATTATATGTATAATGGAAATGCATTGCTAATGATTTTACTATAGGAATGCATTGAAAATCAGGAAGAAAGGGATTGTCAGTGGTCAGGAATGAAGGCAAGCATTACTGATAGAATAGGGCTATTATATGTATAATGTAAATGCATTGCTAATGATTTTACTATAGGAATGCATTGCAAATCAGGAAGAAAGGGATTGTCAGTGGTCATGAATGGAGGCAAGCATTACTGATAGAATAAGGCTATTATATGAATAATGTAAATGCATTGATAATGATTTTACTATAGGAATGCATTGAAAATCAGGAAGAAAGGTATAGTCAGTGGTCAGGAATGAAGGCAAGCATTACTGATGGAATAGACCTATTATATGTATAATGGAAATGTATTGCTAATGATTTTACTAAAGGAATGCATTGGAAATCAGGATGAAAGGGATTGTCAGTGGTCAGGAATTAAAATAAGCATTACTGTTAGAATATAGCTAATATAAATGCATTACGAATTGTTTTACTCTAGAAGTGCTATGAAATTCAACTTTGAAAGCATTGTTGGTGGTCAGGATTTAATATAAATACTACTGATTTTGTTATATGTATAATGTAAACGGTGAATGATATTAAGATAAAACTGCCTTGCGAAAAAAATTAATTGGCATTGATATCAGTTATGAAATCGTTTTTTTTAGGTTTGAATATTATTTTTTTTTTTTGCGTTACCATTATTAACCTCCTATTTCCTGGATTCTTTTTGCGTGAATTCCTGTACTCGCCTGGGCATCGAATGTCTGGCATGGTCGATTTGTATGGCTTCTAAAACTTTTTTTTCACCCAAATTCAACTCAGAGCCTCGACTTCCAATCGATGTGATTTGGAAGTTTTATATTTTGTTTTCATTTTTTTTTTTTTTTTTACTGATTTTGAAATATCGATCCGTTCTGAAGAAGGAATAGTCAGATCACGAATGAGAGGAATAAAAAAAAAAAAGGCCATATCACGGCCCATTCATTGATTCGTGAGAAGTGATTTAAATGGAACAGTCACGTGATGGAAAAAGAAGAAAAGGGAGAGAGACGTGTATGGCATGGGCGGAGGGTAACCAAAAAGGAAGATAGACATTGTAACTAATCTAACTTTTATTTATTCGACTGCGTAAAACAATATTTTTTTTTTTTTTCCTTTGTTTAAATTTGCCCCAGTAAGCGAAACATTCGTTTTGTGTTCTGGTGACTATTTTCAAATGAAAAAAAATATAGTAACATTATTTATTCGCGAACTTATGAAAGAGATGTTATTGTAGTCGGACATCGTTTCTGTTGGAGCAGTTTTGTTGTTTGTCAGTATTTTTTTGTTTTTCTTTTGTTCTTCCCATTATTTTTGTTACTAGAAACTGAGGAATTCTTTTCGTCTGAATTCCTGAGACGTTGCTTTGTTACAATTATAAATAATAAATAAAAGATATATAAAACATATCGCTGCTTGAAAGAATAATTCGATCAAATATTTACATAGACAATAAACTATTTCTGGATTATTAAGATCGCTAATCTTTTTTTTTCTGTACATACGAAAACACACAGACACACTTATCAATTTATCACTCAAGATAAAATACCTTCATGTACGTGTGGATTAGTGCTTATCGGTATGAACATTAACGTAGAGGGTTCAAATCCGAGCCGAGACCGTTGATTTCCATTTCGTACAAATACCATTAAAAAGCTATGAACCGGTCTCTTCAACCAACTCCGCTCGGTCTCCCGAGAACAGTCTAATAGATTGAGCATTACTATCGAAATATTTGCCTTGAGCAAAGAGGAACCCGGACGAGGCTTTGCCGAAGGTCAAAGTTTTGTCCGGAGAGGTAGGCAGACCCTGAACCCGTTTATGCGTGTTCTAAGGGAATATTTATGGCGAGCTACGGGCTCGGAGAACACACAGTAAACTCAGCCTTATGCCACATCCATCCCTCGTGGGAGTGGCTGTTAAATATTAACTCCACTAAGTCTCCACTGTCTAGTAGAAGAATGAAAATTCATTCGAATCCAATTGGGGTTATGCTCATTTTCGAATAAGTACCCTTCTCAGCCCAGTTAGTAATAGGTAGTTTCGATCTTCCACATGTCAAGGACAACAGTTATCAGCTTTTGTTGGGTTCATTTTCGAATAAGTAACCTTCTCAGCCCAGGTAGTATTAGCTAGTTTCCATCTTCCACATGTCAAGGACAGCAGCAATCAGTTTTTGATTGGTTCACTTTAGAACAAGTACCCTTCTCAGATCAGGTAGTATTAGCTAATTTCCATCTTCCACATGTCAAGGACAACAGCGATCAGTTTTTGTAGGGTTCATTTTCTAAAAAGTACTCTTCACAACCCAGTTAGTATTAGCTAGTTTCGATCTTTCACATGTCAAGGACAACAGCAATCAGTTTTTATTGGGTTCATTTTCTAAAAAGTACTCTTCACAACCCAGTAAGTATTAGCTAGTTTCGATTTTCAACCAGCCTAGGAGAGCAGAGACCAGGTTGTTTTGTGTTTATTTTCGAACAAGCACCCTTCTCAGCTTAGATAGAATTAGTTCTTTTCGACTTTCAATCTGTCTTGTAGATGAGCAACCAGTTTTGGTTGTGTTCATTTGCAAACCCTTGTTAAGATATCAATCCCTAACTTCACAACCCAGATAGAATTCGCTAGCTTTGATTGGCAACCTGTCTGGAAGAAAACTGAATTCAAATCCCTTTTTGTGTTGCCTTTTGTGTTTATTTTCGTACAAATTGCCTTGGAAATTTTTGGAATTTATTTCTTCTGACCCAAGTTGGTGTTCTGTATTCCTTGATAGAAACGCAGTCTCGGAGAATATCAACTCTTTATTCAAAACCGGTTTCTATATGAACTTTGCGTCCTTTTTTCACAAAAATACCGTTGGAATGGTATTAACCAATTTCTTCTCAACCTATTTGGTATTCTCTAGACTTGATAGGCAACCAGACTCGCAGAAGGACATCCGCTCTTTAACATACCTTGTTTCTTAATCTTTCCAGGAGTCTAATCAAAGTGCTTACTACAATGGTCTTGTGTTTATTCACCGATGTCCGGCTATGCGTTAGATATTGCTGGGTTACCTGTTAACCTGTCCGACCTGTAGATTAATCTAAAATGCAATTATAAGGCTATATAAATACGAATTAAAAAATAATAATCAATTTAAATAAATCCTGATTCTGTTGCAGATAAGAATCGACAGTTGGTGTTAGATAAATTCTTCATTTTTATAGTTTAGTGTCGTTAACAAAAAAATTGTCGATTAAATTTTGATGATGAAATTGAGATTAGACATATTACCATGAGATTTAAATGTCTAATGTGCTAAAATCTTAGCGTTTAAAGAGTTTAAAGTGCTTAAGGTTTTTAAAGTCCGTTTAATATATTTAAAGTACTTAAAGAGTTTGAAGACATTTTAAGTGTTTGAAGTTTAAAGTGTTTACAGGGCTTAAAGTTTTAAAGTACGTTTAATATATTTATAGTGCTTAAAGTATTTAAAGATCTTTTAAATTGTTTAAAGGACTTAAATTTTTTAAAGTGTTTATAGTGCTAAAATATTGCTCTTTAAATTGTGTTTAAAATGTTAACCGTGCTTAATGTTTTTAAAGTACGCTTAATATGTTTAAAGTGCTTACATTTTCTAAAGTACGCTTGATATGTTTAAAGTGCTTAATTTTTTTAAGGTGTTTATAGTGCTAAAATATTGCTCTTTAAAGTGAGTTTAAAGTTTTTACAGTGCTTAAAGATTTTAAAGTACGCTTAATATGTTTAAAGTTTCTTAAATTTTTTAAAGTACGCTTAATATGTTTAAAGCGCTTAAATTTTTTAAGTGTTTATAGTGCTAAAATATTGCCCTTTAAAGTGTGTTTAAAATGTTTAAATTTCTTAACGTTTTTAAAGTACCTTTAATATATTTAAAGTACTTAAAGCGTTTAAAGTTTTTAAAGTGTTTAAACTGTTTAATTATTTTTTTAAAGTGTTAAATTGTTAGTGTCTAAAGTGTGTTTAAAGTGCTTAACGTTTTTAAAGTACGCTTAATGTGTTTAAACTGCTTAAAGTGTTGATATATTAGTTTTTCAAGTGTGTTTAAAGTGTTTAAAATGCTTAAAGTTTAAAAGCCCGTTTACTGTGTTTAAAGTGATATTTTAAAGTGTTTAAACGGCTAAAGTGTTTAACGTTTTTAAAATGTTTAGAGCTTTTTGGTGTTAAAAAGTTTAACGTACCTTTTTATTATGGTGGAACACACCTAGTCTATAGATAATAGACTCCCCCACCTAATGGTGAAACATACCTAGTCTATAGATAATATACTCTCCCACCTAATGGGGAAAGAGACCTAGTCTATAGATAATAGACTCCCCCACCTAATGGTGAAACACACCTAGTCTATAGATAATAGACTCCCCCACCTAATGGTGAAACAACCTAGTCTATAGATAATAGAATCTCCCACCTAATGGTGAAATACACCTAGTCTATAGATAATAGACTCTCCCACCTAATGGTGAAACACACCTAGTCTATAGATAATAGACTCTCCCACCTAATGGGGAAACACACCTAGTCTATAGATAATAGACTCCCCCACCTAATGGTGAAACACACCTAGTCTATAGATAATAGACTCCCCCACCTAATGGTGAAACAGACCTAGTCTATAGATAATAGACTCTCCCACCTAATGGTGAAACACACCTAGTCTATAGATAATAGACTCTCCCACCTAATATAAATAGGAGTCAGTGAGGGTCGACTGGGGGTCGAATACGAAAGTAGTCAGCTACCACAACTAGATTACTCTGCGTAATACTTATTATAACAAGTTCCTAATGTTTTTGTACGTTGAACCTATTTAGGACCGGATTTAGTCCAAATACAGTTTCCACTACGGAAAGCAACTATACAACACTTTTAAATGTTGTTATGAAGATATTGTGACGGTGCTCATATAGTCCTTTTTAGTGTTTTCTTTTCTTTCTTTCTTTTTTACCTCGAGCAAATTGGGAATGTCCCTAATACACAGGTGGGTACGGTAAGTGAAAGTGAAAGAGAATAGGGAGGATAGAAGAAAGGACAATCAAGGAAGAGAGCACAAGAAGAAAGACAATGGCGTTTGATGTTGGATTTAAATGTTTGAAGACTGTAATTATCAGTGAAGCAAGTAAAAGATTTCCACAGGTAGGTAATGCGAGAAAAACTGTTGGAGTAGAAGTAGCGGTTGATTCTAGGTATTTTAACAGTCAACGGGTTGGACCTAATTGCCAATCTAGTATCACACATAAATTCATCTAGTCGGGGCATCACAGAATAAAAACCTGTCAGAGCAGTTGCTATTAATATAATTTGTAGAAAAGATAGAGAGAAGCCACCTCACGTTGGTTAGAACAGTTGCTAAAGTCGATATGCCAGGTCAGGATCGATTATATCGCAGATCTTTCTTTGAATATTGTCAAGAATCTCGAGATTCACAGGAACATCAGACCAGATATGGCATCAGTATTCTATGCACTGACGAATGGTAGATTTGTAAATGTGAAAGATGGTTTCTCAGAAGAACAATTTTCTTGCACGACACAGTGATCCAACTTTCCTTAGACGTAACAACTGATTCAATGTAGTCGCTCCAGTTCATGTCACTGGAAAACGTGAGGCCAAGAAAGCGGTGAGTCGATCCCCTTGAGTCTAGCGTCAGCCATCCTGATGGCAGGCAGAAAAGGTGGTTAAATGAAAGCAGTTTTGATTTGGAGGAGGTAAAATTTACAAGCCATTCCTTGCCCCAGTTAATCAATGATTGGGGTTATTTTTCAAGAGTAGCTCCCAGGTTTACTCTGTCAGATCCGACAGATTTTCTACTGAGACCGGTGTAAATGTTTCTGGATGTTTCACCGATGTACATTATTGGGCATTTTGTACAATCTATTCTGCATATTTTTTCCTCTGTCCTGTTGTTGTTGTAATCTCGTTTGATGCTAACAATACCTCTTATTGTTTTAGTGGTGGCGTTGACGAATTTTAAGTTAAGGATGGATAAGTTATTTTCGATGTTGACTGTTATGGGGATGGCATATGTGATTATGTGTAATTTTCTGTTATGGTATTTGGGACTATTGCTATCTGTGGATTTCCAGGCGCATTGACATTGTATAGGAAATTGTTGGACCGATTCACCTGGTCCTTGAGAAACTGAGGCAAAAGACAATCTATGAACCATGGGGTTCGATTTTTGTGTAACTAATGCCTTCAACATGTCCATGAATCTCTTTGTTTTTTCAGAGAAAAAAATGGGGTATGTGTTTATAATTGATGTTTGGACAGTCTCATCAGCACAGTTGTATAAGTGGATGTTGGTCTGTGCAGGGGGCATGTTTGCCATTCGTACAAATACCTCCCAGGCAATTCTGAACTTTTGGAATTGCTATGACGTCATCTCTGAGTGGAGCTGGGGGAGTTTGACTGCAGGGGCCTTCGTGTAGCTGTCTGATGTCAAAGGCGGCTCTTTTGTTAGTTTCAGGATAGCTAGGGCAGGTCCCATGGTCGTGACACCAAGTTCCTTAAGGATTTCCCGGTCTATCATAGAGAGACTATCCTTGGTAATGCTTTCTTTCACAAAAGTTTCAGCATAAGTCCTGGCAGAGTCAGCTGGAATGCCAATTTTGATAAGTAGCTCTTGCCAATCATCGGATCCTGTTCACATGACTTACCTGCTAACATGGCTGACTTCTTGGAAAAGCAAGCCAGCTAATTTTACCTCATTCATAGGAGAGTTCCTAATGCAGCAGGTGTGTAGGTCCATTTTGCTAGAATGGACCTGCCAGACTAAGTTTCATGAGTGATCTCTATTCACCCATATATCTCTCCATTAAATGACTCAGGTTCAGTTTTTGCTTGGGCTACATCGGGTCTACTTGTGTGCCTGACGAAGCTAACCGATATTCAACAACACCGGGTTTTATTTTATTGTTGGGCACTACAGCTTATCCATTTTGGGGGTGAGTGGGTTTTCTTTCTTCTTTTAGAGAGAGAGAGAGAGAGAGAAAAGAGAGAGAAAAAAGCAGATCTACCAACATTTTGAAAGTATGTTGACACTTACCGACGAGTCAGCCGAAAACGAAAAAAATCAGAGTAGATAGTATGAAGACCATAGAATAAATTCTGTTAGTGCAAAAATAAATAAAGCAAGTTAAATTCCATTGAGAGGACAAAATAAAGAAATGTCCCATTGCAAATCACAAGAAGTCATAATCATCATGAGAGACCCGAGAGACATTAAAGTAGACAGAGAGAAATATAGGGGAGAGATAGCTGTCAAATTCGGACTAGGAAGCCGAAAGGAACGTGGAGAAAAAAATGGGTCCAATGGTGCACGGCTTATGACCAGGGAATATCCAACACATGGTTCCAAGAAGATACAATACGATTATAGACATGGATAGGTCCAGCAAGAGAAACTAAAAAAAAAAACAAATTGACTAAATATCTATCAACAAAAGATTTAGGAATGCAATCGTTCACTGCAAAACCTACCATAGTGCCGAGTGTGGAAGCGACCATCGCTCTGTTATTTGTAAACTAACAGTGAAACTACGAAAATTAAAGAAGCCTAACACTGCACCCAAACTGGGATCCAGCAAACGTATGATCGACCCGAACCTGAAGGAAAAATATATGGACAGTGTGATAAGTAGATGCGAGAAGCTCGAAATAGGACACTACTATCCACACGCTGTTGAGGTTTCTTCTAGACTCGATGAATTACTTAATTATAATTATCTCAAATCCTCTTAATAATTTCTATCACTTGTATATCCTTGCTTGAACCGGTTTCTAATGCTCTGGATGGAGCGGCTTGGGGATAGTAGTCGTGGCTCGTGGGGGCACAGTCCTATGGTTAAAAGAGAAACTCGGATGAGTTTCACTACGGAATTTGCTACCTCTTCGTCACGGGGGATCGTTGGAACAGTTGGTATGACGTTTGCCTCCTATCGTAACTGTCCGGGTTTCAATTCTCGGCAGTGAATGCGCACTGCTAATGAGTCCCAAATGTAGGACGAAACGGCCGTCCAGTGCTTTCTGCATTCTGTTGAGGTTTCTTCTCGACTCGTGGAATTAGTTAATTATCTCAAATCCTCATCATATATATACATACACGTTTTGCATTTAAGTCACGCGTGAAACAAAAGCAGTCGTTAAAACGTCAGCTATTGAAAAATCTCTATGTTTTTTTTATCCAGTCCAGTAATACTCTCTTGAAGTCATCATGAATTTGTTTTTATTTCTTGTGATGCCTCCCCCTACAATATCTGTCTAGACGCTAGATACCCTCCACCAGTTTTTTTTTTTTTTGCAAAAGAGAACATTCTGACCAGCGAAAAGAGCTTCCTCTTCATGTCGACGAAAGCCTCTCCTTTGTCTTTAAGATTGATTTCAACAAATAAGGGTCGGGACATAAAAACTACGCTCGTCTTTAGAGGAAAGAACATAATAAATCGCGAATCACTGTAGAATGGGAAAAGTAGAAAAAGTAAAACTAATTCTTTTAACATGTATCTTTCTACTGAACCGTTTCCGTAGACTTATCTTCAGACACACCCTTTTCTTTGAAAGAATGCCATTAACTTGAATTCGATTCGTTGAAGTTCCAATGCATCCACTTGATGTCAGCTTCGCAATTTGTTGCGTCTTTTCTCTTTCCGTTCAATCAAATTTCCTTTCGTTAATGTTAAGAGGTTTTCGTCCGGTTCAATCCAAATGCCATTCATTTCGGTTTGGTCAGCATGAAACGGTCGTTTTTATTCTAAATTTAGTATTTTTCCCGTGTTAGAAAATAATTCAATGTTTGAATTAATAAAATATTTTTAAATAAAATTTTTAAATCTTGGTTATTCTGGAATCATTTTCCAGTCATTTTAATTGTGTTCTTAAGGCAACTATGGAAGACCATACAGCCTGTAATAGTAACCATAACATATTGGTAATTTCAACGTCTTTTGGGCAAAACATGAAGTTGAGATCTTTTACAACAAATACATATCTATCTATCTATCTATCTATCTATCTATCTATCTATCTATCTATCTATCTATCTATCTATCTCAGGCTGTCTGTCTATGCATCAAGGTCTGTCTGTCTATCTATCTATCTATCTATCTATCTATCTCAGGCTGTCTATCTATGCATCTAGGTCTGTCTGTCTATCTATCTATCTATCTATCTCAGGCTGTCTATCTATACATCTAGGTCTGTCTGTCTGTCTATCTATCTATCTATCTATCTATCTATCTCAGGATGTCTATCTATGCATCTAGGTCTATCTATCTATCTATCTATCTATCTATCTCAGGCTGTCTATCTATGCATCTAGGTCTGTCTGTCTGTCTGTCTGTCTATCTATCTCAGGCTGTCTATCTATGCATCTAGGTCTGTCTGTCTATCTATCTATCTATCTATCTATCTCAGGCTGTCTATCTATGCATCTAGTTCTATCTATCTATCTATCTATCTATCTATCTATCTATCTATCTATCTATCTATCTATCTATCTCAGGCTGTCTATCTATGCATCTAGGTCTATCTATCTATCTATCTATCTATCTATCTATCTATCTATCTATCTGAGATCTTTTGCAACAAATAAATACTTTATCCTTCAATTTATTTCATACTTTTCGGGACTTTTGGGACGTGCCACATAAAAGCTGACGGTGTGGTATATAAATATCAAGTGTTTGTGTTTTTTAGCTAAGCCGATAACATTTTTGTAATCGAAACTTTTTCGCGGCATCCAGCTGACTGAAAATAAACGAAAGAATAAATAAACAATTATATGAATCAGTAAATGATATTTGGGGTATCAAGTGACAACGAAGCCGGACATTTGAGGATTTCCGGTTGCTGGTCAATATTAGCAATGACAGTTTCTATTGAAGAAGTCTGTTCTGGTCCGCATTAGACAAGTGGCAGAAAGTTCCTTGTGTAGTTTTGATGCTGCTCGTTCCTGTTGCCAACCACGCCTCATGAGGTTGAAATGGGCACAGATTTGATCGGAGAAAGTACAGAAGGGAAGTGCTGATTGTTTGGGTGACACGACCGATGTTGACGTAATTGCAAGCTACCTACTTAACGATCTACCTACATGTCCGGAACGAGCAAACGAATTTTTTTATGTTCACTCTTTCCGAATATAATGCGATATTTACATGAAACATGTAGAAGTTTATCCCGTGAAAATTTCACGATATTCCTACTTTAATATTGTAATAAAAGTTAAAAGTTAATGATTGAGTAATATATATTGTCAACCGTTATATATCCTATATATTCTTGTAATATAAACTTTTCTTCCTATCACTGCGCGCTTGAAGCAACGTCGTTCAGAAATCTTCAAACTTGGTTTCCTCGTGGTCGTTTCATTAGATTAACAAAATGTATAAAGAGACTGGGATATCTACTCAAATAAGTGTGTCCACTAAATATAACGCTTACAATACTACTAATAGTAATTATAATACTACTAATAATAATAATAAGAAGAAGAAGAAGAAGAACAAGAACAAGAACAAGATGATGAAGAAGAAGAACAAGAACAAGGACAAGAACAAGAAGAAGAAGAACAACAACAACAAGAACAGGAACAAGAACAAGAAAAAGAAGAACAAGAAGAAGAAAAACAACAACAAGGAGAAGAAGAAGAACAAGAACAAGAAGAACAAGAAAAAAATGAAGAACAAGAACAAGAAGAACAAGAAGAAAAAGAAGAACAAGAAGAAGAAGAAAATGAAGAACAAGAAGAAGAAGAAGAAGAAAAAGAACAACAACAAGAAGAAAATGAAGAAGAAGAAGTAAAAGAAGAACAAGAACAAGAAGAAGAAGAAGAAGAAGAAAAAGAACAAGAAGAACAAGAAGAAGAAGAAAAAGAAGAAGAAGAAGAAGAAGAAGAAGAAGAAGAAGAAAATGAAGAACAAGAAGTAAAAGAAGGACAAGAACAAGAAGAAGAAGAGGAAGAAGAAGAAAAAAAGAAGAACAAGAACAAGAAAAAGAAGAACAAGAACAAGAAGAAGAAAAAGAAGAACAAGAGGAAGAAGAAGAACAACAATAAGAAGAAGAAGAAGCACAATAATAATAATAATAATAATAAGAAGAAGAACAACAACAACAAGAACAAGAATAAGAAGAAGAAGCAAAAGAAGAACAAGAAGAACAAGAAGAAAAAGAAGAAGAACAAGAGGAACAATAATAATAAGAAGAACAAGAACAAGAACAAGAACAACAACAACAACAACTAGAAAAAGAAGAACAAGAACAAGAACAAGATCAAGAGGAAGAAGAAGAACTTCAAACAGAAACGTAAAATAAAAGCAGTAAATGAATCTCCACCAGTCAAGGAAATACTCAAACAGAAACTGTAAGTAAAAGCTGAGAAAACAAGACGATATGAATAAACGTTGTAGGTTCTAAAGACAAAATAAGATTTTCCAAACGGAGATCAAGAACCTTTACAGAGAAATTGGGAAAAGCAGTTATGGAAGTAAAAAAGCCAGCATCTATTGAAGAAGCGAAAAAATTAGAACAATATTTGGAGAAACCCAAAGAAATCTAATTCCAATGCAGAGTGGATGATATGAGAACAAGAAAAATATGAAGGATAAATCTGTATAAGAATAGCAAATATAACCAAGAATAAAGCAAGGAAATCTCTAACAAAATGGCTTCAATAATAATAATAATAATAATAATAATAATAATAACAATAACAGAGTTGAAATCACTGAAGGGAAAAATCATATTAATGAAATAACCAGAAAAGTAACTGACACCTAAATGTCAAAAAGAGACCGGCTGCCAAAATTCAAATGACAATGTATTCTTAAGCCTTTGGTATTAAACATCTTGTGCAAGCATATAATGCTGCATTGCAAACATTATTAAAAGCCAGTCCAGAAGAAAACATCACACAATTAAATAATGTCATATATGCAACAGAGTTGGCAGCTACTGCAACAATTAACATCAAGAAAAACAAAAATAAACCACAGGCAATAAAAGCCCAATTGGAGGGCAAAATTAAAGCAATAAATAAAGAATCAAACGAGATTTATCGATACGAGATGAGATTTCAAGAAATTCAAATGTTTCAACACGAAAACACCAAAGATGAAGCGAAAATGTGTTACAAAATCAGTAAATAAAATTCCTCCATTCAAGAAAATAATTAAACAGAAACTGAAATTTAAAGGCAGAGAGAAAAAAACGAAATAAAAAACGTTGTAGATTCTATAGACAAAATAAGATATTCCAAACGGAGCTCAAGAAGTTTTATAGGGAAAAGCAGTCATAAAAGTCAAAGAGCCAGCATCTGTTGAAGAAGCGAAAAAAACTATGCAAGAATATTTGGACAAAAGTCAAAGGAATATAATCTCAATGTATAATGGATCAAACGAGAACAAGAAAAATGTGAATTATATACTTCTATAAGAATGACTAATATTACCAAGAATAAATTAAGAGAAGCTCTTAAAAATGGCTTAAATAATAATAATAATAATAATAATAATAATAACCGAATTAAAGAAAAACAGACTTGAAATCACTTGAGCGAAAGGTCACATTATTCAAATAATCAGAAAAGTAACTGACACCCAAATGTCAAAAAGAGACCGGCTACCAAAACTTCAGATGACAATGTCCAATGAACATTTATCAGAATCATACAACGCTGCATTGTAAACATTGTTAACGGACAGCCGACGGGAAAACATCGCAGAAGTAAATCATGTCATATATGGAACAGATTTGGCAGCTACTGCAGAAATTAACATCAAGAGAAATAAAAACTTAAACCACAGGCAAAAAAAAACACACTTGGAGGGCAAAATTAAAACGATAAATCAAAGAAACAAACGAGATTTATCGAAACGAGACGGGATTTCAAGAAATTCAAATGTTCTAACACGAAAACGCCGGAAGTTGAAGCGAAAATGTAAAATAAAGCAGTAAATAAAATTCCACCAATCAAGAAAATAATTAAACAGAAACTGAAATTTAAAGGCAGAGAGAGCAAGACGATATGAAAAACGTTGTAGGTTCTATAGACAAAATAAGATATTCCAAACGGAGATCAATAATTTTTACAGGGAATTTGGAAAAACAGTTGTAGAAGTCAAAAAGCGATCATCTGTTGAAGAAAAGAAAAAAATAGAACAATATTTGGAGTAATCCAAAGGAAGTTAATCCCAATCCAGAGAAGATCAAGAAAGAATGATGTCTAAACCTCTCCAAGAAAGGAAATATATAACCAAGAATAACGTAAGGCTAAATCTCTTAAATATTGTTATAATTAATAATAATAATAATAATAATAATAATAATAATAATAATAATAATATTTACAGGGAAATTGGCAAAAGCGGTTATGTAAGTCAAAAAGTCAGCCTCTATGGAAAAAGCGAAAAAAATTAGACCAATATTTGGAGAAACCCAAAGTAATCTAATCCCAATGCAGAGTGGATCATACGAGAACAAGAAAAATATGAAGGATAAATCTCTATAAGAATGCCAAATGTAACTCAGAATAATGTAAGGCAAGCTCTAACAAAATACGCCAAATAGAAATCCCCATGAAAAGACAAGGCTTTCGGCTTTTTCATCCGTCATCAATCCTAACACCTTTCCGCAAACTTTATCAATCCTAATTAATTACCCCGATGAAATACCATAATGGATCGTTGTAGGTATTGCATATCTCCCTCTAAAAACGGTGAAAGAGAACATCCAAAAAATTACAGAACAATAACATGTCTGCCTACCACATATAAATTAATCACGCCTTTAGTGACAGATATTCTTGTTTTTGATAATCTACTATCTCTAAGAAAAGATCGTATTTCGAATATTGCATTATGTAATATTATTCCTTCAGGAATTTTCTATGGGATGCTAACATATATTAAAAGTTAAAAAAATAACCATAAATACTTAAAAAAGCGTATATTCCCGAACAATTTCTCTTTCCAAAATATTGCTATTTGTGCTGTTATAATGTCTATTATCTAAATAATATTACTGAATATTTTTTAAACATTAAAGTATATTTAATCGCTTAAATATTATTATTATTAATAATATTTACAGGGAAATTGGCAAAAGCAGTTATGGAAGTCAAAAAGCCAGCCTCTATGGATAAAGCGAAAAAAATTAGAACAATATTTGGAGCAGCCCAAAGGAATCTAATCCCAGTGCAGAGTGAATCATACAAGAACAAGAAAGAATGATGGCTAAACTTCTACAAGAATGGAAATATATAACCAAGGATAATTCTAGAGATGTTCTAATGAAATATCCCAAATGTAAATCCCCATGAAATGACAAGGTCCCCAACTTTTTTATCCGCCATCAATCCTAGCACCTTTTCGCAAACTTAATCAATCCTAATTTAATTACTCAAATGAAATATCAGAGACGCTAAGGTTTTGAATACAATGAAGAGAGAAGGATATAATCAAGATGATCACTTTTTACACAGTATCTGAAACAAAATATTGGGAAGGAAACTCACACCAGCATTAGAAAGAACGATGGCAGAGATCGTCAGAATTCGAATTTCCAGAAAAACTGCTTTAAGAGAACAACAGTTTGGTCAATGAATAGCTAATGTCTTCTGCATGGAAACGGAAAATCACACCATTAACATTACTATTGACACTGCCAGGATGTCCCCGACCCTTTTACTAAGATTTAATCACTTTCTCTGCGAACAAAGTAAATATATCTGGTGATACCTGAACTTATTTTAGAATTTCTCCGGTACCGTACGTAGGAAAGGGCTGCATATATTTTACAAAAGAAGTGTAAAGTGTTGAGTGTTATTCAAATTAGAGCATCGGTCATCTATCTCCGGGTAATTGAGTTTGTGCTGTGGGCTTTTCTTTCAGTAGAATTCTTCCTCCTGCTTGAGATGGAAGTCACTATTCGTGTTAAATAAAATGAAAGAAATAAAAGTTGAATTAAAAAAAAAGCAAACAAACAAACAGAAAACGACGTGCTATCAATGAAGAAAGATGTAGCAGAAAAAATGTGCTTGAAAATTAACGGTATAAAAAAAGGGGGCGGTATAATGTATACAAATATAAAGAACCCTATACGAGCTTCATTGATGAAATATAGAAGTTAAGATTTAAGGTGAAGGAGGTAAAAAAAAAGACGAGATAAAAAGAAGAATAGAAATACTTAAATAACGGTTAGCAGAAGTTACGAAAAATGGCGTCGAATATAGAAGAAATGGTGGTTGAATAGGAAAACGTAAGAAAAAGGCGGGAAACAACATTGGATTCGGGCAAAGAGAAAATTAATGGGAGAAATGAAGGAAAAAAATTGCACTGACAAACAAAACGTAAAGAGAAAATAAAACATGATTTTGTTGCATAAGGGAAAAAGCTATAAACAAAAGCGGGCAAAATTTCCTCGAGAAAATAAAATATGAGATTTCATTAAACTTAACCTCGCCGGGAACAAGGTCAGAGCAAGGGAATTTTGTTAAAATTTAAAGAGACTGCTTGCATTGCGAAGGATTGTGATTTCCTTAGGTACCGTGTCCCTTCAGGACGTTGGGGATCATGGCTCCTCACAACTTCCTGTCCGTTGTAGCTTTTGATAATTTTTTGTCTTTTTGTGGTTTGTCATAGACACTGTTCCACCATCCATTCACTAAGTATGTTATACTTTTTTTTTTACTTTGTCCTTCTTACCATCAAACTGTCCTGTGAGTATCAAAATTTCCAAGCCCTCTTTTCTAATTATTGCCCAAGAAAAAAGCGTTTTTTCACCATTGATGGTGTTGTTCATGATGACGGTAGTCTTTGAGTGTTAGAATCCAGAGGTTGGCAGTGAATATTTCGAAGACAGTAGGGAAACATAGTTCAGGTTAGCAGTGGATATCTCGTTTCAGTACCAGGGCGTAATTCTTTCTTCTGTTCTGGTCATCTTTGGTTCTGACAGGTTGGCATTGGGTATTCGGAGAGAGTAACCAAAATGGCCGCCTTTATACAAGACGGATTGAATATTTCCCGTCTCCTGATTGGCTAACCTTCTTTTGGGGAACTATAAAGTGTGTTAAGTCATTTGGGTTTGCTCACTAGTATATAATGTACTCAAAATAACTTAACAGATGGTAATGAGAAAAATAGCTGTTTCCACATAAGGAAACATTCGGCATTCATTGACCGAGCAGCCAGCTACTCTTTTCAGTTGAAATCCATAAAATCTTTCGCATAAACAACTTTGTTTTAGGGAAATGGGTTTCTCAAGTTCAGTAGCTGTTATAACTCTTTCTAGTATTGATGGCGGTTTCCTTTCCAACCTTTTGTTTGCAGTAATGTGGAATGTCAACATCTTGATTATTTTCTTTTCGATTTAGATGTCATATTCATTTTAGTTGTTGCTGATGTTGGTAGTCCTCAGGTGACGTGATTTATTTTATTTTATTTTACTCGTTAAAACCTTTTACACCACTAACCAAGCAGCCAGTATTACTATCGGTTGAAATTTATAAAATATTTCTCTTAAAACACATTTTTTAAGGAAAACATATTGATGGGGGTTTCATTCCGAAATCTCTATTTGAAGTAGTGTAGAATGTTAACACTTTTATTATGTCATTTTTTTTTTTTACGTTTTGTGTTACATGTGCTATTTATTTTAATTGTTGCTGATGTTGAAAGTCCCCAAGTAATGTGGGTCTTTCAACACAGTTCTTTATTTGTAATTCTGTAGAGAAAATTAACGAAATTCGAAGTAGATGGTTCCCCTTCAAAAAAAAAAAAATCACGGTGTGGTGGACATTTCATCACCGCCGACTCAACACCACACTGTCCAAAGATCTTCGTGACAATTCACCTCCAGGACAACTCATCACCAATCTGGCATCAAATACATAGCTTCAGACAAGTTTTGGCTGCCATGGTGTGCACACTTAGATCGTCTTTGAGTCGGAGAGATCTTGACAGTTTAACTGTTTGTCTTAGTGATTGATTAGTTACAACAGCCTGTTTGATTGACTTGTGTTTCATTTTGAAGGTCGGACAAATAACCATATTGAAGCATCAAATAGAAGATTAAACGCAGAGCTGCGGATGGAGCATCCCACAAAATGGAGATTCATTACGGTGTTAGTAAAAGGTCCAAAGAAACTGAGATGCATTTTTCGAGAAATTAATTGGAGGTCATCCTCTTCCCTTAAAATGAAGGCAGATAAAAGAAGTTTGCAGATTGTTTCTTCTTCTTTTTTTTTACAAAGATCTCCAACGGGATATTTGCTTACAATTTTCAATAAATTTTTAAATTTAAAATAAAGTCATGTATTTAAAAATTCCCTTTAATTAATTACTTTTAATCAATTATTTATTTGGTTTTAAAATGAATAATTCAATCAATATATGTCTACCTTTTTCACTCACCTGTAAAGTAGGCGTATGTCTATATATATGATAGTATATTTAAAGCAGATCTTTGTGACATAGTGCAAACTGTTTAGATATCTACATTATTTTAATTTAGATTAAATTAGAATTATATGTACCGTTTTTTTTTGTTATTTTTTTTAATCAAGTAAAATCTGGACGTATTTATAAGATGGAATATCTAAAAAGACGAGAGGGGACATCTCATCACCGCCGACTCAACACCGGCCAAACGATGTTGGCTGTCATAGTGTGCACATCTCTTAGATTGGCTTTGAGTCGTGAAAATTTTGAAGTTTTATCTATTAGTTTTCTTGATTAATTATTTACAACCGCCTATTTGACTGACTGGTGTTTAATTTTTAAGATTAGACTAATAACAGCACTGAATCAGTAAATAAAAGATTTGTACACAAAACTGGCAATTGAGCAGTCCTAAATATGGAGATTTGGTACGGGGCTGTCTTTGAGGAGATTGTCCAGCATTCACTGCCATATAAGAGGACAGATATCATGTAACAATTCCGGAGACTTTTCTTTGTTTTTAACGATTTTTTTCTTTTTCTTAATACTGAGCTTTTGGAAGGCACCTTCGGTAAGCCGTAGAAAATGAATAACTTTTTGACTCTAGTGTAAACCAAACGTATGTCTAAAATTTCGGATACTAGTGGAAACCTGGCATATCTACCTTTTTGTATGGATTTATCTTTCTCTCTCCCCTAGTTATGGGTTAATTAGTAAAACTTTATCATTATGATCTCCAAAACAAGAAAAAATATTTTCAGAATCTAAAAATATATTCTGGCTTTAAATAACCTGCGAAGGGTTGACGAGCCGTACAAAATGAATAATTCAATCTATATATGTCTACCTTTTTCACTCACCTGTAAAGCAGGCGTATGTCATTTAGGATTGTATATTTGAAGCAGATCTTTGTGACTAGTGCAAACTGGTTAGATACCTACATTATTTTAATTTAGATTAAATTAGAATAATATGTACTGTTTTTTTTTTGTTACTTTTTTTTAACCAAGTGGAATCTGGACGTATTTATAAGATGGAATATCTAAAAAGACGAGAGGGAACATTTCAACACCGCCGACTCAATACCGGCAAACCGTTGTTGGCTCTTATAGTGTGCACATCTCTTAGATCGGCTTTGAGTCAGAGAGGTTTTAAAAGTTTCGCTGTTTGTGTTAGTGATTGATTAGTTACAACAGCGTATTTGGCTGACTGGTGTTTGCTTTTGAAGATAGGACACGTAACCATATTGAAGCATCAAATAGAAGATTAGACGCAGAGCTAGGGATGGAGCACTCCACTATAAGAAAATTCATTACGGTGTCTGCAAAAGGTGCAAAGAAACTGAGATACATTTTTCATGCAATTATTGTCAAAATAATTTCAAGAAGTCTATGAAGGCAGATGAAATAATTTTGTAGATTGTTTTTTTCTTTTTACACGACGATTTCCAACCGAATATTTGAGGGGGGATTGCTTACAATTATCAATAAATTTTTAAATTAAAACTAAAGACATATATTAAAAATTATCCTTAATAAATTTTATTCAGATTCCAAAAGTTATGTTTTAAAATGATCCTTAACAAATTACATTTATTCGGTTTCAAAAAGTTATATTTTAAAAATGACCTTAACAAATTACTTTTATTCGCTTCAAACTGTTATGTTTTTAAAAGGATCCTTAATAAATTACTTTTATTTGATTTTAAAAAGATATGTTTTAAAAAATGATGCTTAATAAGTTATTTTATTCGGATTCAAAAAGTTATCTTTTAAAAATGATGCTTAATAAATTACTTTTATTCGGTTTCAAAAAGTTGAGTAGGTTGGTGGTAAATTGTTCTGGAGTTGAGTTGTCATGAAAATGTGTTGGCCAATGTTAAATCGACAATGTTGAGTCGGCGGTGTTGAGTCGTCCTGCATCCAAAGCTTCAGGCTTCTTTCGCTCAGTCATTTATAACCAGGTGGCTATTTAAGACTCGGGTTTGTAGTTTACTAATTTAGTTTTGTAGCAATTTGCGATGTTGAGCGAGACTATCCTTGCTACAGCCGATTCTACGTTGTCTGATAAAAATGTCACTGGACTGTTGCTATGGTAACGGAGCTAAAGTACGCAGAGTAAAGTCACTTGGTACATATTGCCCTTGAATACTGTCGCGCATGCACACTAAGTTATAACTTTCGGTGCTTGGAAGGAAAGTATGTAGAATGTGGCAACTTGCCACACCACAGAAGTTCTATCAGTGACCATGGCTTGTGCAGTAGTCTTTGGCTAAACACAATACTCCTCAGGTCTCAAATCC
The DNA here is from genome assembly GCA_964036315.1 of Acanthosepion esculentum. Classification (NCBI taxonomy): domain Eukaryota; kingdom Metazoa; phylum Mollusca; class Cephalopoda; order Sepiida; family Sepiidae; genus Acanthosepion; species Acanthosepion esculentum. The sequence goes on along the minus strand of OZ038516.1, from coordinate 8,518,546 downwards.
CACCTGAAATGAACAAGATTTGAAGATGTCTATGAATTAATGGAAACGACGATAAATAAAGTGTGTGGCTTCAGAAGGGTTCTACTTCGAAGGAGATTAAATTAGGATTGATATGTGTTGTAGTTTTCCCATTAGAGCACCAGTACCTTTTTGATTACACTTTTTTTTCTTAAGCATTTCACCCCAAGCAAGGCAGGAGTGCCACTAGCATGCAAGGGGTTCCAGAGGATTGAGAGCAAGAATAAAGAGTGGTGTTTGAGGAAAGGATAAATAGAAGGACGGGAATCAGGATCAAGGCATCAGATGATGTCGATTGACATTATATTGAATAGTTGAAGATTAGAGCTGTCAGGGAAGCAAGTAAGAGGAAGGGAGTTCCCCTGTCGGGAAGTGCGAGAGAAGAAACTGTTGGAATAGAAGAGGTGCTTGCATTTAACTGTTTCGACAGTGAAAGGGAATCGACACATGGAAGAAGGTGTGTTTCCAAAAGTGGACCACTGTATTTAAGTAGTTCACATAAGACATGATTAGAAAAAAAAGCAAAGACTAATTGCTTTATCAAATATGAATGTACTGATTAGGTATTAATATATATATATATATATATATATATATATATATGTGTGTGTGTGTGTGTGTCTGTGTGTGTGTGCGGAAAATATAGTATATATATTATTATATATAATATATATATATATAATATATTATATATATAATAACATATAATATAATAACAATATATATATGTATGTGTGTGTGTTAGTGTGTGTGTGAAAGTGTGCAGAGTGTGGTCGTCTCACCAAGCCACATAGGTTCCATCAGTGAGCATGGCTTTTTAAGCAATTCTTAGCCAAACATATCATTCCCCATGTCCGACAACCACCATCTCACACCTTGCGACTTTTTCCTTTTGCAAAAATCCAAATTCCACTTAAAAGGAAAAATATTTGAAGATGACGAGGAACTCCAAGAGAATGTTACGAGGCGGCTGTTCGCTGTCCCACCAGGAATGCTTCAATCAATAAAAACGACGCTGGATAAAGTATGTGGCTTCAGAGGAGGACTACTTCCAAGGGGATTAAATGTCGAATTTATATGTGTTGTAGTTTTTTTTTGTTTTTATAGTACAAGTCTATATAGTCTTTGATCAGATGTATTAGTATTTGATCGATGTATTTTAAATGTTTAGTATTTATTAAAGCAAAATACTTAGCAGAGGATGATCGTTCGTATCCCATCTATGAATATCAACATACCAACTAATTATCATTACACTGGCCACAGCGGTGGGTGACGGTAGCAAGGGGACTGTTTGTCACTTGATCCTAAGGTAAAGGCGCAATATGTTACTGATGTGGAAGTTAAATGAGTGAATAATCACTTAAAAGAAAATAGAACAAAACCTGTAAGCCTGGGAAGTGAAGCTAAAATAATGGCGTTCATGGGCGCCATTACGCATGCGCACAAAGCCGTGTAAAAGTAATGGCGGAAACGCATTCGGTGGACATCACATAATAAAAAGAAACGAACAAAAAATGGGGGTTGGAACGCGATGAACGCCAAGCTCTGATATATTCGATAATATGTTCATCAATAAAAATAAATAAGATGAAATGATGCGCCGGAAGATTACCACTGACATCACTTCCGGAATGAATCTTATCGCCTCATTCGGTTGAGTTTCAAGCATAAGCACATCATTATGTCCATCGACATGATATATTTTGTCCATTTAATAACTATGTTTTATTTTAGGACTACACTATCAACGAAATATCCTGAGAATTCCCTTATTCAACATATTTTCCAATAATATATATATATATATATATATATATTTGTCATCCACAGACAGACTGTTTCGCTGTTTCACAGCTCATCAGTGTGGCTAGACGTCCGGTTGACTCTAGCTAGATCGACTGAATTGGCGTCAGTCCGAACTTCTCCCACTAAGCCGTCAGCGTACGGGACGGGATGAGACTGGATTTTAGCGTGTTTATTTTTAGATTCAGATAAACACACAGTGACTGAGATTGACTCAATTCTGTCGAAGAGTCGTGCAGTATTAGCTTAAATAGTCACTGTTTACAAATTCACACCTCAAACCAGAGGGCTCAACCGAAATTAATTTTTCAGGAATATATATATCGTGGCCTGACGATTGCATCTAGGATGAAACAGACTGTCGCCTCTAAGTGCTGACTTCTATGTTCAATTTTATATTTACACACGCTCTATCTCTGATATTGAGCACTTTATCCCATAAATATAGCACATTTTAAGACTATATTTCTTCATATATATATATATATATATATATATATATATATATATATATATATATATATATAAAACTATTAACCTAAAGAGCCAGTGTACGGGGACAGCGTACCCTGACCTTCTGCTGAGGTGAAACCTAGGTAGGTTTAACTGGCTCTTTAGGTTCATAGTTATATATATATATATATATATATATATATATATATATATATATATATATATATATATAATTGAACATATAAGTCAACACTTAGAGGCGACAGTCTGTTTCATGCTATATGCAATCGTCAGGCAACTAGTGCTGTTATTTTTCTCGGTTATTTATATATAAGGGTAGGTGGTGCATTGTGGGTAATCTGTTTTGGCGGTTACTTTTACCGGAAGTCGTTTATTTGTTTATTTATTTATTTGTGTCAAATTATTTTACTTGTTTTAATTTAATTTTATATATATATATATATATATATATATATATATATATATATATATATATATATATATATATATATATAAGCAAATATGTGGATGTAGATCCGACGGTATGATGAAAATGTGGAAAAGACAAAGCAAAATCCGAATATGTGAGTTTACTGTTTTTTATTTTGTTTTTTGTTTTTCTGTCAACGTCAGACGTTTCGGTCTAATAGACCATCTTCAGGACATGGTTGTTGGAGACATATTTATGTTAAATTTAAGTTAAAATGAGGAGACGATAGTTACAGGACTAGTCAGAAACAGAAAAACTGAAATTCTAAAGTCAGTGTTCTCTTTCTTGGATTCGGTTACGCTGGCGCAGCGTGGGCGGCGCTGCGAAAACGCGCTCCCAAGAAAGAGATTTAATCTTAAGTGCAAAGGGGGAATTCTATTTAAAAACTATAGCTTATCGGTACGTTTGTCAAGCATTAACCTTGCTAGGAAAGCTGATATGTTGAAGAACCCCGGTCTAGTATTTACCGTACGTGAAGTGGATATTATGCCTGCCTCGTAGATCTGTCTAAGGTTTTTATTATGGATATATTTTAAAATCTTCACAGAGTCGAAATCGAAATTGTGATCAGATTTGGCTAGGTATACAAACAAAGCAGTACTTAAATTACCGAGGCGAATATCTCGTTTATGTTAGGAAACACTAGATTTTATGGACCTACCTGTTTCGCCTACATAACTCCAGTTGCAGTCTCTACAAGGGATCCGGTAGACGCAAGCATCGGATGTAATATGCTGTCTGCTGGTGTTATTCATATTCGCAGTATATTAAATAAAAATATATGTTGACTGGCTCTTCATGGTTCATAGTTAGATTTGCTCTACTTAGCGTATTGAGCACTTTACGTCGTTACTTTTGATTTACTCGTTTTGGATTTTTTTTCTTTGGACTCAAATGATAGCGATTGCTGTATGGGACGTACGATTTTTTAATCAAGCACGGGAAACGCCGGGCCATGTTGCTAGTAAGAACTATGGGTGTTGCATAAACACAAATGCGCTTGAGCAAATGTCTGCAATAAGGGATTGGTTTGCCACCCTAATAGACAGGTATCCTTGAATACGAGTGACCAGCAATATATATATATATATATATATATATATATATATATATATATATATATATATATATATATATATATATATATATCAGTGTTTTAAACGGACATAGAAGCCATAATTTTTGTTTCGAAGTATACAGAGAAATCCAATCATTTAGACAGGGGCATTTTATAGTTCTTATGTAAATCCTTATTATTTTATAGTTCTTATATATATATATATATATATATATATATATATATATATATATAGTGTGTAATTTGGCAGCAACTTTTCTTTTAAACATGGAGTATTGAATGTTAAAGACAACATAGTCTTGCATATTTTCTTTTGAATTTTCTCATATTCTCTAATGAGACTTTTTATTTAAAAAACATATATATATATATATATATATTGTGTGTATTTAGGCAGCATTTTTTCATTAATACATGTTTCATTAAATAATATAGATAAGTGTTGTCTATATATTTTATGTAAGTTTTTTTCATATAGTCTGATAAGCTTAATAACATTATCATTAAACAATGAAAGAAAATCACAATATTGATACATATATTTTTTTTAATCCAATCTAAGCTTTCGGCTTACATAAGCCATTATCAAAGATGACAATTACACAATATATTTATGCAATACACGAACAAGAAATTGATGATAGTCTTATTTGTTTACATGGATGATTTCCCAGCAACGATAAACACGTGCATATAAGACGCTGAAAGCGAAAATCGCACAACAGCCCATGACGGCACACATGACCACGCGAGAGTGAATCCGATGAGTATTGAGTATGGAAAGCCGTTGGTATGAACCAATGACTTCTGTTACTAATTATAGGCATTTAAGGATATTTTTGGAGATTTCATAGTTTATTTTGTTCAGGTTAGGTTTCAACTGTTTTATGTATATAGCTTCAAGAATTTTTAGTTTTTGTTTATTGTTTTCATGTTTAAGTATAGTTGTCTTTTCGACGAGGATTTTCCGGAATTGTGTATGCGTCCAGGCATGTTGTTTTAAATGCCTAAAAATGTCTATATATATATATATATATATATATATATATATATATATATATATATATATATATATATATATATATATATATATATGTAGCGCGATGGATAATGAAATAACACTGACGTTTCATTTTAACGAATATATTTACCAAAGTTACGCCCCAAATATCTTGAAATACCAGAGTAAATTTATTCAATAAAATCGCCATTGGCTTCACCACGGCCTTCAAGAGACTTCGGAATCTCCTCCATATTTTCTGAGCGGTCTCCTTGTTTAGTAGTTGGTAGATGCCTTCAGTTCATCTTTGATGTTACAAAGAGTGTTGTTGGTCTCCCCATCAAATACGACCCCCACATAATAACCAAGGACGTTGCAGTCTGCGGAGTTAGGTGCCCAGGCGTAAAGGTCGATGTGGTTCCAGAAATTGTCGGAAGGCCATGACTGTGTTCTTCTGAGTGTTTGGCACGGTGCAGAGTCCTGTTGCCAGACATAGGGTCTTCCAGCAGCCACTTGAGCCAGGGTAGCACTATTCTTTTCAGAACGATCAGAGTGAATTTTCCGAACTGCCGTACCTTCGTTATCAGCATTAGACTTATGCAACTCTTTCCGAATTATTTGCACTATCGTCAGATTGACACCGAAACACTCGAAAATATTCGTATTAGAGCCCCCGGTGCGAATACCAAACAGTACAGCATGGCGTTTCCAAATTTCTGGGAGACTGAGTTGCGTCATAGGGCTCTTTTACTCACAGACGGCACCCAACTCACCCTAATATATTGTGCTTCGACAAAATAAAAAAGCAAACAAAGTGCACGCAGAAAATAAAAAATTTGAAATGGCGACAATTTTCCCATCACAATCAATATATATCTATATCTATATCTATCTATCTATCTATCTATCTATATATATATATATATATATATATATATATATATATATATATATATAATAAATGTCAGGTATTCTTATCAGATTTCGAGTGTATATATATATATATATATATATATATATATATATATATATATATATAAATGTCAGGTATTCTTATCAGATTTCGAGTGTATATATATATATATATATATATATATATATATATATATATATATATATATATATACACTCGAAATCTGATATGAACACCTGACATTTTTTTCACTATTTACATTATTCGGACTATTGTCCTCATCTTTGTCGCCATATTTATTACAACCTTTCGGCCATTGTAAAAAAGAATTGCAATATGAGCTCTGGTAACAAAATGGTTGTTGAGACATTAGGTTTATAATACCTAGAAATTCATACACAAATGTCCTCAAGCCACAGTGGATAAAAGCGTTGGTTAGATCCAGTGACAGGACCCAAAGAGTGTGAATTCTATACCCGGTTAAGGCCGTGGAGAACTTGTAGATGGGAATTAACAGGAGATAACTGATAACTGACATCCATTAAACATGTCACGTGGAACTAGACCAGTCTACCCCAGTGAGCGAAATAACGCGTTCAGTTTGACATTCCAAGCACCCGAAGAAGGCCGGAGCGTACAACGGCCGAAACGTTGTGATAAATATGGCGACAAAGATGAGGACGATAGTCCGAATAATTTAAATAGTGTACATAATACCTCATCTCAGAAATATAGACAGATACTGACATTTTTTTTACTTCTATGTTCATTCAGGAGGTAAGCGATCAGGGATCTCTTCCTTTTTTTTTTGCTATCTGTTGGTTCCAAAACTCTTTCCCCTCCCCGATTTATAGGTAGAAACATACAAATGCATGCTGGGATTTCTTCCATGTCAGTAAATTAGACATATCTGCAGAGACTTAATAAATATATACATAGATAGATATAATAATATATAGAAATGACACAGGAATTATACAAACTAAGCCCTCCTACGCACAATAAATTATTCAAGAACAACATAACCAAAACACACAAAAAGCACCAAAAACAATAGAACACGATATCAATAAAGAAGCTAAAGCAATCGCTCAAAAATTAGACCTAGATGACCGAATAAGTTTCATCAGCAAGGCCAAAGCCTTTATCAGACTAAAAGACCACAAAGAAAATTTCAAAACCAACCCTGCATGCAGACTCATAAACCCGGCCAAAAGCGAACCAGGCAAAATAAGTAAAACGATACTAGAAAGAATTAATTCTGAACTTAGGAAGAAGTTAGGAGTAAACCAGTGGAAAAACACAAAAGCAACCATTGACTGGTTCCACAGCATAAATAACAAACAAAATTGCCACTTCCTACAATTAGACAGAAAAGAATTTTACCCATCCATAACAGAACCCATGCTAGATAAGGCCATCAACTTAGCTCAGGAGCAAATAATAATAAAACCAAACGAAATCGACATCATTAAACACCCCCGTAAATCATTACTATTTCACCATGAAGAAGCATGGATAAAGAAAGATGGGATATTTGACACTACAATGGACAGGTATGACTGTACCAGAATTTCTGATGACTGACGTTGACAGACCGCTGTGGAGGAGATTTAGCATGTCTTTTTCATTCAGATCCACCCCCTCCCTACGATTAAAAATGTTAAGGGGGGGAATGATGATGATGATGATGATGATGATGGAGATGATGATGATGATGATGATGATGATGAAGATGATGATGATGATGATGATATTTGCCAAATGTCTACGCTGTCAGCTTGTTAAAAGCAAATTTGTTTCTGACCAAAAGGTTATTAAACGCTGTTATATTAAAGCAAGTGAGGTAAAAAAAAAAAAAAATAATGCTTAGAAATAAAATCGTCGGTTGTTTATTTAAATCAAGCATTTAAAATGTCCGGCAAAAAGGTTTCATAATTTTCTACTTGATCGAATTTCAGAGTTGATGAAACGTAATTTTGTCTTGACCTTGTTTTGATGAGAGAAGCTAATTAAGTTAATGAGTAACTAATTGGTGTTAATAAACTCTAATTAGACAAGCACTACATAGACACACGTCGACCTTACAATCGACTCTTCATTGGCGGCTAGACGATCAAATTACTCAATAAAAAAGTTTTATTTATTTCATCTAAGACAATTATAAATCGTTGACTTTTGATGAATATGAGAACTGACTCAATTGGAAAGGGCTTTTGCACAACTGTGTAAATGTCGACACAATTTGAGTTAACAGCTTTGAATTTCAGACATAAGGAAGATGACGAAAACACTGAGAAAGAAACCTGTTTGATGTTTATATTTAAATGAAACTGTATTGTTAATCATTTCAGAAAATAATGTCAGATTAAGTAAAAATATAAATCAAATTATGGAGACATACACACCATCACATTATTGTTGCTTTTTATCCAATCACTCTGGCTCTATACACTCTTCCCTATTACTATTGTTTTATTACTAGTTTTATTCCATCTTATTATTGTTGCTTTTTATCCCAACACTCTGGCTCTATACACTCTTCATTATTACTATTATTTTATTACTAGTTTGATTCCATCTTATTATTGCTGCTTTTTATCCAATCACTCTGGCTCTATACACTCTTCCCTATTAATATTATTTTATTACTAGTTTTATTCCATCTTATTACTGCTGCTTTTTATCCAATCACTCTGGCTCTATACACTCTTCATTATTACTATTATTTTATTACTAGTTGTATTCCATCTTATTATTGTTGCTTTTTATCCCAACACTCTGGCTCTATACACTCTTCCCTATTACTATTATTTTATTACTAGTTTTATTCCATCTTATTATTGCTGCTTTTTATCCCAACACTCTGGCTCTATACACTCTTCATTATTAGTATTATTTTAATACTAGTTTTATTCCCTTACATGATTTTTCTTGATTCTATTTTCTCACGAGACACTCTTGTAGAAATATATTTGATTAATGAAATAACCCATGGTCAAAAAATTATTTTACTTCTTAATATAACTTCTTTGACATTCTCTAATTTTCATTATTCTTTCTGTTGATTTCATCTTGCGAAAAATTAAATTCGGAGAATTTTTACTAGAAGGTTTCTTGACATATTCTTAAATAGTGCAGCACGTATAGCCTGAACTGGCTGTTTTTATTCTCCTTAGTAAGAGAACTTCAATAACAAGGATAATCAAGTGAGTGAGTTGTGACTTACATTTTTTTTCTGCTTGTATCTATTCCCGACCGCGTGTGTTCGCTAAGTGGCAAAGTTCTCACTGAAGTAATCCGTTATCCTCTCGCTAACCGGAAATTCGTTAATTCACGCTTTGATGAATCCGGTCATAAGCTTCCTCTTTTTCTTTCTTTCCTTGAAACTATATCATTTATTTGTTTATCTTTCCACCAATGAGGATTTTTGCACGGTGGCGAATATTTTCCGTGGCATGAAATATATAAAAAAATGACACTTCTACCGCAAAACACCGCAAAATAATGATATTATTTTTTCTCCTTTCACTAATAGCTTCAATGAACGCGGTCTTCGCCTCTTCCCACATATAATGTGTTTTCCAGGAACTTGGACCGATTTTAAATATGAATTAATTTAATTTTTTTTTTCTTTTTCTTTAAGATTTAACAACTTAAGTCTTTGGCAATTTCAACCATGGAAAGATTGACAACGAAACAACGTGTTAAAATTATCAAACCCTATTACGAAAATGGACGTTCAAACACAATGCAATGAGAAGTTCCCAGGTCACATCATCTCTCGAAACAGCAAAGTTATTTGGCCACTACTTGACTTGACGCCTTTAGATTTCTTTCTTTCTGGTCATCTCAAAAGTAAAGTCTATGCCAACAAGCCAACAACATTTCAACAGCTGAAGAATGAGATAATAAGGCATATTGGTGAGATCGAGGAGCAAAAATTTTGACCATCGATTGGGGGTGTGCCGCCGAAGCTTTGGCGGACATTTGGGCGATATTATTTTTCATACATAATTGCCATGACTTAAATGACATGATCAAATAGAGAAATAAATAAATTATCACCAATAACACTGATTTATTTACTGCTGACTTTGATCCCTCTTAATGAAACACACTTTAGTTACAAATAGTTACAAATTTTTATTGGTTTAATATATAGAGAAGCTAATTATTGAATTGCCTTCTTTTACTGTTTGTTTACCTAATACAAGTCCTAAGAGCCACTCAAGGTAGAGTTTTACTGAAAGAGATTATCGCAGGAGATACGAGTGTCGTTTAGATATTTTTGATCTTCACCCAGAAGGAGTTTTAGAAACAAGACATTTTTTTTACTATTTTCACTATTTTTTAATACAGTCCCCCCCCCTCAGACATGTTTAAGCACTGCAATTTTATCCCGGAAGAAGGTGGCGCCCTGGTTCTTCAAAAACTCTTCCACAGCGTGTATGATCTTATTATTTCAAAAATGCAACCATACAGCCGTGTGAGCAGGCGTTTTATCCTGGAGCAAGAGCACCCCTGACTTCATTTTACCCTCTGCGTTTCGACTTAATTTCTTCCTTCAGTTGTCTTATTTCTGATACATAGTCTTGTCAATTAACATTTTTTTCCTCTTCCAGGGGTCCATCATGATTACGCATTCAAAAAAAAAAAAAAAAAAGAAGAAGAAAAAAAAAGAAGGCATCACCTTGCCAGACGCTGCCTGCTTGAACCACTTCCAGGGAGAAGAACCAGGGTGTTTCCACTGTTTTCTTTGAGTCAGTTTCGAAATGGTCAACCCGGGTTTTAGCGGGAGTTACTAATCTGCGATAGAAATTATCAGGGTCAACCTCGAAGCGAGTCACAAGGGTCCTGCAGATGCCAACCTTTTCAGCTTCTGCTCTAGTTTCAACATTCTTGGAACCCATCATGCAGACAGCTTTCTCATCCCCAAGATCTCAGTTAAAAAGTCTGGACAGAACCAGAACTAATGCCTATGACCTTAGCTCTCTACTGGAGAGTAAGATGTCTGTCATCCAAAAGGTGAATGATATCAACTTGTTCATCAGCGGTTGAGGTTTTTGGACAACCTGACCGAGGGTCATCTTCTGTGCTGTCCCTGCCCCGCTTGAATTACGCAGCCAATTCTTCCAAATTGCATAGGAAGTAGAGTCCTAGGCGAGTACCATGTCCTCATGGATTTGCTTGATATCCTGGAAGTGAGTCAGAAGTGTCCAGGAGATGTCAACAGAATTCTTGGAACCCACCATGTAGGCAGCTTACTCATCCCCAAGATCTCAGTTAAAACAGTATGGACCGAACTATAACTAATTTCTATGTACTTAGGTATCTGCTGGAGAGAGGGACATCTAACATCCAAAACTATACGACCTGACCCCTGGTCATTTTCTGTGCCGTTTCTTCCCGTCTTGAATTCTGCAGCCCACTTCTTCACATAGGAAGGGGAATCCTCACCAAATGCCAGTACCATGATTTCCTTGGCTATTATACGATTCTTTTGCAGATAATTCATCGGGTTTCTCTTTCGTCCATTTTTAGATATGTCGCCAACCTCTCAACTTTATGTGGGCTTCACCTGCACAGAAAGTAAGAGAGAAATCTAAATTAGTTTTTCGAGTAAGAAGTGGTAGGGTGTCTTCTAACGAAAATTGACTTTCCCAAAGACCATAGCTCGCGACTCAGGATTGAACATTGGGAATCTGGGGGACAGAAATACGGGACGGAACAGTGTGGACAGGGACTGTCGATGGAGTTCCGACCAAACATAGGGAGGTCGAAAGAAAATGGTACTGATTATGAGATATTAAGCAATAAAAGAGGGAGAGGAGAAAAAAAAGGACATATAAAGCAATAAATGAGAGAGAGAGAAAGTAAGAGAGAAAGAGAGAAAGAAAGAGATATAAAGCAATAAATGAGAGAGAGAGAAAGTAAGAGAGAAAGAGAGAAAGAAAGAGATATAAAGTAATAAATGAGAGAGAGAAAGTAAGAGAGAAAGAGAGAAAGAAAGAGATATAAAGTAATAAATGAGAGAGAGAGAGAAAGTAAGAGAGAAAGAGAGAAAGAAAGAGATATAAAGCAATAAATGAGAGAGAGAGAAAGTAAGAGATATGAGTTTGTCGGCCACTGCCACGGAACGGACAGGGAAATCGTCTCATCCTTACTCCTATGACATTCTTCTGGAAATGTCTTCTCATGAAAACTGACTTTCCCAGACACCATAGCTCGGGACTAAGGACATTGAGGATCTGGGCACAGCACTACGGGACCGAACAGTATGGAAGGGGATTGTCAATGGACTTCCGACCAACCATAGGGAGGTTGAAAGATGATGATGATGATGATGATGATGATGATGATGACGACGATGAAGAGATATGGAGTAATAAATGAGAGAGAGAAAGAGATAGAGAAAGAGAGAAAGAAAGAGAGATAAAGCAATAAATGAGAGAGAGAAAGTAAGAGATATGAGTTTGTCGGCCACTGCCACGGAGCGGACAAGGAAATCGTCTCCTCCTTCCTCCTATGGCATCCTTCGGGGAGTGTCTTCTCACGGAAATTGGCTTCATGACTCGGGACTCAGGGTTGGACTTTGGGGATCTGGGGACAGCAATGCGGGACAGAAAAGTGTGGAAAGGGATTGTCAATTGAGTTCCGACCAACGATAGGGAGATCAAAAGATGATGATGATGATGACGATGAAGAGATATGGAGCAATAAGAGAGAGAGAGAGAGAGAGAGAGAAAGAGAGAAAGAAAGAAATAAAGAGATATAAGACAATAAATGAGAGGGAGGAAGCAAGAGCTATGAGTTTGCCGGCCACTGCCATCGAGTCGACAGCGAAATCGTTTCATCCTTACTCGTATGTCATCCTTCTGGAAGTGTCTTCTCGGGAAAATTGACTTTCTCATACGCCATAGCACGGTTGGATATTGATCTGGGACAGCAATACACGACCGAACAATGTGCGAGGAGATTGTCGATGGAGTTCCGACCGATCATAGGGAGGTCGAAAGATGATTATGATGATGAGGAGGAGGAGGATATATGGAGCAATAAAAGAGAGAGGAGGAGAGAAGGAAAGAGATATAAGCCAATAAATGATAGAGAGAGAGAGAGAGAGAAAGTAAGGGATATGAGTCTGCGATGACACTGCTACCGAGCAGACAGCGAAATCGTCTCATCCTTACTCCTATGGCATCCTATTGGAAGTGCCTCCTCACGAAAAATGACTTTACCAGACACCATAGCTCGGGACTCAGGGTTGGACATTGGGGATCTGGGTACAGCAATAGAGGACGGAATAGTTTGGAAGGGGATTGTCAATGGAGTTCCGGCCAACGATAGGGGGGTTCGAAAGATGATGGTGATGATATATCCGGAAATCCCAAGAAGGTGTCGTGAGCGGAAGGAACAGCGTACTTGAGTGGGCGCATGCCGGAAAATGCGTGGCCACACGAACTTGCGTAGGCAACACACCGGAAGAAGGCGTAGGCAAGTGAAGTTGCGTTGGTGTCTAAATGTTATTTAACCGGTTCTATTCTTGATCTGGACCGCTAGGATGACTAGAGGATTCCCGAAGATTTGTTTCCGTCAATTTCTGTGTGCGTAATCCTATCCTTTTTGGTACCCCTTTTGATTCGCCGCAAATCGAAGAATAAAGATAATTATATATTTATATATATATAAGTAATCACCGCCTTATTTCAGCCCAGCAGAAATATGCTACCGTGCCATAAAAAAATGTTCAGCTATGGCTCTTCTTTCTGGGTAAGGCTTAGACCTTTTTAACAGACCCTCTCATCTTCGAATGGGCCTCATCTGCACGAAAATTAAGACAAAAATCTGAAGGGGTTTTTCTAGTTTTATAAGAAGCGATAATGTGTTTCCACAACAAAAATGTTCAGCTATTGCTCTTCTTTCTGGGTGAAGCTTACAACTTTTTGAACGACCCTCTCATATTATAAAAGGGCCTCACCTGCACAGAAATTAAGACAAAAATCTGAATTTGTTTTTCTAGTTTTATAAGAATTGGTAGAGCCTTCCTACAACAAAAATTTCAGCTATGGCTCTTCTTGCTGGATGAGGCTTGGAATTTTTAACAACCTCCTAATCTTTGAAAGGGCCTCATCTGCACGGTAATTAATACAAAAATCTGAATTAGTTTTTTCTAGTTTTATAAGAAGTGGTAAAGCGTACCTACATCAAAGATGTTCAGCCATGGCTCTTCTTGCTGGGTGAGGCTTAGAATTTTTTGAACAATCTCCTCATCTTTGAATGGGCCTCATCTACACGGAAATTAAGACAAAAATCTGAATGGGTTTTTGCACATTTTATCAGAAATGATACCACAACAAGAATGTTCACCTATGGCTTTTTTTCTGGGTAAGCCTTAGAAACTTTTTGAACATCCCTCGTATATCGGTTGACGAAGATTGTAGTTTTCAGGGTAGCATCCTTTCGAGAGTCTCTTCTCCAACGTAACAATGGAACTTGCTCCTTAAAAAAAGGAACAAGAAGATAATGAAGTAGAATTGCTAACTTGAAAATGACATGTCGGCTTTTCGCTATGAAGATTAGAGCTGGAGGAAGTAAGGAACGTAATATGTATAAACATCTGCCATACTAATAACGTTTCAGTGGTGTAAGAGCAAATAACGTTTCGCTTGCGGGATAAGGGTTGCAAGATGATAAATAATTCATTACTCACAAGGCTGAAATCTGTGTTGGAGTTTTTGGGTACCTTGGTGTACTAGTGAACCAGCCAAAATGAGCTGACTCATTTTATAGTTTACCAATAGAAGAATTAACCAATCAGAAGGCTCAAAATATTCAATACGATGTGTATAAAGGCGGCCATGTTTTTCCGGAATATTCACTGCCAGCCTTTGATATTGAAGACTGAAGAATTACGGTGTTATTGGCGATATAGTCAGATTCAGCAGAGTGTCTGACTCGTGAGTGTTAATCTTTAACGTTGTTTCCTTGAACAGATTACGTACTGGGCTGGATTCTATATTCATAGACTATGGTGAACATGATCAACAATCTGTCGATGCTGGACAGGGAAGACTGTGCAGCATCAGCCCATATATGGCAGCAATACTTTATTCTTCGTCATTACGAGTTAGATAATAATAATAATAATAATAATAATAATAATAATAATACAAACTCGATACAAACGTAGACCAGACCTAGTCAAGCCTAATGAGCCAGACAAACCTACCAAGGTTTCAATTAAGCAGATCGCCAGGGAAACGATCTGCGTAAGTGAAACCTTGGTAGGTATGACTGGCCCACTAGGTTTGACTATATATATATATATATATATATATATATATATATATATATATATATATATATATATATATATATAATATTTTTTGTCCAGGCAACTTAACTCAACATAATTTCAAAAATTATGTTAGGGGTCTCGGCTCTCGCTTTTGAAACATGAGAACTCTTATGTAGCGAAGGAATCATATTTTTAAAAACAAAAAATATTATAATATAAGCTCTACTTCTGTATGGAGCACTGTCTTTTTGAAAATAAAAGCAAAAATACTAAGGAACACCGGATTATTTAACTAACGTGTTCTTTCCTATTTTTCTGCATACCTGCATATATATATATATATATATATATATATATATATATATATATATATATATATATATATATATATAGGTAACTATACTTGTGTCGAAAAACCTTCGAATTCTTGATTTAACAATAGCCAAATCAATCACGAAGGGAAAAAAAGTTTTAAAAAAAGAAAGAGCCAGGAACATGAAAGTCTGTCGAAAATAATCGCACAGATACAGGTTCAAGGCCCAAAGAAAAAACCCCGATACGAGTAAACAACTAACTAAAGAGCTCGATACAAACGTAGAGCAAACCTAGTCAAAACCTAATGAGCAAGACAAACCTACCAAGGTTTCAATTAGGCAGATCGTCAGGGCCAGCTGACCCTGACGATCTGCTTAAGTGAAACCTTGGTAGGTTTGTCTCGCTCATTGGGTCTGACTATATATATATATATATATATATATATATATACAGTGTAACCCGGATATAAGAGACCCGGATATAAGATAAATCCGGATATAAGAGAGATTGTCTCTGGTCCCAAATTAGAGTCTGTGTTAATGTATAAATAATAGACCAAACCCGGATATAAGAGAAATCCGGATATAAGAGACTTCCTCTCCGGTCCCGACAACTCTCTTATATCCGGGTTACACTGTATATATATATATATATATATATATATATATATATATATATGTGTGTGTGTGTGTGTGTGTGTGTGTGTGTATGCGCGCAACTCATATATATATATATATATATATATATATATATATATATATATATATATATATATATGAGTTGCGCACACTAACATATATATATTTGGTGGACTCTCTCATCGTATTCGACGTATCAGGGTCAAGCAGCTCAGTTGCTAGGAACCGACAGCCCAGACATCAGCACATGAGATTTGATTATAGTGGGGAGGGCTTTGTGCAGAACAGAACCAACCACACTTCTTATTTCCCTTTTTATAGTTGAAGAAAAAGAAGATGATTAGGGTATTAGCACGTAAGTGAATGTAAAGGATTCGGCTGGAATTCGAACTTCGCTCTCCATCCACTACTCCACCGTGCGTTCTCTCTCCATATCTCACTCTCATTCTCTCTTTCACTCTTCCTCTCTCTCTCTTTTTATATATATATATATATATATATATATATATATATATATATATATATATATATATATATATATGTTGATAATAAGAAGACGGAGACTTTAATTATCCATTTCGTTTATAATTTTTTATTTCGTGAAAACATATATGTTCAACTCATCAGATCGAAATCTCCTCCGCATATATATATATATATATATATATATATATATATATATATATATATATAAATTTTCGACCATCCATTTTTATCCATCTATATTTGGATATTCCAGAGTTTTATATTTGATTTGTTGGCAAGAATAATTTAATTTTGAATCGCGTCAGCAAGAAGAGTAAAAAAAAGTCACAATCACATAAACATATATTTAAATCTTTAAATTTTCCAGCATTCAAAACATATAACAATCTAAAATCCATTTATTGAAATGACAAAATGTTCGTCTTCATCTCACGCCATTTTTTTGTATCATTATTTTGATTCGTGGAAACAAAATTACGCGAGATTACGCGTTATCTTGAAATCTCTGTCGCCAGTATTTGATTAAAGCGCTCTCTAAGGATGAAGGAAGACTTTAACTTCTTCTTTGTGTCATGACCTTCAGAAGGGGCAGTTGTGGTTTTTGAGTCTCTGTAAGGATATGATTTTTACTTAAGATAGGGAATAAAAAATTCACATTTCTAATTAAAAGAAGAAAGGACTAAACATTGATTGCAAGAAGACATCTGGCTGTCAGGAATATTAACAGCGCCGTCAAAATGAAACAAGTACCAAAATTAAATATCTGAGAAGTTCTCTAAGAGGTACTAGCTCCACGTGTCAGGATGGACCTGGGAATAGCAGCAGTTAAGAGGTTGTTCCACGCTCTTCAAAACCTCCCGATCTTCTTTGCTCTCACCTTTTCTCTTCCTACTTCCGCCCGTCTCTCTTATTAAACCACCTTTGAATTTTTTTACTTATCTGTTCCTCTCTCATATCCCTTTCCTCTCACCTTACTTTTCTCCTCCTACTTCCACCTGTCTCTCTTTTTAGCCCTGTTTTATATCTCTTAGTTTTTTCTGTTCCTATCTCCTTGCTGCCTGCTGTAGTTTATCGTCGTACCCACGGCATATGTGTCCACTATATATTAAAGCGAATATAAGCCGTTTCCCTTCAAGGAAAGATTTGACATTCATTGACCGAGGAGCCATTACTGCTTCATGTTGGAATTTATAAAATCATTAATTTCAAATAATTTTTCAGGAAAATTGGTTACTCAAGACCAGTAGCTGTTATTTCCTATAATAATTTTTTTATAAGTCATCTATATATTGCAGTATTTAAAATGTTTAGTGCTAAACTAATTCCACCTCTGGAATGTTTATGATGAATTCAGGATGTGTGTCAACTTTCATTCCAGTTCCAGATTATAGTTTCTGTTTGGGAATGGTTTATCTTGAGTCTTATTTCTTCGAATATTTGGTAGAGGATGTTGGTAAGAATTGGTTCGAATTAATATTCTCTACGCGTTCCTGGAGATTTTAACGAACAGTGTTATGCAATATTGACCATTATTGAAAATCCGCCATATTGGCTGGTGTTCTTCCGGAGGTTTAAACAGATTTTCCCCGGCATCCATATTCTATTTGGCTACAGTTTAGCGCCCTCTATACACCCTTCACCATCGATTTTACTCTTTCTTCATTTGGCGCTTTTTATTTCCACTTCTCACCCCTCCTTTTCTGTTAGTCTCCGTTTCTTTTACCTTCGTCCTTCGTTTACTGTTCTTTCTAAAATGCTCTTTCTTTCCGTTTCTTTCTTTATTACTTTCTTTGTTTCCTTCCTTCTTTCTTTCTTTCACCTTTGATTTCTCTCCTTCTTTTTTCAGCCTACACCTCTTTTTAACTCCTCTCATTACTCACTTATTTTTCCTTTTCTTTTGCTCCCCTTCCTCCTTCTTCCTCTATCAACACACTTTTAAACCCTCCTTTATAACTCTTATTTATCAATTCCTCTCTCCTCACACGTTCCCTTTCTCCGCCTTTCGTCTATGACTTTTTCAAAACCTTTCCGCCATATCTCTTCCATTTGTTTTCTTCTTTCCCCTCAGCTTCCTTTTCTTCTCCTACTTCCACCTGTCTCTCTTTTTAACCCTCCTTTATATCTCTTACTTTTCCGTTCCTCTCTCCTCCCACTTTTCATTCCTCTTCCTCCTTTCGTCTATGACTCTTTCTAAACCTTTCCCCCCCATTTCTCTTACATATCCCTTCTTCTTTGCTCCCACCTTTCTTTTCTCCTCCCACTTCCACCCGTCGTTCTTATTAAACGACCATAATTTTTTACTTTTCTCTTTCAACTTTTCTTTTCTCCTCTTCTTCCTTTCGTCTATCACTCCTTCTAAACTCTTTCCCTATATCCCTCTCCATTTCTTTTCTCCTTTCCTTTCACCTTCCTTTTCTCCCCTACTTCTGCCTTTCTCTCTTTTTAACCCTCGTTTATATCTCTTACTTTCCGTTTCTCTCTCCTCCCACTTTTCCTTTCCTCTCGCATTAATTTTCTCCGCCCTACTTTCGCGCGTCTCTCTTTTTACCCCTCCGTTATTTCTTTTACTTTTCCGTTTCTCTCTCCCCCCATTTTTTCTTTCCCCCTCCTCCTCTTTCCATCTATCACTCTTTCTAAACTCTTCCTCTATATCTCTTCCATTTCTTTTCTCTTTTCCTTTTCTCCTCCTACTTCAGCGCTTCTCTTTTTACCCCTCCGTTATTTCTTTTACTTTTCCGTTTCTCTCTCCTCCCACTTTTCCTTTCTCCTCCTCCTCCTTTCATCTATCACTCTTTCTAAACTCTTCCTCTATATCTCTTCCATTTCTTTTCTCTTTTCCTTTTCTCCTCCTACTTCCGCGCGTCTCTCTTTTTACCCTTCCGTTATTTCTTTTACTTTTCCGTTTCTCTCTCCTCCCACTTTTCCTTTCTCCTCCTCCTCCTCCTCCTTCCATCTATCACTCTTTCTAAACTCTTCCTTTATATCTTTTCCATTTCTTTTCTCTTTTCCTTTTCTCCTCCTACTTCCGCGCGTCTCTCTTTTTACCCCTCCGTTATTTCTTTTACTTTTCCGTTTCTCTCTCCTCACACTTTTCCTTTCTCCTTCTCTTCCTTTCATCTATCACTCTTTCTAAATTCTTCCTCTATATCCCTCTCCCATTTTTTTTCTTTTCTCCTCCTACTTCCGTCCGTCTCTCTTTTTAAACCTCCTTTATATCTCTTGCTTTTTCGTTCCTCTCTCCTTCCACTTTCCCTTTTTCCTCCTCCTTCTTTCTTCTATCACTCTTTCTAGACCCTTCCCCCACTTCTCTTACGTTTCCCTTCTTCTTTTCTTTCACCTTCATTTTCTCCTACCACTTCCGCCTGTCTCTCTTTTTAACCCTCCTTTATATCTCTTACTTTGCCGTTCCTTTCTCTTCCCACTTTACCTTTCTCCTCCTCCTTCCGTCTGTCACTCTTTCTAAGACCTTCATCCATTTCTTTTTAACTCCTCTCATTACTCGCTTATTTTTCCTTTTCTTTTGCTCCCCATCCTCCTCCTTCCTCTATCAACACTTTTTCAAACCCCCCTTTATTACTCTTACTTATCCATTCCTCTCTCCTCACACATTACCCTTTCTCCGCCTTTCGTCTATCACCCTCCTTTATATCACCCTTCTTCTTTGCTCTATCCTTCCTTTTCTCCTCCTACTTCCAACCGTCGTTCTTATTAAACGACCATAATTCGCCGTCGAATGTTTATTCACAGTAATTTTAGGCTGCAGCTCTGCTCAGCGGACCTTAATTAAAAGAAAAGGACACATAATCTGGCATTATCAGTAGTTTGAACAGGGCCAGTTCGCTCACACTCTCGGTCACGTTGACTTGTGAATTCGGGCTAGAACAATCCTCAATGGATCCCAAACCTTTCCGTCTCGTTTCATTTTCATTCACAAGACTTGGTCTTTTTTTTTTCATTAACAGGAGTCGAGGAGTTTCTATCTTCTTCTTCTTCTTCTTCTTCTTCTTCTTCTTCTTCTTCTTCTTCTTCTTCTTCTTCTCCCCTCCTCCTCCTTCTCCTCCTCCCCTCCTCCTTCTCCCCCTCTTTCTTCTGCCCTCCCCTCCTCCTTCTCCTCCTCATCCCCTTCTTCTTCTTCTTCTTCTTCTTCTTCTTCTTCTTCTTCTTCTTCGTCTTCTTCTTCTTCTTCTTCTTCTTCTTCTTCTTCTTCTTCTTCTTCTCCTCCTCCTCCCCTCCTCCTTCTGCCCCTCCCCTCCTCCTTCTCCTCCTCATCCCCTTCTTCTACTCCCCTCCTTCTTCTGCCCCCCTCCTCCTCCCCTTCTTCTTCTTCTTCTTCTTCTTCTTCTTCTTCTTCTTCTTCTTCTTCTTCTTCTTCTTCTTCTGCGTTAATTTTCTCTCTCTTTTGCCAACAATCCCTTTTAATTTTTCTCCTTCACATCTCTTCGTTTTCTTTTCTTTTTTTTCTCTCCTCCCACCCTAAGTTTCTCCTCATTTCTCCGCCTGCCACTTTTTTTGAACCCCCTCCTTTATATGTTGTACTTCACTTTTCCTCTCTACTCACGTTTTCTTTCTCCCCCTTCTTCCGGTTACCACTCTTTCTAAGAGTAGCCATCATTTCTCTTCCGTTTCCTATCTTCTCTCCTCTCACTGTCCTCTCACCATTCTTTTCTCTGGTTCGTTCCGCCTGTTCCTTTTTTTTTTATTATTTCCACTTCTCTTTCAACTTTTCTTTCTTCTCTCCGCTTTCTCCTCACTTTTTCTTCTACCTTTTCTTCTTTTTCCTCACCATCTAGCAACTCCCCTCCTTCTATCTCTCTCATTTCTTCTCTCTTTTTCTCTATCTGTCTCTTTTTTCTTCTTCATATTTCTGTTCCTTTTCTTTCTTTTTTTTCTATCCCACTTCTCCCTTGACAGACGCCATTACGCCTTTTCATGCACCTCGAACCCACCAGGGTACCAACACATTGTGCATTGTCTGCATTAACCGGAAGTCTGCCCGTGTCGATGAATCTTGGGTAAGGGCGGTAATCAACTGGTACGCTCTGTCCGGACATCAGGATTCGTTTCAAGAAAATGCAATTCCTTGCACGAACAAACGCCTATTTACACTCACGGGTCGACATTAGAGTCTTTGTCAAGTAAACGGGGAGAAACAGTCGGTAGGACAAAAGGGCGCAACAGGAAGGAATCAAACGGGTTCTACGCCCGGGGAAAGTTCTTACAGACCGAAGATGGTCATGAGGAATACTGAATATCAGGGCGGATTAAATCAAAGGCATGAAACAGAAGGCCAATGAACAAGGGATGGCTGAGTGGTTATAGAGCGTTTGCCACTAAGGCCATTGTTCAAATCCCTTCACGATCGATTTCTCAGGGAGGTGTCCTTGATGTTTTCAGTCTGAGGAAGCTGTCGAAACGTCTATTGATTTTTTTTTAATAACTATCCCTGGAAATGACCTAAGTGCTTTTTTCTAAATAAATTCACCTCAAGCAGGGTAAAGAGGCTATAAAAACGTAAAGGAGTTACTGGGAGTGAAAGAAAATGAAAATACTTTAGAAGGAACCGGAAACCCAATCCAAAACAGTGAACAAGGGGAAAACCTCTAGTCAAGATGGTGATTCGTCCTGGGTATGACGATAAACTACATCCGCGTCCTGGGTATGATGATAAACTCCATCCGCGTCCTGGGTATGACGATTATCTATATCCGCGTCCTAGGTATGACGATAAACTACATCTGCGTCCTGGGTATGACGATAAACTACATCCGCGTCCTGGGTATGACGATACTACGTCACGTCCTGGGTATGACGATAAACTACATCCGCGTCCTGGGTATGATGATAACTACGTCCACGTTCTGGGTATTACGATTATCTACATCCGCGTCCTGGGTATGACGATAAACTACATCCGCGTCCTGGGTATGATGAAAACGACGTCCACGTCCTGGGTATGATGATAAACTACATCCGCCTCCTGGGTATGACGATAACTACGTCCACGTCCTGGGTATGATGATAAACTATATCCGCGTCCTGGGTATGACGATAAACTACATCCGCGTCCTGGGTATGACGATAAACTACATCCGCGTCCTGGGTATGACGATAACTACGTCACGTCCTGGGTATGACGATAAACTACATCCGCGTCCTGTGTATGACGATAACTACGTCCACGTCCTGGGTATGATGATAAACTACATCCGTGTCCTGGGTATGACGATAAACTACATCCGCGTCCTGGGTATGAAGATAAACTACATCCGCGTCCTGGGTAAGACGTTAAACTACATCCGCGTCCTGGGTATGACGATAACTACGTCACGTCCTGGGTATGACGATTATCTACATCCGCGTCCTGGGTATGACGATAAACTACATCCGCGTCCTGGGTATGATGATAAACTACATCCGCGTCCTGGGTATGACGATAAACTACAGCTGCATCCTGGGTATCACGATAACTACGTCACGTCCTGGGTATGACGATTATCTACATCCACGTCCTGGGTATGATGATAAACTACATCCGCGTCCTGGGTATGACGATAAACTACATCCGCGTCCTGGGTATGACGATAACTACGTCACGTCCTGAGTATGACGATAAACTACATCCGCGTCCTGGGTATGACGATAACTACGTCCACGTCCTGGGTATGATGATAAACTACATCCGCCTCATGGGTATGACGATAACTACGTCCACGTCCTGGGGATGATGATAAACTACATCCGCGTCCTGGGTATGACGATAACTACGTCACGTCCTGGGTATGACGATAAACTACATCCGCGTCCTGAGTATGATGATAACTACGTCCACGTCCTGGGTATGATGATAAACTACATCCGCGTCCTGGGTTATGAGGATAAACTACATCCGCGTCCTGGGTATGACGATAAACTACATCCGCGTCCTGGGTAAGTTGATAAACTACATCCACGTCCTGTGTATGACGATAACTACGTCCACGTCCTGGGTATGACGATAAACTACATCCGCGTCATGGGTATGATGATAAACTACATCCGCGTCCTTGGCATGACGGTAAACTACATCCGCGTCCTGGGTATGACGATAACTACGTCACGTCCTGGGTATGACGATAACTACGTCCACGTCCTGGGTATGATGATAAACTACATCCGCGTCTTGGGTATGACGATAAACTACATCCGCGTCCTGGGTATGATGATAAACTACATCCGCGTCCTTGGCATGACGGTAAACTACATCCACGTCCTGGGTATGACAATAACTACGTCCACGTCCTGGGTATGACGATAACTACGTCCACGTCCTGGGTATGATGATAAACTACATCCGCGTCCTGGGTATGATGATAAACTACATCCGCGTCCTGGGTATGATGATAAACTACATCCGCGTCCTTGGCATGACGGTAAACTACATCCGCGTCCTGGGTATGATGATAAACTACATCCGCGTCCTGGGTATGATGATAAACTACATCCGCGTCCTGGGTATGACGATAACTACGTCACGTCCTGAGTATGACGATAAACTACATCCGCGTCCTTGGCATGACGGTAAACTACATCCGCGTCCTGGGTATGGCGATAACTACGTCCACCTCCTGGGTATGACGATAAACTACATCCGCGTCCTAGGTATCACGATAAACTACACCCGCGTTCTGGGCATGACGATAAACTACATCCGCGTCCTGGGTAAGACGATAAACTACGTCCAACTCCAAGGCCTCTGATAATAATTTTTTTTGAAAATAATGTTGCCAGCTATACATTTTTGAGGAAAAATATAAACATAAATAGATTTTTGACAAAACAAAAATATTACGTGGAAAAAAATGTTGTCGGCATTAAATGACCCATTGAGGTTGATATGGCGTAAAACGAAGCGAAACCAAACCAAACCAAGATGGCGATGAGGTTTATGATGGCAGATCAAAGGAATAAAACGAGATGCCACTAAATGGTGGCTGGTTGAGTGCTTAGAATGTTTGCCTTATGACCATAAAACTACTGTTCAAATCTCTTCCTGGTTGTTTTCTCAGGAAGGTGTTTTCACGATGTTTTCGGTCTGAGCAGGCAACTGTAGCGCCTGGGAGTGAAATACAATGAAACATCTTTAGAAGGAACCGGAAACTAAAGAAGTAGGAATCCTAAACTTGTAACAATAGAAACTTCTACTCTTCTACTTCAATACCTTCATATCTCGCACCTCTCGCCTGTGGAACTCCCTTCCCTATTCCTGTTTCCCTGACAACTATAATCTCCAACTATTCAAATGTAACGTCAATCGACATCTCCAGTTGCATTGATCTATCCACTATTCTTCTCCACATCCTTTCCTCTTTCACTCCTATCTGCTCTCGCTCCAAATCCTCTGTAACCCCTTGCGTGCTAGTGGCTTTCAGCCCTGCATTGGGTGAAAAGCTTAAAAAAAAAATTAAAAAAAAATCAAAAAACACCTCGACTCCCGTTAATGAAAAAAAAAAAAAAAGCCCAAGTCTTGTGAACGAAAATGAGTAGACGGAAAGGTTTGGGATCCATCGAGGGTTATTCTAGCACGAATTCACAAGTCAACGTGACGAGAGTGTGAGCGTACTGGCCCTGTTCAAACTACAGATCATGCCAGATTATGTGTCCTTTTCTTTTAATTAAGGTCCGCTGAGCAGAGCTTCAGCCTAAAATTACTGTGAATAAACATTCGACGGCGAATAGCCACAGTATCAGACCGGTGGACTCGCAAGTGAAAAGCTAAGAAATTTGGATGCAAGTTCCACTCGGCCAGCTTCTTGCTACGAACCGCTATTTGGTGAACCGTCTTCCAACGGGATATAGCTTTCCGATCACTACAATAATCAAGTCTAGGTTTGCCGATATCTTCCCCGTATATTCCGATAAACTTTGTAAATTTTATTTCTCTACTTCGTGTGCCTTTTGGGCTATGTATAGGATTAAGTTTATTATATGGGGCGTTGTTGATTTTTTTATGGAATCAATACTCAAAATTATATTACAATGGGATACATTTATATGTAATATATATTTTTTTAAATAACACGTGGTTGATATTTTAACCGTTTTCTTTGAGTTATTTAACAATTTTTATTGGCTTGGAACAGAGGCAATTCTTTCAGAAATGGTGATATTTGACAAAGTTCGGGGCGCAGATTTATAATTTGATAAGATTCGATAGCGGCACTGTCAAGAATTTTCCGTCTAAGTAAGTTATTTCCTCTTTTAATAAGTCTCGCATTCTTTAAATCATAGTTCTGTTGAATTTATTTCTATGTTTGACTAATGCATTTCAAAAAATGTCTTCTGTACAATCCTTTTTTTGTTCATAGATACATTTTGTTTAATTTCTGCAAGTTTCCCCAATGTATTGTGAAGAGCAGCTGTGACAGTTTATTTTATATATACCTGCTTCAGAATTATTATTATCATTATTAATATTATTGTTATTATTATAGGTATTTTTGGTTCTGATCACATCCATAATAGTTTCGGATTTGGTTATAATTACAGTGCAACCTCGGTTCTCGAACGAATCACACGTCGAACAAATCGGTTTTCGAACAGAATATTTGAGATGAAAATACCTCGGTTATCGAACAAAATTTCAGTTTTGGAACAATATTGCCGAACCAAGTTAACCCGAACGGAATTATTTATTAGTCGACCGCCATGTTGTATGTATTTGTGCATTGTGTTGTGCCTTTCTTTGCCAATTTTGTTGTACTGTGCCTGTTTTTCTCTTCATCAGTCCTCAGTCATGGCTCCAAAGAAATCTAGAGTTGACACTGGTAAAGGAAAAATTAAAATTAAGAGAAAAACAATTATTGATGATATTGTCTCTTCCTACTCAGTTACATACGACAAAATCAAAGATCTATACTATTCTTATAAATAAAGAGAAGATCATATCTTTCCTTCCTTTTTCCAAACAATAACGTCACTTTCCTTCCCTTACGCCATCAACTCTCCTACATACAGGTACGGCAAAATTAAAATGTTCGTCTATATTTTATCTGTTTAATATTGGGTTTATTTCTTTTTAACCTTAGATTTTATGATTTTCATTAGTTTTGTGTATAAACATGTACACAAATTACTGTTGTTAAAGTTTAAACAAGCAATCATCTTGGGAAAACGAAAGTGATGATATTACAGAACAACCTCGGTTTTTGAACTGAATATTCGAGATGAAAATGCCTCGGTTATCAAACAATATTTCAGTTCTGGAACAATATTGCCGAACCGAGTTAACTCGAACGGAATCATTTCTTAGTCGACCGCCATGTTGTATGCTTTTGTGCATTGTGTTGTGCCTTTCTTTGCCAATTTTCTTGTACTGTGCCTGTTTTTCTCTTCATCAGTCCTCAGTCATGGCTCCAAAGAAATCTAGCAGTGACACTGGTAAAGGAAAAAGAAAAATTAAGAGAAAAACAATTATTGATGATATTGTCTCTTCCTACTCAGTTACATGTGACAAAATCAAAGATCTATACTATTCTTATAAATAAAGAGACCATCATGTCTTTCCTTCCTTTTTCCAAACAATAGCGTCACTTTTCTTCCCTTTCAACTTACGCCATCAACTCTCCTACATACAGGTACGGCAAAATTAAAATGTTCGTCTATATTTTATCCGTTTAGTATTGGGTTTATTTGTTTTTAACCTTAGATTTAATGATTTTCATTAGTTTTTTGAATAAACATTTACACAAAGTGAAAAATCTTTAGAAGGAAGCGGAAACCCAATTCTAAACAGGGAACATGGGAAACCCCTCTACTCTTGTTCAAGATTGTCATGAGGAATACAGAATATGATGGAAGATCAAAGAAATAAAACGAAATGCCAATAAATAATGGATATTTGAGTGGTTAGAATGTTCGCCGTATGACCCTCAAATCTCTTCATAGTCATTTTCTCAGGAAGATTTCTTCCAAAGATTATTCATTATATTTCACTCCCAGAGTCACCTGCGCAGACCGAAAACATTAAATAAACAATCAACTTGGGATCAGGAATGAATTAATCCATTTTACATTGATTCCTATTGGAAAAATATTTTCGGTTTACGAACATTTCACGATACGAAAGGGCTGCAGGAACGAATTAAATTAGTGAACCGAGGTTCGCCTGTATTTTGAAATTGTAAACATTGGATAAATTATTTAGGAAAGTAGGCGTTAAGGAGTTAATATGCTAATTATTATTATTATTATTATTATTATTATTATTATTATTATTATTTCCTTTGATATCTGGCGTTTACACATTTCTTTCCGGGTCCCGGCCAGGGACCTAAGGTTAGAAATGGTATCATGACACTTTCCACTGCAAAAAAATAAATAAATTAAAAAAAATTAAAAAAATAATTACATAGATAAAGCCCTTCGTAAAGAGTGGGCTGTACTTGTCAGAACATTTTTTTGTATCTCTTTGAGGCATGGACTTCCAGGGATCCCTTCAATTAGCCTACTGGAATTTTTTCCAACCAGTCCAAGGGCTCCAACTACAACAGGGATTGTTGATGTTCCCATGTGCCACATTTTTGAGATTTCTATTTCAAGGTCCTTGTATTTTGACAGTTTTTCGAATATCTTCAAAGATACATTACAGTCTGCAGGGACTGTCATATCAATAAGGAGGCACTTATTTTGTTTGTGGTCTTTAATAACAATGTCTGGGCGGTTGGCTTTGATTGTTCTGTCAGTGTGTATTGTGTAGTCCCATAGAATTGTAACAGGTCCTATCTCCGTAACCGGGTCTGGGTGGCGTTCGTACCAATTTCTTTTCAGTATTATTATTATTATTATTATTAATGTTGTTAATCATCTTAATATATTTTTGGCTTGTATATTTTGTAAACCTTCCTTTTGGCATTGTGAATGAAATGAGGAAATTGGGTTGTTTTGAAAATCTTTTGTATGTATATTTCTTCTTTAGGTAAGTATTGTGGGTTGCACATTCTTAGTGCTCTTAAACCGAATTAAAAGGAATTCAACAGCATCATTTATTCACTTTCGTTTATTAGACAAAAAATTATGTCACTTAGCATCCCCCATAATTCATCTTGACCTACAGTTAGCTTGATATATATATATATATATATATATATATATATATATATATATATATATATATATATATATATATATATATATATATTTCTGGCCGCCTCTTAAATTTAAAAATTTTGAAATACTAAAATTTTAACTTTTGTTGATAAATAGTTATTGAAAAAAACATAGTGACAAAAAGAGCATCATGACACAATTCACTCCGCTAGAAGTTTGGAAACGGCATGCTGTACTGCTTGGCATTCGCGCCGGAATCTCCAATACGAACATTTCTGAGTCTTTGGATGTCAATATGAGTAGAGTGCAGATGATTCGCAAAGAGTCAAATGATATATCCAGTCAACATCATTGTGTTAGTTGTCATCACTAGTGATGGCGACGTTATAACTGCATTCATTTTCCCACAGCGTCTCAGATTCACATCAAGTGCTTTGAGGAGGTAGTGTTGCTCTGGGTCAAGAGGGTGGTTGCTGGAAAACCTTATGTCTGGCAACAGGACTCTGCACCATGCTACACAAACAGAAGAACCCAGTGATGGCTGTCAGATAATTTCTGAGACCACATCACCCCTTACATCTGGCCCCCTAACTCCCCAGACGACCAGTTCCTTGATTATTATGTGTGGGGCGCAGTTGAAGGATAGACGAAAAAAACTCCTTGTAACACTAAAGATGAACTGAAGGCAAATATTATAGCAGCATTCACCAACTGAAACACAGGGAGCGTCCAGAAGATTTACAGGAGATTCCGAAGTCGTTTGGAGGCCGTAGTTGAAATCTATGGCGATTTTATTGAAAAGTCGACAATTTATCCATCGCACCCTGTATATCTGTTAAAATGAGATGCCAGTGTTATTTTCATTTTGGCGTAATTTAGACAACAATTTATCCATCGCACCCTGTATATCTGTTAAAATGAGATGCCAGTGTTATTTTCATTTTGACGTCATTTAGACGACAATTTATCCATCGCGCCCTGTATATCTGTTAAAATGAGATGTCAGTGTTATTTTCATTTTGTCGTCATTTAGACGACAATTTATCCATCGCGCCCTGTATATCTGTTAAAATGAGATGTCAGTGTTATTTTCATTTTGTCGTCATTTAGACGACAATTTATCCATCGCGCCCTGTATATCTGTTAAAATGAGATGCCAGTGTTATTTTCATTTTGTCGTCATTTAGACGACAATTTATCCATCGCGCCCTGTATATCTGTTAAAATGAGATGTCAGTGTTATTTTCATTTTGTCGTCATTTAGACGACAATTTATCCATCGCACCCTGTATATCTGTTAAAATGAGATGCCAGTGTGATTTTGATGTTGGCGTCATTTAGACGACAATTTAACCATCGCACCCTGCATATATCGTGGTTGCTGAGACATTCTTAGTCCGACCAGCACGTGGATCGATATATATTCATATATAGGGAATGAATAATGGCATACGTAAACTGAGCCGAGAAAGCCCTTAAACTTTGATCAGTGATCTTTTGAATTCGATTTTGTTCTCAGAATTTGATGCCGCGCTTGGGCATCGCGTGCAAACACAATTGTATTAAATATTTGCAAATCGAATCAGGAATTTATTTACGCTTTGAGTTACGCCGTCAACTCTGGGGAGTTTCCTTGTCTTTCCGATTACCTATTGCTTTTTTTGTTTTGTTTTCGGTGGATTTATTCATTTTATTTATTTGGCAGTGGAACCGCTCGTCGCTTTTATCTCCCTTTGGAGCTAGTATCACAGAGCGAAGATTTTCCCAGAGATACGAAAAAAAAATGGTAAGCAAATATCTGTGATGAAAATAACATTAAACAACTATATATATATATATATATATATATATATATATATATATATATATATATATATATATATATTTGTGTGTGTGTGTGTGTGTGTGTGTGCTTGAATATTACCCGTAAAAAATGACAGAATTATTAACGTATGAATCGATGCATCTGCAGGGGATGCATATTATGTACGCGGCCTGCTTAGGATCAAAGTTTCTCACCCAGACTAATCCCCTGGTATCAGTGTGTCTGATGTGAAATGTGTCCCACAACAGACACACACGCACGCGTGAGCGTACACACACACACACACACTAACATACTCACACACACACTGTGCTTCTTAATTTTTATCTGTCAGCACCGAACGCCTTTGTACATGTTGAAGTTTATAATATGGGGCGTTGTTGATTGTTTTATGGAATCAATATTTAAATCATTTTACATATATATATATATATATATATATATATATATATATATATATATATATATATATATATATATATATATATATTAAATAACAGGAGGTGAAGATTTTAATCGTTTGTTTTTAATTATTTAGGAATGGTGGTATTTGACAAAATCCGTGGCGCAGATTCATATTTTGATACGATTCCATAGCGGCACCCTCGAGAAATTTCGGACTAAGTAAGTTACTTCCTTTTTTAATAAGTTTCGCATTCTTTAAAAAAAATTTCTGTAGAATTAATTTCTATGTTTGACTAATGGATTTAAAGAAATGTCTTGTGTATTTTTTTAAATTTCTGAAAGTTTCCCCAATGTATTGTGAAAAGCAGTTGTGACAGTTTTTTTTATATATACCTGCTTCAGAATTTTTTTTTTCTTTGATATCTGGCGTTTACACATTTCTTTCCGGGTCCCGCCCAGGGACTTAAGGTTAGAAATGGCATCATGACACTTTCCACTGCAAAATAATAATAATAATAATTACATAGATAAAGACCTTCGTAAAGTGTGGGCTGTACTTGTTAGAACAATTTTTTGTATCTCTTTGAGGCATGGACTTCCAGGGATCCCTTCAATCAGCCTACTGGAATCTTTTCCAACCAGTCCAAGGGCTCCAACTACAACAGGGATTGTTGATGTTCCCATGTGCCACATTTTTGAGATTTCTATTTCAAGGTCCTTGTATTTTGACAGTTTTTCGAATATCTTCAAAGACACATTGCAGTCTGCAGGGACTGCCATATCAATAAGGAGGCACTTATTTTGTTTGTGGTCTTTAATAACAATGTCTGGGCGGTTGGCTTTGATTGTTCTGTCAGTGTGTATTGTGTAGTCCCATAGAATTGTAACAGGTCCTATCTCCGTAACCGGGTCAGGGTGGTGTTCGTACCAATTTCTTCCAGTTTCCTTCCCATAGGAGTTGCAGATTTTCCAGTGCAGATATTGGCCCACTCTGTCATGCCGGTTTTTATATTCAGTGGGTGCCAATATCGTTTAACCTGATATAAGATGATCAATGGTTTCTGGATATTTATCACAGAATCTGCATCTTGGGCTAACACAGTATTTTAGTATATGTGCTTGATAATTTTTATTATTATCATTATTATTATTATTATTATTATTATTGGTATTTTTTGTATTTGATTGTAATTATTTTGATATTGCTAACAGTGGATAAACTGTTACTATAGAAACAAATGGCAACCTACTGCGGGAAAAAATATGCCTCCTAAATTGGTTTGGAAAGTAGAATTTAAGGAGTTAGTAGGTATCTCTCTCTCTCTCTCTCCACATATATATATATATATATATATATATATATATATATATATATATATATATATATATATATAAATATATATATATATATATATATATATATATATATTTAGTTTACGAAAAACTAGGTAATCCGTATGTGTAGACCCAAGGAGGATAACATCCAGAGAGCTCAATGTAAATCAGAGCTAATAATTTAAATAAAAATAAAAATATACATGGAACTTTAAAGTGGTCTGTTTTTATTTTTATTTAAAATACATATATATATATATATATATATATATATATATATATATATATATATATATACAGGGTAAAAAGGATTAGAAAGAAGTAAATCTATATTTTTCTGAGGATTTATTGAAACAAAGGCTAATACGATTTTGCAGTTCACGGAAAACATTTGCCAACTGATTTACAGTAATGCCTGAAATCACATTAGTTATTTTTGCTATACTTAAAACTAGGTACATTAAACTTTATAACATTTTTTACAGATTATTTCTATCGCAAATACAAACAAAGTTATAAATTTTTTAAAGTGCACACGAACTTTATGGACATCCTGCACATATATATATATATATATATATATATATATATATATATATATATATATATATATATATACGCTCCCTTTCCTGGTTGCTGCTGCTGATGATTAATGCGCAGCTCTTCACTATGAACTGAGCCCTCTGGTAACCAGTAGGCAGCTTCTTACGGTTACTGCATGTATTTCGTTCGTCTAGGCATAAGGTATGGTTGAGCCGGCGTTAGGGTCCCCCATTCCGAAACTTTTATATGAGAGACCCCGTCACTTCTACATGTCGATTTCAAAGTTTCCACACCTGGAGGCTAAAAACTCTCAAAGGATAATTAGGTGAAAGTCAAGGAATTATCCAATGTAAATGAAATTTTTAGTAAATATTAATTAATCATTTAATTTTATTATGAATAAGAGTTTTCATATTTTTAAATGTGAGAAAATATTAATCTTTTTGTAATAACCACCGATATTTTCATGACTAAATCTTATTCGAAAAATGTTTAAGTCGAAAAATTTTACATTTCCATAAAGATTAATCGCTGACACATTTCCGCTGGAAAAAAAAGTTTTCCAAAGATTCCAACACAAAACAATCGGGATTGTCTTAAAAATTTGTTTAAAAACAGAATTTCAGTTTTGTGGAAAAGTTTTCATCTTTAAACATTTTTATTTTTTAAGCGATCATTTTCTCTGATTTATATTTCTATAAAAGTAAGAAAGAGGATTTAAGAAATTAGACTTTTTTCACAGTTTAAAAAATCTAATTCAATACACCACAGTTACTCTTTAAACACGCTAGTCACGCCAATCACCGTAATAATTAAGTTACATATTTACTCTCCCCCTTAACTGTATACATCTACAATAAACTTGCATTGGTGTACCGTTCTTTACCATATTTTTAACCTTCATTTCTCCTTCCTTTCAATTACACTCAATGAGCCATGAGATTTATATATATATATATATATATATATATATATATATATATATATATATATAATGATAGAAATTAGAGAACGTCAGAGAGAATCTCAGTTGAGTTCCACCACGGAATATGTGAGCGAGCGGCGCTATATTGAGTCTGATTTGCTACCTCTTCGTCACCGAGGCCCGTTGGAACAGTTGGTATGACGTTTGCTTGATGATCTAACTGTCAGGGTTTCAATTCCTGATAGTGAATGGGCACTGCTGATGAGTCCCAAAATATGGGACGAAACGTTCATCCAGTGCTTTCTGCATTCTGTTGAGGTTTCAGACTCGATGAATTACTTAATTATATATATATATGTGTGCGTGTATATATATATATATATATATATAGCGTCTATCTTTTTAAATTTGGATTTTTAATGTAACTATAACAACAGAGATATTTCGATTTCATTTTTGCCTTGAAAAAGTCGGAAGACGAAACGCGTCGGCAAAACAAAATCTATAGATTTTTCCAGTTGTCATTTTATACCAATCTGTCCTGTCCATAGAATTGATCTGGGAATTTAAGTATATATATATATATATATATATATATATATATATATATATATATATAGTTAAATTCCCAGATCAATTCTATGGACAGAATTGATCTGGGAATTTAACTATATATATATATATATATATATATATATATATATATATATATATATATATATATATATATAATGAATAAAAATACAACCAAAACGCAAACTCATTTCATCCAACGCGTTTCACCTTCTATTACATATATATATATATATATATATATATATATATATATATATATATATATAAAAGTGAACATAGAAGTCAGCACTTAGAGGCGACAGTCTGTTTCATGCTAGATGCAATCGTCAGGCCACGAGTGCTCTTATTTTTCTCGGCTATTTATATATACGGGTCAGTGGTGCATTGTGGGTAGTCTATTTTGGCAGATATTTTACCGGAAGTCGTTTATTTGTTTATTTGTGTCAGATTATTTTGCTTGTTTTTATTTAATTTTGTTTTTTATCCTTTATATTTATTTTATTTTTATTTTTTATTTTGATCGGTGTTTTTATTAACGTAGTAAAAATTTGTTTATATAGCTTATTGTGGGTAGTCTATTATGGCGGCTATTTTACCGGGAGTCGTTTATTTGTTTATTTATTTGGGTCAAATTATTTTGCTTGTTTTTATTTATTTTTATTTTTATTTTTTATCTTATATATTTATTATTTTTATTTTGATCGGTGTTTTTATTAACGCAATAAAAATTTGTTTATATAGCTTATTTAACAGTTTTGTTTTTGTTTGGGAAGATAAAGCTATTTGTTGAATTTTGGGGTTGATTGTTGTGGTTTGCTCTGACTATTATTTTGGCGGGAACAGTTTTTAATTTATTTATTTGCATTGATTATCTTTATTTGTTTTTTTCTAAACGGCTAGTTTATCGGTATCGCTGATTAGTTTATTTATATATTTGGATATATTTAGATCAATTTATTATACGTGTTATTTATTTATTACACTGTATATTTCTCTTTTTGGTTTTCGACTTTTAAGTAACGCTGTATATTATTTTTTATTCATTGTCTTTTTATCGTTATATAACAGTTATAGCTATTTTTCGTCCGATTTTTTGTTTTGATTTTTTATAGTTTAATATTTTGTATATATATATATATATATATATATATATATATATATATATATATATATATATATATATATATATGTCTAGATTTCTGAGATGAGGAATTATATACATTATTTACATCATTCGGACTAATGTCCCCATTTTTGTCGCCATGTCCTCGAGAACACATGGCACAGTGGATAAAGGCGTTGGTTAGATCCAGTGACAGGACCCAAAGAGTGTGAGTTCAATACCCGCTTAAGGCAGTGGAGAACATTCAGAGGGAAATTAACAGGAGATAACTGATAACTGACATCCATTATACATGGTACATGGAACTAGAACAATCTACCCCAGTGAGCAAAATAAAGGAATATATATATATATATATATATATATATATATATATATATATATATAACGGTATTACATCGAAATCATGACAAAATCGTTAGACAATTGCAGTAGTATTTCGATGCGTATCAGGCGATTGTCACTGATGAGATACATTGATATGCTTCGAAACAAGACTGCAATTATGTACCGATTTTGACATGTTTTCGATCTAATATCGTTATTTATATATATATATATATATATATATATATATATATATATATATATATAAAGAAAAAACAACAGAAAAGTTGCAAATAAAAAAAAATTGAATGTTTTTTCTGAAAGTATATATATATATATATATATATATATATCTGTGTGTATATATATATATATATATATATATATATATATATATATATATATGATATTTCAGATCGGCCCCGATCTTTCATCAGAAATTACTGTTTTCATACGTCTGTTTACATTAAGTAGCGTCCGTCGCGAGAGGCGGACGTCACGTGATGTGGAATGCAACTGCGTTTGATTATTTCTAACGTAAATTTAACTGTAGTAAATTTTTAGATGTTGTTTTTTTTAACTATATCTAAAAAAATGTTTTGTTTAACTATTGAAATATTTATTAAGATTTAAAATAATCTAGTCTTTATTTAACCCTAGTTTATATGTATTTAATTTTAAAATCCAGTATTTTTCTTTTTTTTGTGTGTATGTGGAACTGAAATCGGAATCTATCAATACACATTTACAGTTTTCTAATGAGTGTCCTGGTTGATTAAAATGTTCAGCTATGGGGGAATAATTATTGTTTTGACGTGTGGTTAGTTTATGATTGTTGAAGCGAAATCTAAAATTACTTCCAGATTCACCAATATATCCACTATTGGGACATATTGTGCAGAATAAATAGTAGATTGTGTTATGGCTATCACAGGTGAGGCGAGGTGGGTGTATCTTGATATTGGTGTTGGGTACAGAAAATACACTATCGATTATTAAGTGTTTGCAAACTAAACAACGAGGTTTGTTACATTTGTAATTTCCTGATTGGTTTGTATTGTTTAGATATTTAGTAGAGGTGGGGATAGCTGATAGGTTAGGTGATTGTTTCTTTGCATTAATGGGTGGTTTAGTGAAAATTTCTTTGATCTTTTTGTTTAACTGGAGGTTCTTGTCATCCTTTTTTGAATTGTGAATAAGTGTGTGGGAATATTGATTGTGTTTAAAAACCATGGGAATCCGATTGTTGTTTTTACTTTTCTTGTATGTGAGAAGTGTATATATATATATATATATATATATATATATATATATACATATATATATATATATATAATTAATTAAGTAATTCATCGAGTCTGAAACCTCAACAGAATGCAGAAAGCAGTGGACGGTCGTTTCGTCCTTATTTTTGGACTCATCAGCAGTGCACATCCACTACCGAGAATTGAAACCCTGACAGTCATGTTATTATACCAACATTATACCAACTGTTTTCAGACTCAATGAATTACTTAATTTTAATTATCAAATCCTCCTAACAATTTCTATCACATATATATATATATATATATATATATATATATATATATATATATATATATATATATATATATATATATATATATATATATATATATATATCCTGGATAAAATAATATTAGTCTAATTTGTATTGAGCCGACGTTTAAATTTAATGTTACAAACGTGGAATTGCACTTTATTCATTCTAATCGTACATATATATTGTCTCTCGTATTCAATGAAATATGCATATATATATATATATATATATATATATATATATATATATATATATATATATATATATATATATTTTAAGATATTTTTATACATTCTTTTTTATAGATACAAATATTTAAGTAAATGCTCTGTTTTATAATAAACAGTATTAATAACATTAACCTGCCTGAATATCCGATAAATCTTCATAGAAAATATTTGCCCATTTCATAATGTGTGACGTCATTTGTTTATTATTTCTATAACAATTTCTCGGACCTTCAGGCCGGTAAAAGTTGTTAATATTGTGTTTTTTATAAAACAGAGCATTTACTTAATTATTTGTATCTATAAAAAAAAGAATGTATAAACCTAAAAATGTCTGAAAATATTTGTCGGACTTTGTCCATTTCATAATATGTGACGTCATTTGTTTACATTTGGATACGCATCGAGCAGATATGAAAGTACGAGCGAAAATCATGAAAGATTTGTAGTTTAAAAACAGTAAAATCTGTGGCGAAATCGGTAAAGCACATCACACTAAATGACGGTTCCGTATAGGATACAGGTTCGATTCCTGTCGGAGGACACATATTTTCTATGAAGCTTTCTTGGGCATTCCGGCTGGTAAATGTCTTTAATACTGTTTATTATAAAACAGAGCATTTACTTAAATTTTTGTGTCTATAAAAAAGAATGTATAAACATAAAAATGTCTTAAAATAATTTAGGACTTTGTCCATTTCATAATATATATATATATATATATATATATATATATATATATATATATATATATATATATATATATATATATATATATATATATATATATATATATATATCATTGAATGCGACAGACAAGTTGCTTTGATTTAGTTTTTTATACATTTTTTCATGTGATCTACTATTTTTTCGGAGTATAAATGATATAAAAATCCAATTCAAGATGTGACATATTCGTTACATACTTGTTGAGAACACAAATATAGTAGCATCATCTACATGCAAAAAGATTAAAAAAATGAATACCTTATTTATATAAAAGAAAAAAAACTAACACTTAATATCAAATACGAACATGCACACAATATCTTGATCGTGTTTTGAAAATTAAAACATTATGTAAATACATACATACAACAATCTATTTCTTCAACCTTGAAAATGGCTAAATGTATAGCCGAAAGATCTAGCATAAAAAGAACACTTGGACAAATTTTAGTGTAATTTATGCTCATTCTCACATGAGAAATTGTAAAAAACACTAAATCAAAGCATCTTGTCTGTCGTATGAAATGAGCATGAAAGAACGACTGTTGCCTAAATACACACACACGCACAGAGAGAGAGACACACACACACACACACACACAGACACACACACACACACACACACACACACACACACACATATATATATATATATATATATATATATATATATATATATACTAGTAGCATGGCCCGGCGTTGCTCGTACTTGATTCAAAAATCGTACGACTCATACAGCAATCGCTATCACTTGACTTAAAATATTTTTGCCCTTACTTGCCTTTAAAGGAGTGCCCTTTGCCGTGCTGATGTTGCTACATGCCTTGCCTATCTCATACTTCGAATTTTTTCTAAGCTCTATACTAAACATTAAATCTGTTACGAAAAAAGAACTAAACAAAATGAACACAAAACGATCAGCTTTAAAAAAAGGACTCGTAACTGGAAAAACCGAATGAAAAAAGAATGTTAACAACAAATACTTTTCTGCAGAATCAGAATCAATGTTGAGTTTAAGCAAGCGAATGAGCCAATTGGAGTAAAGTGCCATGCAGATTTAAATTTTTACCACTTGTTCGAATGCAGCTATCGATTTTTTTTGCATGCTAGCATGCTTGTTAACATTCGTGTTAGTCAGCTGTTGGCTCTCACGCTGGCCAATAGAATCTTCCTGCCTATTCGTGGCCTCCAGTTCTCTCTGGCCAGTAGAAAATGGCCGCAAACTACATGAAAACTGCCGTAGAAGCATGAAAAAATCGATTATTTCTACTATCGATGGGAGTTGGGAAATGCAATGTCGGTCTTGGCCTTCTTACTAACTTGGAGCATGTGCATGTAAATTTTGGTGCAAATCCGTCGAAAATTGCGTCCGTGCATTCGTTACACACACACACACACACACACACGCA
The DNA here is from genome assembly GCA_964036315.1 of Acanthosepion esculentum. NCBI lineage: Eukaryota > Metazoa > Mollusca > Cephalopoda > Sepiida > Sepiidae > Acanthosepion > Acanthosepion esculentum. The sequence goes on along the minus strand of OZ038516.1, from coordinate 8,478,976 downwards.
CACACACACACACACACACAGAGACACACACACACATCCTGCCTTTTATAGATAGAGATGTGTGTGAGTGTTTGTGTGTGTGTGTGTGTGTGTGTCTGTGTGTGTGTGTGTGTGTCTGTGTGTGTGTGTGTGTACGTGTGTGTGGTGGGGTGAATAAAGACGAAGTGAAAACGTTTTATCTTACGCGTTTCGTCTTCTAACATTATATATATATATATATATATATATATATATATATATATATATATATATATAATGATATATATGTGTGTTTGTGTGTGTGTTTATATGTGTATTTGTGTGTGTTCGTGTGATTGTATATATATATATATATATATATATATATATATATATATATATATGAATTTTTCTTTGTCTTCAGGCAAGTTTTCCCTCACAGTGTCTTTATCATCAAAGAATTTGTTACTCAAACAAACACACACATATTTCATATATATATATATATATATATATATATATATATATATATATATATATATATATATATATATGCCGTAGATAAACAATATTTCTATTTGTCTTTTCTTGAAACACGCAAACACATGCACACATTTTTTAACACATTCGATGAAAACGGTGGAACGCAGTGACACGTGTTTTTTTACACGTTTTTATAATTTGCGAGCGCAGTCTTTCAATTTAGCTAAGAAGGAAGAAATTCCACCTCGGATATAGACTGAAGTCTTCTTTCTTTTCGGAAGACATTTTTTATTTTCGCTATTTTTGTAGTGGAATCATTTTTCCTATCAAATAATCATTTTTTTTTCTCATCCACTTTCTAAGAAATCTGTCGAGTTTTGCCCGATATCTTGCCATCTTTCTTTCAAACACCCTTTTATTCACGTCATTCTCAGATTCCATTTTTTCTCATCCACTGTTCCCAAAAATCAATGACGTCATTACATGAGCATTCCTCTAATAATCGTACGAGATGAAGCATCGTTGTTATTGTTGTTGTTGTTATTATTATTATTATTATTATTATTATTATTATTTCCTTTGATTTCTGGTGTATACTCATTTCTTTCCAGGTCCCAACCAGAGACCTAAGGTCAGAAATGGCTTCATGGCGTAGAAACATTTGTCTACAATTATTATTATTATTATTATTATTATTATTATTATTATTATTATTATTATTATTATTATTATTTCCTTTGATTTCTGGTGTATATTCATTTCTTTCCAGGTCCCAACCAGAGACCTAAGGTCAGAAATGGCTTCATGGCGTAGAAACATTTGTCTACAATTATTATTATTATTATTATTATTATTATTATTATTATTATTATTATTATTTCCTTTGATTTCTGGTGTATACTCATTTCTTTCCGGATCCCAACCAGTGACCTAAGGTCAGAAATGAAATCATGACATTTTGCACTGAGCTGTGTTGAAAAAAATTGCGCAGATAAAGCCCTTCGTAAGGTGTTGGCTGTATTTGTGAGTACAATTCTTTGTATTTCTATAAGGCATGGGATACCAGGAATCCCTTTAATTGGAATCTTTTCCAATCAATTCGAGGGTTCCAACTAAAACTGAAATTATTAATGTCCTCATGCGCCACACTTTTGAGGTTTCGATTTTAAGCCCCTTTTATTTTGATAATTTTTTGAAGATCTTCAAAGATACATTGCAGACTGCAATATCAGTGAGGGGGCACATTTTGTCTTTGCGGTCTCTCATCACGATGTCACGGCGATTAGCTTTGATTGTTCTGTCTGTGTGTATTGTATAAAATCGTTGCAGGTTCTATCTCCATAACCGGGTCTCGGTGGGGTTCATATCAATTTCTTTCAACTTCCTTTCCCTAGAAGTTGCAGATTTTCCATTGTAGATATTGGCTCACTCTGCCATGACGTGTTATATATTCAGTGGGTGCCTATATCTTGCAACCTGATACAAGATGATCAATTGGTTCTGGATATTTATCACAGAATCTGCATTTTGGACTAGCACCATATTTTAGCATGTGTACTTGATAATTTCTAGTTAACAAGCATTGGTCCTGTGCAGCAAGAATAAAACATTCTTTTAACCCTGCACCACGTAGCCACTGATGGGTACGGGGTTTGTCTACATTATTATTATTATTATTATTATTATTATTATTATTATTATTATTATTATTTCCTTTCCTTTGATTTCTGTTGTATTCACATTTTCTTTCGGGTCCCAACCAGAGACCTAAGTTCGGAAATGGCTTCATGATATTTTCCACTAATCACTTTTGTAAAAATTAAAAAGAAAATAAGATCTGACGCATTTTACTTTGTAATATATGACCAGTATTTGTGAGTACAATGTATTTTATTTCATTAAGAGTTACCAGGAATCCCTTCAATAAGTCTATCAGAACATATTCCAATCAATCCGAGTGCTCCAGCTACAACTGGAATTATTGATGTCCTCATGTGCCACATTTCTGAGATTCACACTTCAAGATCCTTGTATTTTGATATTTTTTTGAAGATCTTCAAAGATACATTACAATCTACAGTGGGTGACATGTCAATATGAAAGCACATTCTGTTCTTGTGGTTTTTGATCACAATATCTGGGCGATTCGCTTTGATTGTTCTGTCTGTACGTATTGTAAAAACACATAAAATAGTTACAGGTCCTATGTCTATAGCCGGGTCTGACTGATGTTCATACCAGTTTCTTGCAGTTTCTTTCCTGTAAATGTTGCAGATTTTCCAGTGTAGATATTGGCCCACTCTGCCATGCCATGTTATATATTCAGTGGGAGCCAACACCTTGCAACCTGATACGAAATGGTCAATTGTTTCTGGATATTTATCACAGAATCTGCATTTGGGGACACCACAATATTTCAGTATATGTGCTAGGTAATTTCTAGCTAGAAGGCATTAGTCTTGTGGAGCAATAATAAAAACCTTCGATTTCAGGTTTTTAACCCTGCACCCGCTACATCATTATGTATAGCAGAATAAAGACAAAGACCGTGCGTAAAGTTTCAAACCTAAAGCAACAAAAGACAGGAAGCTGTGGAGAGGCATGATCGTCCACGTGCTGAAGTTACATGGCACATAAAATAAGTGAATGGATGGCTTAGTAGAGAGTGAAAACTTATTTCGAGCAACAAAACACTATGAATATGGAATACGTAAAAAAAACGACATTTTTTGTCTGATAAGGACATCTTCCAGAATTTTCCTTTTGAACCACAATAGTTAACAAGTACTAAATGTGTGTCGGGGGTGGGGTTATTCCGCCAAAATCTTACAGGCCATAGATAGTAACTCCTGTGGGTCGTCACTAATATTTCCGACTAAAAAAGTGTAATAAAAATGCCATGTAAATAAATGAACAGTATAAGCGACGTATTTTCTAATAGAGGGCGTCCCATAAAGAAATCTGTGTGATCGACACAGGGGGTCCAGACAAATAACACCATCTCCGCAAATTTTATAGCAGTCAGGAGGAGGGCTTCTTAAACTCTCTTATGTAGCGTACCGACAGTTTTTTATTTCAAGGTGCTTCGGACAAGCGAGAGAAGCTTTTCAATCCATCTGGCCCGTTTGCTCCCATCTCCCGTATTGTTTTTTTTTTTTAAGATATGTCCTATTTCGTGGTCATTTTGAGATTATCTAGACGAACCACGGGGACATGCCATTCTAAGGCCAGTCATGATTGATGTAACAAGTCTTCCCTGTGTGTCAGGGAACGGTAGCATATTTGTCATATAATTATACAATAATGATCTGAGAAAATATTATTTGAACATTCGTCGTATTATTCATTTATACGAGAAAAATATAACGAATGTAATAAAAGTTGCATTATTGATTTTGTAGAAATATATATATCCATGAAAATGGCCTTTCGGTATTTTCTAGGTGTGGTTCCCACACAGCCCCATGCCACCCATCATAATGGCGTTGACATACGTATTTTATTTCACTGTTTTGCTATTCATTATATCGCAATTGTTAGTTGTATAGCAATTATTTTTAACATGAATGTGTAATTGAAAAATGTAATCATAATATAAAACTGAAATGAAAATGTTAAAAAGGACAAGTCGGATATCCCAGAAGTCTCCCATGGCGTGGAATGTGACTAATGTTTCTTTTTTCCCTTTTACTTGTGCTTTCTTAGACTCTTAAGGTGACTAAAGTCTGATCCTGAAAAAGAAAATAAACAACAGTTTAAGCGTTCTATTTAACTGCGACTTGTTCTAGTATGTACATTATTTACATTATTCGGACTATTGTCCTCATCTTTGTCGCCATATTTATTACAACGTTTCGGCCGTTGTACGCTCCGGCCTTCTTCAGGTGATTGGAATGTCGAACTGAACCCTTTATTTCGCTCACTGGGGTAGACAGTTCTAGTTCCACGTACCATGTTTAATGGATGTCAGTTATCAGTTATCTCCTGTTAATTTCCCTCTGAAAGTTCTGCACTGCCTTAACCGGGTATTGAACTCACACTCTTTGGGTCCTGTCACTGGATCTAACCAACGCCTTTATCCACGAATTTCGCTTTTGATTGATAGCTGTTATTTTCCCGCTAATGTTCGGGTAATATTTGTTATCCGTCCTGTTTTCTCTTCCATTCGTAAGGACGTCCTCCCTCTACATCATGTTAGTTTACAAATATAAGTATAGTTGTGGACTTAACTACATACATATATATATATATATATATATATATATATATATATATATATATATATATATATATATATATATATATATATATATATATATATATATTAATGCATGTTTCATTAAATAATATAAACAGGTTTTGTCTATTTATTTTAAGTAAGTTCCTTTCATATTGTCTGATAAGCTTAATCACATTATTGTTGAAAGAGGAAAGGAAAACTCCATATTGGTACGTGTTTAAATCCAATCTAAGCCTTGGGCTTACCTAAGCCGTTATCAAAGATGACAATTTCAATAAATCAAACAACACATATACGAAACCACAATGATAGTCCATCTTGCTGCTTGAATAAACTCAAAGTATATAAATTCAAGTGCCTTTTGGGAGAATGTATCTCCAATGGATTAAATAATATTTATGTTGGTCTCACCACAAACTCGCTTTCAAGACGCTTAACTCTACATTAACTGACAACTCTAACATTTTCAGACATTTAAAACAACATGTCTGCCCGCGTACTCAATTCCGGAAAATCCTTGTTGACAACACAATTATACTTAAACATGAAAACAAAAAAAAATCCTTGAAGATATATACATAAAACAGTTGAAACCTAACCTGAGCAAAATAAACAATGAAATCTCCACAGATATTCTTAAATGCCTATAATTGATAAGAGAAGCCATTGGTTTATACCAACAGCTTCCCATACTTAATACTTCTCGTTTTTCACTCTCGCGTGGCCATGTGTGACGTCACGAGCTTCGACGCGATTTTCGCTTCCGCGTTTCGTATACACGAGTTTGTCGTTGCTTTCAAATTTTTCATGCAACAAAAACAGACTATTATTGTTTCGTCCGTGTATTGTTTAATATATTGAAATTTAATTGTCATCTTTGATAATAGCTTATGTAAGCCGAAAGCTTAGATTGGATTTAAACATGCATCAATATGGTGTTTTCCTTTCGTCTTTTAACGATAATGTGATTAAGCTTATCAGACAATATGAAAGGAATTTATTTAAAATAAATAGCCAAAACCTGTCTATATTATTTAATGAAACATGCATCAATGAAAAATTGCTGCCTAAATATACACAATATATATATATATATATATATATATATATATATATATATATATATATATATATATATATATATATATATACATATATATATATATACATATATATATATATATATATTTTATATATATATATATATATATATATATATATATATATATATATATATATATAGGATAGTGAGTATATAGCCCTGGTGTCAGAAAGATCGCAATTTCTTGAATTTTAAACATGACGCCCAATAAAATATCCCTTTATAAATGTCTTTATAAAGTTCCCTAGATAGAACATGAGATCGGATATTATGATAATCCAGTTACCCAAAAGAGGGGTGATTGCTATGAACAAATCGTGATCGATAAATCAATCGTTTGATCGATATGCATTGATCGTGGCCGATGTACAAACTGATAAAAGCTGATACATTAATTGGAAGAGATAGTCGCCAGGGAAGACGAATCCGACGAGAGAAATCAGAGAAAAAGAAAATTGTTGACCGTGGGGTCCAATTAATTCATTTTTACTCCCTACCGCCATACTTCCGCCTTCCCGTATGGCAAATAGGCATTTCATTTCTTCTTAACAGTGAACCCCATTCAGTCACGAAGGCATGCCATTTGGATGGCGTTGTGAAAACTGAAAGGCGCCATGAACAGGTTCTGGCTCAACTTGAGAGAAGACGTTTTGAGGGAAAACATGGCGTTAGCTAGGGTCGTTTGTTTTTATGCATGGATGGAAAAAGTGAGAATCGAATAACATTACTTTTAAAATGGTAGGAAGAAAATGAAGGGAAAAAAAGGAACGAAAAAACAATCAATGAAGAAAGAAAGTAATGGTTCTCGGAAAGAAAGCAGGAGAGGGAAAGAAAAAAGAATGAAAGGAGGAAAGAGAAATGTTGGGAGAAAGAAAGAAAAAGAAGGAAGAAGAATTTGAATAAATGAAAAAATGTGAAGCTAGGACGGAAAGGAAAAAAATGTTTGAAGAAAGCAAATGGATAAGGAAAAAAAAAAGGTATGAATCTATGGAGGAAGAAAAGAAAGAAAGACGGAATGAAAAATATAACGAGAAATGTAAAGAGAAGGAAGAAAAAGAAGGAAAGATGAATTGAAAGAAAGAAAGAAAGAAAGAAAGAAAGATTTCAATATGTTAGGAAAAAGAAAGAAAGAAGGAAAGAAAGAAAGAAAGATTTGAATAGGTTAGAAGAAAAAAAAGAAATAGAGAAAGACAGAAAGAAAGAAAGATAAAAGAAACAAGCAAGGAAGGAAGGACTGGGATATGTTGAAAGAAATAAATAAATAAGTAAAGAAAGAAAGATTTGAATATGTTAGTTGAAAGAAAGAAAGAAAGAAAGAAAGAAAGAAAGAAAGAAAGAAAAAAGAAAGAAAGAAAGAAAGAAAAAAGAAAGAAAGATTTGTCTATGTTAGAAGAAAGAAAGAAAGAAAGAAAGAAAGAAAAAGCAAGCAAGGAAGGAAGTACTGGGATATGTTAGAAGAAAGAAAGAAAGAAAAGCAATAGCTTAGGAAAGAAAGTAGGATGAATGAAGTAAAGAAGGAAATAAGAAAGGCGGGAAGGAAAAGAATGAAGATAACAAAGCAAGATTAATAGAGGAAGGGGAGAAGAATGAAAATAAAAGAAAAAAAAAGAAAAGAATAAGAAACAAAGATATCAGAAAAAAATGGTAAATAAAAAGAATGAAAAATTAATAAACGAAAGAAGGAAGACAAGGAAGATCCCGAGAGAAAGATCCCGAGAGAAAATTTATGAAGTTAAGAATAAAAGTAGGAAAACAGAAAGCAACTTAACAAGCAATAATATTGACCCCTAAATTATAATTTCATGTTGCTGAAATTCAAATCGCAGTGGGACCAATTTCTGAAAGATTTTTCCTACGATAGAGATATCAATATACATTACTACAAAACTGACTTGCAAAAAAAATATGATTGTTAACAAGCTCAAAATCTACCGTAATTATTAAAAGCAATAGATGAACATGAAAAATAAAGAAGCTTAAACATCAGGAAATGTTTTACCAGCGAATGGAAAATGGACACTGAAATAAGAAAGTTGGAAGAAAGTCCCACAAACCACACACTCTCACGCAAAAACATATCCCCATGTTCGAAGATATTCCTGCAAAGACAGAGACTCACGTTCAAAGGAAGTCCCACAAACCACACACCCACACGTTCGACGAAAGTTCCGCCAAAAAACTGATCCCCACGTTCCAAGAAAGTCCTGCAAACCACACATGCTCCCTTTCGAAAAAAAATGTCCTGCAAACCACACACACTCACCTTCGAAATAAGTCCTACAAAAAAACACAACCACACGTTTGAAGAAAGTTCCGCAAGCCACACACCCTCACGTCCAGAAAAGTCCCGCAAGCCACACATCCTCACGTTCGAAGAAAGTCCCGCAAAAAACACATCTCCACGTTCGAAAAAAGTCCCGCAAGCCATAGACCCTCACGTTCGAAGAAAGTCCCGCAAATAACTAATTCCCCCGTTCGAAAATAGTCCTGTAAGCCACACACATTCACGTTCGAAGAAAGTCCCGCAAACCACACGCCCTCACGTACACATCAAGTGAAGAAGTAAATAAACAATATTTTTTCCTTGTATTAGCCTGTACAAAGTCCTATTTGAGAACATTAGAATACCTAGGACAATGCTGAGTAAGTCCTCTTCAAAATACTCTCCTTCAGAAGTCAGTATCCCAGCAACCAATCTACTTTTGACGAAAAAAAAAAAGAAAAAAGTTACCTTTTTTTTTTGGGGAACATTATCAATTCATGTCCTCTTTAATATTATACCTATCGTCTAAACAGCGATTTTAGTTTCTAGGCAAAGCCAAAATTTGCAAGGAGCCAAGCTAGAGGGGGGTGATGCTGAAAGGCCAAAACAATAACAACAAAAATAAAAGGAGACAGAAGAAAAGACAAAAATATTCCCAAAATATCCAGACATTTCTGTTCGTATCTATCTCAGTCTTTTCATGTCTACAGAGGTGGATCATTAACTCCAATCTTTCACACTAATTACTTGTTGAAAAAGAGTTGGATTAAGTGCATTGCCAAGGTAGATTAAATTGAATAGCACATTTGCGGTGCATTTATTTATTTATGAGAATGAAGATTGGTGGAAATACTGCCATCTATATATTTTTGATTCTCTCTTTCTCGATAATATATATATATATATATATATATATATATATATATATATATATATATATATATATATAACATAGAAAAACCACTGAACAGTTGCAAATTTAAAAAATTTAATGTTTTTTTGTGAAAGTATTTATTTACATTAGATAGATAGATAGATATGAACAGACTGAGATAGATAGACTAAGACAATTACATAGATAGATAGATAGATAGATAGATAGATAGATAGATAGACAGACAGATATATAGATAGATAGATATGAACAGACTGAGATAGATAGACTAAGATAATTAGATAGATAGATAGATAGATAGATAGATAGATAGATAGATATGAACAGACTAAGATAGATAGATAGATTTGAAGAGGCATAGATATGAGCAGGCTCCGATGGATAGTTTTAAACAGACTATGATAGATATTAACAGACTGATAAATAAATATCACAAACACACACACACACACACACACACACACACACACACACACATACACACACACACATATATATATATATATATATATATATATATATATATATATATATATATATCCGTTATTTAGGTGTGATTTTGTGTGCTTTGGAACAGGCAGATATAATCCGCTGCCGTTTTTCGTTTTTATTCATTTTCTCACCTTCTTCTACACTTCTATCTTCTTTTATTATTTTCCGGATATTTAAAGCTATTTTTCCCTTCCATATTCCGTTTGACTGCTCAAGATGTGGACTATATTTCGCCCTTTTTTTTTCCTTTCGTATTCCGGTTCTTCTACTTATAGCCTTAATGCAACGACAGAACAAATCAAATTATGCCACCACTTGTAGATATCACACATCCTCGAAGCCTTTTCGCAATTTCAAATAAGCTTCCCCCAGGTGACGACAACATGGTCGGTCACGTGTCGAAAGCAGTCTTTTCTTAGTTTTCTTACTTTTTCGTTTTCCATTTTCTTTTCCCTCAAATATTTCCAAATTTGGTTAAAGCTTTTTCACTATAGGAAAAACAAACTTGTATAAAAGAGGGCAGTGCTCGTGTAAACATTATTATGGGTTCGTCTTTAATTTTTTTTTTCTGTTTTGAAGCTAATGAAAGAAATTCCTAGCAGAAATCAAACAAAATGTCCCACAAATTTCATTATTTATTAAACTTGGACTGGCACAAGGCTACAAAACTGGAGCACTACTGAAAATAGAACCCAAATAAATATGATCGACGTGTTCATTTGTCTAACCTACGATCCTCACGTGCTTCGGGACGAGATCAGGGAAACACTCATCATGAGGTTGGCCAAGGTTCGCAACCGGCCGCCGAATGCAGAAATACGCGTCCTCACAGACTGAGCGATGAAGTAATGAAGTAAATAACATATCAAGCCATAAAATTTCAAGTCACGTACGATGAATATGTCAGTGTTAATAGTAATGTTTAATTTGTTAAATTTCACGTTGCCTGCTTTTTGTGACGTATAGTGGCCGTTAATAATTAAGTATAGCTGAAGAATCCAATGTTAAATAAAACAGTATTTAATTACAACCACAAATAAATACGAGGGTCATTCACTAAATAAGGTGAATTTTTCGGCATAAGGACTTCTAATACAGATAGAAGCTTACTTTTATTTTATTTTTCAACGTAGTATCCCAGCACTGTCACACACTTTTCCCATCTGTGCACAAGCTTCCGTGTTCCCTCAGCGTAAAACCTTTGGACTGATGTCTCAGCCAGTCGCTCACAACACTTTTGACTTCATAGTCACTTTTAAACTTCGTGCCTCACGTGAACGCTTTCAAGGGACCAAACAGGTGTAAGTCTGAAGGGGCAAGGTCTAGGCTGTAAGGGGGATGAGGGAGCAGTTCCCAGCCCAGCTCGTTGATAGTCTGCACCGTTTGGGCTGCTGTGTGAGGCCTTGCGTTGTCATGATGCAAGATGACTTCTTCTGACTGATGACCCCTGCGTTTGTCCCAACAGATAAGCTCAAAGTCCTTGCATTGTCATCCACTGTCAGACTGAATGAGGTCATTGACTGATTCGATCACCTCCCAGGCCTCTCTTCACCCTCAACACTGCTCCGTCCTTCTTGAAACAATTTAGCCCACTTGTAGACATTTTTTTGCTGAAACATGTGGCACCATACACAGTTGATATTCTCCTATGAATTTCACCTGGTCTGCACCCTTCAGCAACTAAAAACTTGATAACTGACCGCTGTTCAATCCTGGAGCATGCTTCTTGGTCGGCCATCTTTGTTAATCGCCAAAACTCTCGAAGTTTTTTTTTAATCTGCAAAAGAAATTAAATCCATGTGAAAAAGAAGTAAAACAAAAAAAATAAATAAATGAAAAAGAGTAAGCTTCTATCTGTATTAGAAGTCCTTATACGGAAAAATTGAATGACCCTCGTATATATACACACACACGCACACACACACACACACACACTTATATATATATATATATATATATATATATATTTCACCCCAAGCAAGCCAGTAAAACCACTAGGACACAAGTGGTTAATGGGTGTGGAAAAATTAGAAAACTAATTTTATAAGGAGCAAAATCAAAGGGATACTACGTTGAAAGATTTTTATAAAAAGTAAGCTTCTATCTGTATTAGAAGTCCTTATACCGAAACTTATTTATTGAATGACCCTCGTACTTAACAAGAACAAAGAAGTAAAAGTCAATCAAAGATAATTAAGCATTTCAGTGGATACCTTGTTAGTAGCGCGGCTCGGCTTAACGTCCGGTAAATCTTAAATCAAAAACCCAAATCATCGACGCCCAATAATTCACACCAATTCGACTGGATAGTTACACTTAATAGTCACTCAATAATCACTGCAGTCAGTAGCCTGACAACGTTATTTATACACCTGCCGGAAATTCATAAATCCAGAGTGTCACGCTCGAACCTCGGTGTCGGTAGTTACTCATTTTCTTCCTAGATGACAAATTATTATAATTTATATTATTTACATTTTGACTAATATCTTCATCTTTGTTGTCATTGTTGCAATAGTATCGAGAAAACTAATTGGGTTTCTTTTTTCCAGATTTTCAGAAAAGACGTTTAGCCCTGTTGACACCATCTGTCGTAAGAATCAGTGAAAACCCTTTTCAGTTATTTTGTGGCGTATGGTGGCCGTTAGTAGCTTGGCTCGGTTTAACGTCCGGTAAATCCGAAATCAAAACCCAAATCATTGACGACCAATAATTCAATCTAATTATTGTTGTGGATATTTTTGGGTTCGAATCCTATCCAAGATAGTTTTGGATATGGTTGTAATTATTTTCATGTAGTACAGATTCGATAGATTCTTTTGAAGAATGGATGTGACGATATGTGGCTGTTTTTTTATTTAGTTTATTTTTGATAATAATGTTATCTTTTTTTTGGTTGTGTATTGTGTATGCCTTTCTCTTAGCATTGTGTATAAAATAATAGGAAATTATTTTGGATATTTTGAAAGTATTTTCTATGTATATTTCTTCTTTGGTTAAGAATCCAGGCTGCAGATTCTTTGCTCTTGAAGAGAATCTTATAATTATTCCAGATTTGATCCTCTTACAGGAATGTCTTCCTGATTACTCTTACCTTTTCCCGCTCATTAGTAATGTCTCTGTTTCTAATTAATTCATATTTTACATAATGCCTTTTCAAAAGCCTTATTTGAAGAAAAATATTCACTAATTAAGGTTTTAATCCTTAATAAATAACATTTATTTGTTTTGTGACGTACGGTGGACGCTAATAATTAAGTATAACACAAGTGTTCAATGTTAAGATAAAACAATATTTAATTACAACCGCAAATAAATACTTAACAAGAACAAAGAAGTAAAAGTCAATCAAAGATAATTAACCATTTCAGTGGATACCTTGTTAGTAATGCGTCTCGGCTTAACGTCCTGTAAATCCTAAATCAAAACCCAAATTATCGACGCCCAATAATTCACACTAATTCGACTGGATAGTTCCACTTAATAATCACTACAGTCAGTAGCCTCACATCGCTATTTATACACCTGGCGAATAACATATATTCATAAGTCAATAGATTCACCTGCGAATCTCGGTGTCGGTAGTTACTCATTTTTTCCGACATGAAGCTGGTATAAGGACAGGACAATGGAGCTCTCACTAAGAATGTACCGCTAGAGAATACGCGGTTAAAATTTGCTGAAGGTTGTGCTGCGTCAGGGGCCTCAGCCACTTCACAGGTTTTGTTTCCATAGCTTAAAGGGTCCCAAACTTTTCTTGCGTCATTGCCCACTTTCACACTGAAAAACTTTCGACGGCCCACGTTTATAGAAAATATCCACAAGCATGCCAAAATTGTTTGGTAAAAGTTTGTTCTTGCTTATGTGCTGTGTCGCCTTAGGACGGAGGCGATCATGACTCTCCATAACTTCCTTTCCCTTTAGTTCTTAATAAATGTGTATTTCTTCTCCGCCATCTCAAGCTTCCAAAGTAGGTTAGGAGTTGATTTCTTCTGTCCCTCTTGCCTTCAATCTATCTGTGAGTATTAGATTTTCCAAGCCCTCTTTCCTCATTATGTGCCCTTGAAACCTCAGTGTTTCTTGTATAAATTTATTTTTTGTTTTCATTTTCTCCAACACTTTGCATTGCTAAAATTTTCGGCCCATGGTATCCTAAGAATGCTTGTGTAGAACCATATTTTTGTTGCTTCAAGTCTCTTCTACATCGTTAAGGAGATTGTCAAGCACTCACTGTCATACAAGAAAACAGATATCACGTAAGGGTTTAGTACTCTTTTCCTTGATTCTAGCGATGTTCTTCTGTTTCTTAGTACTCTGCTTAGCTTTAGGAAGGAGTCTTTCGCTATCGCAATGCGCCTTCGGATTGCAGTGTCATATTTTCAGTCCTCTGTTAAAACACTTCTCGAACGTTTAAATTTCGTCACTAGTTTGGTTTAGGTATCTCCGATTTGCAATCTGCACTTTGGGCTGATCCGTTTGCTAACAACCATGCATTCTGTCTTCTTGCAGATGGTGTTTAATTCTTCTCGTTTTCCTTCACTACCTTCTGTAGAGGTTTTTTTGTGGTATTCTTTCTGCATAAGTTTGTTACTGGTTCATAAACTTATTTTATGATGTAGTAAAAAATACCAAAGGAAGGTAACAGATAACGATTCTATCGTATTAAATAACAAACGAAAGCAAACATGATGATTGAAAACTATATTGATATATATATATATATATATATATATATATATATATATATATATATATATATATATATATAATTTAGTTTTATGTTGAAAGTGAGAGAAGATGTTGAGTATAGGGAGGATTGAGAACAGGACAAAAGATGAACGGGATTCAAGAAGATAGAAGATGGCCAATGACGTTGCATTTAAATTTTTGAACTACGTTTCTTTTGTCTCCAAGCTTCTGATGGTCTGTGATGATATTGTCCAATATTCGCTGCCATAGATATAACCTTCTTCGGGCCTCTTCTTTTAATCATTTCACCCCAACCAAGGCGGAAATGCCGCTAGTACACAGGGGGGGGGGTACTCAGTGTGAAAAACTGGGTATAGTGGAGATTGAGGAAAAGACAGAAGGTGGACGGGGTTCAAGACAAACAGATGATGGTGATTAACGTTGAATTTAAATTTTTAGAACCATATTTCTGTTGTTTTCAGTCTGAGATTGTCCAATATTCTCTGCCATAGATATGAACTTCCCAGGCCTATTTTTTGAAATCATTTTACCTCAAGCAAGGCAGGAATGCCACTAGTACATTGGGGGTAACAGGGAGTGAAAGTGAAAGAAAAAAAACTAAAAATATGGAGGGTTGAGAAAAGGACAAAAGATGAACGGTATTCATAGCGATTGACGTTGCATTTAAATTTTTGAATACTGTAATTGTCAGGGAAGCAAGTAAACGGAAGGTAATTTCACAAACAGGAAGTGCAAGCAAAGAAACTGTCAGAGTAGAACATTTAATAAAATTACAAACTACGTAACGTCGCACAAACACTAGCATATGTCTCGACATACAACAAAAGCAATCCAGAACTATTTACAGAAATTACAAAAGATCTAGCCCTACTTAGCAAGAATGACAAACTGAAAAATATACTAAAAACAACCAGAATAGTTAAAAGCAAGCGCCAATCTAAAAACATAAAATACATATTTATAAATAAATGATAATAGGAAAACAGTAATTGCTGAGGCGTTTGTCCAATGTGGACTTTTTCAAAGCAAGAAACGAAATGAATTTAATTAAACAAAGAAAATTAATAAAAACAAAAAACAGAGTGTTCTTAGCAACTGGAATGTAGAAAATGCTATTTTCATATTTTTAACTGAAAATAATGTCAGTTATTATCATTAATCTATGTTGATGGATTCAACCATTTTCTTTTGATTTTAATGTTTTTGTGTACATTCGTTTGTGAGAGCAGTAATTTTGTTAGAAAAGGTGAAATAGGGAAAAGCCCTGGGCGTAGATTAATATTTGGGTATTGTTCTATGGCGGCACTCTGTAGAATTTTCCTTCTGAGTGAGTTATTTTCTTTTTTTATAAGTATAGCATTTTTAAAATCAAAATTATGGTTGAATTTATTCCTATGTATTACTAAGGCATTATTTAAGTTGTTTATTCTAAGGTCTCTTTTGTGTTCATACATACGTTTTTTTGTGTTTCTGCTTGTTTCTCCAATATATTGGGAGGAACAGTTCTGCCAATTTATTTTATAAATGCCTGCTTCAGAAATGTTATTGCTATTGTTCTTTGAATATCTTATTATATCTATAATTGTTTTCGAGGTGTTTGTGACTATTTTAAGATTATTTAGATACGATAGGTTATTCTGGATCGTAGACGTGACAGAGTTGGCCGGTAGTATTATGTATCTGTTTTCATGTAATTTAATATTGCGTATTATGTTGTTAGTTTTGTTTCGATTGTATATTTTGTATGCCTTTCTTCTTGCGTTATGGATGAAATCATATGGGTATTGTAGGTTTTTGAATGTATATTTCTTCTTTAAGTAAATATTGGGGACTACAGATTCTTAATGCTCTTAGATAAACAAAACAACTCCAAATTCTACTTCACAAATTTCCATTCGAATATCAGCATTTGATTTTCTCTAATCCCGAAACTCCTGCCTATCTGCTTGGAGAAATATATTCTTTGCTGATATAGCAACGTGCTTCTGTTGGATACTTCTTCTGATACTCTAACAGGAGTAACAGATACAAGTCATTCGTGAGCGACATATACTTGAATTAAGATTCAGGTAAGCATAAATTATTTTGTTACTATGGTGTAACATAAAATCGGCCATGGCTATAGCAATAAACTACATCTGGCAGAAAGTTGTTGTTCCCAGAGTCACCTTGACAACCTTGACCTGTTAGGGCGCTCCTTGGTATGACGACAAACTACATCCCGGCAGCAAGACGTCTTATCGGAAGATTGAAGGTTTTGAGGAACGTGGAACCACCTCTTAATTTCTGCTGTTGCCTGTTCCACCCTGACCCGAGGTAGAAGCACCTGTTAGGCATGTCCTGGGAATGACGATAAACTACATCCGGCAGCAAGGCCTCAGATCGGGAGATTGGAGATTTGAGGTTTGTGGAACCACCTCTTAATTGCCGTTGTACCCAGGATCACCCTGACCCGAGATGGTAGCACCTGTTAGAGAGGTCCTGGGTATGACGATAAACTACATCCGGCAGCAAGGCCTCATATCGGGAGATTGTTGTGTTTGAGGAGTGTGGAACCACCTCTTAATTGCCGTTGTTCCCAGAGTCACCCTGACCCGTGGTGGTTACACCTGTTAGGTCGTTCATGCGTATGACGATAAACTGCATCGGGCAGCAAGATTTGAGAGGAGATTTGAGGTTTTGAGGTGTGTGGAACAACCACTTTATTGCTGTTGTTCACAGAGTCACACTAACCGGGGTCGTAACACCTGTTAGGATCCCAGCTATGGGCAATAATGAATATGAAAAAATACTAATCTATAAAAAGTACATTTTTATAGTAAATATTACTGGCAATACATTTATATATAAAAAAAATTAGTAACAATACATTTTTATAGTAGAATTACCAACAATACCTATTTATAGCAAAATGACTAACAATAAATTTTATATTTGTCTATATTTCTGAGATGAGGTATTATGTACATTATTTACATTATTCGGACGATTGTCCTCATCTTTGTCGGCATATTTATTACAACGTTTCGGCCGTTATACGCACCGACCTTCTTCAGGTGGTTGGAATGTCGAACTGAACCCCTTATTTCGGTCAAGGACACATGGCACAGTGTATAAAGGCGTTGGTTAGATCCAGTGACAGGACCCAATAAATGTAAGTTGAATACCCGGTTAAGGCAGTGGAGAACTTTCAGAGGGAAATTAACTGATAACTGACATCCATTAAACATGGCACGTGGAACTAGAACAGTCTACCCCAGTGAGCTAGTAATTAGATAATAATAATAATAATAATAATAATAATAATAATAATAATAATAATAATAAGGCATGACAGAGTGGGCCAATATCTGCACTGGAAAATTTGCAACTCCTATGGGAAGGAAACTGGAAGAAATTGGTACGAACACCACCCTGACCCGGTTACGGAGATAGGATCTGTTACAATTCTATGGGACTACACAATACACACTGACAGAACAATCAAAGCCAACCGCCCAGACATTGTTATTAAAGACCACAAACAAAATAAGTGCCTCCTTATTGATATGGCAGTCCCTGCAGACTGCAATGTGTCTTTGAAGATATTCGAAAAACTGTCAAAATACAAGGACCTTGAAATCGAAATCTCAAAAATGTGGCACATGGGAACATCAACAATTCCTGTTGTAGTTGGAGCCCTTGGACTGGTTGGAAAAGATTCCAGTAGGCTGATTGAAGGGATCCCTGGAAGTCCATGCCTCAAAGAGATACAAAAAATTGTTCTGACAAGTACAGCCCACACTTTACGAAGGGCTTTATCTATGTAATTTTTTTTTTTTCAGTGGAAAGTGTCATGATGCCATTTCTAACCTTAGGTCCCTGGGCGGGACCCGGAAAGAAATGTGTAAACGCCAGATATCAAAGGGAATAATAATAATAATAATAATAATAATAATAATAATAATAATAATAATAATAAAAATGAAGAGTGTATAGGGCCAGATTTTTGGGATAAAAAGCAACAATAATAAGATGGAATAAATCTAATAATAATTTAATAGTAATTATGAAGAGTGTATAGAGCCAGAGTAATCGGATATAAAGTAACTATCATAAGATGGAATCGAATTAGTAATACGATAGCGAGGTGTGTTTCTTGTTCTTGACATGAAGCCATCTCTTTAGCCTCCAGACTGGACTCTCAAGGCTCGTTTGACCCACAGTCTGGGCGAAAGACGACCCGCTCTTTAAAAGCATGGAAACTTCAAGGGGAAGCGTCTGCATCATCTTTCAAGATCGCTTTCGTTCTGAACAGACAGAGCATTAAAATAAAAATATAATGGCCAATTGTTTATTGAGCTCGAATCGGTTGATAAAAGGGCGTGTTAAGACAGATTGAGAGTAATAGTCTTTAAACGGGTGAGTCAGAGAGAAACGTCTATCTGAATCGTTATTTTTACGCCAACTGGATTTGTCGTTGGCTTACAGAATTGATCTGCACTTCGCGATGCAAATATATTGAGTAAACATGCACTACGGTAGGTAATCTATTCTCGGTTGAAATAGCGTTACTTTCTCTCGTTCTCTCTCTTATCTTCAGATTGAAAGAGGAATATATTTTATGCTTGTACCTCCTGTCCATTGATCTTTCTTTAAGCCTGTCAGAATACGATCCGCCCTTCGCAGGATTTAAGTGAATAAGAAGTGAATAAAACAATAATTAATTTCATATTAGTATTTACAACAATAATGCTAAACAGTATATAGGGATATATTTTCCTTTTGTTAATCATTTCACTCCAAGCAAGGCAATAAAGCCACTAGTACACAAGGGTTATTGAGTGTTAGAGAATATGAGAAAAAGTACTATTAAGGACAGAGGAAAAGAAAAAAAACAAGAATTAGAAAACCGCAAGAGAAGAAACAATTAGCATAGAAGTTGCGGTTCCATCAATCCATTTCAGATAAAAATGATGAGACCTAATTACCAATCTAGTAGTACATTTAAATTCATAAAGAAATTAATTAACATGAAAGTATATGTATATAATATATGCCAAGTTCAGTGTGTGACGCTTTTTCAATTAAAGAGACACAACTCTCAATAGCTCATCTCCTTCTTCTATATAATAAATGCGAATGACAGTGTGTCACACTTTTTTCAAATTTACTTCTAGTGGCCATAGCCCACCATATTTTGGAATAAGGCCGACTCCGTGAGGAAATTAAAAACATTCCTGGCTGGACCCGGACCCGCAAACATGAAATTGTGGATTACCAAGTTTCCATAGCCCACCATATACTATTTTGGAATAAGGCCGACTCCGTGAGGAAATTAAAAACATTCCTGGCTGGACCCGGACCCGCAAACATGAAATTGTGGATTCCCAAGTTTCCATTACTGCGATTGTTTTCTAAACCCGCCATCTTGGCTTGTACTGATGAAAACAATTAAAGGGACACAACTTTCTAAGTTTCAATAGCTCTTGTTCAAATGGGAAAAAAATACTGTTCTCACATTACAGTGTCTCAAAATAAAATTGTCTGTGTTTTCATCTTTATTCCTAGAGGACGGGGCCCAACATATGATCACATTTTGTTAATCAGGCCGGCTCTGTGAGCAAATCAAAAACATTCCGGGCCGGATCCGAACAAGGAATCCTGAACTTTTGGATTCCCAAGTTTTCATTACTGCGGTTGTTTTCGGCAATTTTTACGTGATTCTTTGGGACGAATTTTTTTGTACGATAACAATTTTTATAACTTGTAAATAAATTTGGTAATAATCGAAATTAATTGCAAAATCCAACGAAAGTCACCCATGAAATAAAAAAATGATTATTTGTTATTTGTAAGGAAAGTACAAATTGGCTTTAAATTAAGTAGCGGCAGAAGGATTATCGTTGAACCTTTCAAAGATAAGCTGAAATATTAAATGCAGCGATCAATTTTGAGTTCTTCGGTAGTTTATTGTTGCATATCGCATCTACTAGCTAGTACATATATATATATATATATATTATAAATTAATAGATTTAAAATATGGTTTTACCGCTACACAGTGATGACCATGTTTCAGAAATGGAAGCTAAAGCCCCTGAATTTAATTTTGTTATTAAACCAAAGACATTAGTTCCATTTCCTCATCAAAATTCGCTTGATGAGGAAATGGAACTAATGTCTTTGGTTTAATAACAAAATTAAATTCAGGGGCTTTAGCTTCCATTTCTGAAACATGGTCATCACTGTGTAGCGGTAAAACCATATTTTAAATCTATTAATTTATAATATTAATGCTCTGTAAATTTAAATTTACATAGAGCACTATTGTGTAAAAATAAAAATATCTATAAGAACACCGGATTTTATACCTTACTGTTCTTTCCTTTTTATTTATATATACATATATATATATATATATATATATATATATATATATATATATATCCGATGCGGTGAGAACGAAAGTAATATATAAATTCCAACGTTCGCAGCGTTAATTCAAAAACGAGCTCGATACAGATACTAGAGCGATAATTATTTATTTATTATAATTTTATCATATAGACAAAACCATTTTACTCACTACAAAGATGCAACTTGGTTTCAGTGCATTTCAACTGCACCTCGACGGGTGAGAATCGAAAATGGTTATGAACAATCCTGCTTGTAGGCAAGCCGGATGTGAAACGTCACTTCCTTTTTTTTCCATTTGTTTGAGAAGAAAAATATGCATACAAAAATATATATAAGTATCTGAGTGAAACAATAGTGGTTGTTGATAGCAGTTTGGTGATGGATGGACCGGGTGTTTAATGTTGATTGGTCTGTGGAAATTTTTTCGATGATAATCATCGGTCAAGAGTTTAGGCACATCACTTCACAAGCGTCCTAAGATTGAGAGGTAGGGGAGGGAAGATAGAGATAGGGGATAATATTACATTTGAGTAGGTAAAAATTGTAGATGTGCAGTTGAAATGCATTGAAACCAAGTTGCATCTTTGCAGTGAGTAAAATGGTTTTGTCTATATGATAAAATTATATATATATATATATATATATATATATATATATACATATATATATATATATATATATATATATATATAAAATAATTATGAAAGAGACAGCCTTAAGTTTCCATGGCTATAAGTTATTTATTATGTAATTAATATTTGCTCTGATGTTACATAGAGCTTTCTGGATCACATCCTCTTTTGGAATTATCTACCCCGATACACACACACACACACACACACACACACACACACACACACACACACACACACATATATAGATATATATATATATTAAAAATTAACTGATGTAAAATATGGTTTCTTCGCTGCACATTAACAACCATGTTTCAAAACCTGAAGCTAAAAACTTGAAATTTAATTATATAATTAAATTAAAAGCATTAGTTCTGTTTCATCTGCTGATTTTAATTTAATTATATAATTTAAATTTGAAGTTTTTAGCGTCAGTTTTTGAAACATGGTTATTACTGTGTAGCGAAGAAACCATATTTTACATCAGTTAATTTATAATATTTATGCTCTGAGAATTTACATTGAGCACTGTTTTGTAAAAAATAAAAAAATATCAATAAGAACACCGGCTTATATATCTTACTGTTCTTTCTTTATATATATATATATATATATATATATATATATATATATATATATATATATATATATATATATATATGGGGGGTATAAATGTACCTACAAAAATTCGCTAAAAACAGGATACCATGATGAAAAGGAATCCAATCTTGATAAAAACAAAATGTTATCGTCAAAATGCTTATGTTATTATTAAGATGAAAGACCAAAGTATTTTTGATTATTTTATTATTTTTTTATAAGCGTTTCTACCAGGTTTTGGAGAAAAATCTTGTTTTTCTTGCAGCAGCAGTTGGTCCAAAGATTAGTATGGAAAAATTTGAAGATTTTTGCATCATGGAATCCACAGTTTTGGAAATTCTTGCAAAAGTCAAATAATTCTCGGATTTTGGAAAGATAATCTGCAAAAATCGACTTGCACACACTATATTTTTTTACTCATTTCACCCCAAGCAAGGCAATAAAGCACTAGGACGCAAAGAGCTACTAATTGTCTGAGTAACACTATTATTTATGAGAGAGGGCAATAAAAGAACAAGAATTGAGAAGACAATTGCATTTAACATTTTAAAGACCAAACTAGACCAGGAAAAAAAGAAGCCTGAAAAGAGTTCCGCAAATGAGAAGTGCGATAGAAGAATCTGTTAGCATAGAAGTTACAGTTGCATCTAGCCATTTCAACTCTAAAATGATGAGACCTTGCCGCCAATCTAGTACTGACCTCAGATTTTATAAAGTCTAGACACCATAGCGGAAAGTTTAGTAGAAGAATTACCGTGAAAATATTGATAGAAAAGACAGATGGAAGCACAGATGGGAAAGGAACTGAAGCCGAGATGCCAGGTCAGGACCAATAACATTGCAGATTCCTCTTTGGATTTTATCAGGAATCTTTAAATATATAGCAGAAGCACCAGACCAGATGTGGGAGTAATATTCAAAGTAAGGTAAAAGTGTCTAAGACCACGTAGTCATGTTAAACAATTTCTTAGCTGCAGGCTTAGCAATTGATTTAATACCATTGAGAAGCTGGGACTAATTAGGGTAATGCCGCCTTAGTCCTTTTCAAAATACTCTCTGTCAGAAGTCAATATCCTAGCAACTTGCCTACTTTTGGAAAACGTTACAAAGGCCTCTTTAGGGAACATTATCTATTCGCATTCTCTTGTCGTCTCAATAGCGGTTTTTATTTCTAGTAAAAAGCCATAATTTGCCGGGCGCCAAACCGAGACTTGGGTGGATGGTGGTTGAGGAACTGGGAACTCCCCCCCACCAAGGGGGCGGGGACAAAAAAATCATAGGAGACAGAAGAAAAGAAATATCTAAAAACTGTCTAAGCAAATCGATTCGTTATTTGTCTTTTTATATCTGCAGAAGTGGAACAATATGTCCAAAACCTTCAAAGTGAATTTTGATATGAACTTTTCACGCCTCAATGTTCAGTGTATGCGTTGGTGGCAGAGTTGGATTAAGTTCATAGTCAAAGTTGATTAAACACATCTTCGATGAATTTATTCTTCATGAGAATGAAAATTTATGTAAATCCTACCGTGTATAAGTTTAGCGTTACTCTCTCTCTCTGTCTCTCTCTCTGTCTGTCTCTCTCTCTGTGTCTGATATATATATATATCACGCAACATCACGACCTAAAATGCGTGATTTAAATATTTGCGTGGTCTTCTATAACGATTTTTACGAGCGCGTCAATAACGGCAAACGCGTTCAGGAACTTTCATTACGGATAAAAGCTGCAACGAGGACCAATCGTTTTATTTATTTCATTACAAGAATTTATAAAGAGGAACGATTAATTAGCTTATCTTCATACCCTGCCTGGTAGCAAATGCTGCTGGTGGCGCCTGGGGTGGCGGTCCCGCCATAGCCACCGAAACCGTGATATCACCCCTGGTCGGCGGCTGATGAAGACAGGGTACCACACGTTGTATGTTAATATATATATATATATTGTGTAAAAATAAAAAATATCTATAAGAACACCGGATTTTATATGTTACTGTTCTTTCCTTTATATATATATATATATATATATATATATATATATATATATATATATATATATATATTCTCTGAGGATATCGGAATACGATTCGCCCTTTACAGGATTTAAGAATATTTTAAGAAAATCTGTGATAATTCCACAATATAGACCTTTCCGCCTCGTCCATATAAAGAATATCTGTGTAAATACGTTATTTATACTCAGCTGAGAAATGGAATTTGACAAAAAAAATGAAAGCGGGGGAAAAAACGTATTACTGATATTGTGAGGTATTGGTGACGCGCCATAGACGGCAAGATGTTTCAAAACTGAAAATATAATGGAAACCAAGACGTTTGATGAAAGATTTACCGAAATGAAATTTCATATCTGTATACTAAAATGACTTCAGTCTATAACTGCTATCTAAGCATTTGACAATTTGAAAATATTCTTTACCACATATCAAAAGGGAAGTATTTTTTAAGTACTCAGATCCGATAAAAGGGTTTAGACTAGGCCATGCCAAAATAGTGTTATTCGTTCTACTATTGACTTAAGCAGCAGGGTATGACGCCACTGCTGCATTGTCAGTCGAATGGGGAGGTGGTGTCTGAGGACAAAGATCTCCGGTATCTGAAATTCAATTGGCTGATTTTGACCGACGGCATAGAAGGTCGAGAAATGGGAGTATAAACTTATTCCCTTTCTTTTTTCTTCATTATATTCTTTGTGACGTCATTCTTTCTACATATCATTTTCCGTTCTTTTTTCTTTTTCTTCTTCTCTTCCTTTATCGCTGTTCTTTTTTCTTTTACTTCCTTTAATATTTTAATCTTCTTTCTTATACATCCCTTACTCCCTTTTCTTTCGTTTTTTTTTTAATTTTTTCTTTCTTTCTTTCTTACTTCCTTTCTTTCTTTCTTTTCTGCTGTGTCATTCTTTTTTTCTTGCATTCTTTCTTTTATCATTCTTTCATTCCATTCGTCTCTTTATTTTTTCATTTCTTTCTTTGTTTGTTAGTTTCTATCTTTCTTTCTTTCTTTCTTTCGTTTCCACTCATCTGTTTTTTCTTTCTTTTTTCATTTTTCTTACTTTATTATGTTCCTTCCGTTCTTCGTTGCTCCTTTCTTTCTGCCTCTTAACAGGATTTTATCTTTCTTTCTTTCTTTTTCTTTCTTTCTATCTTTCTTTCTTTCGTTCTGCCTCTTAATAGGATTTTATCTTTGTTTCTTTCTTCCTCTTAATAGGATTTTATCTTTCTTTCTTTCTTTCTTTCTAACTCTTAATAGGATTTTATCTTCCTTTCTTTCTTTTTTCTTTCTTTCTTTCTTTCTTCCTCTTAATAGGATTTTATCTTTCTTTCTTTCTGCTTCTTAATAGGATTTTATCTTCCTATCATTCTTTCTTTCTTTCTTCCTCTTAATAGGATTTTATCTTTCTTTCTTTCTGCTTCTTAATAGGATTTTATCTTCCTATCATTCTTTCTTTCTTTCTTCCTCTTAATAGGATTTTATCTTTCTTTCTTTCTTTCTTCCTCTTAATACGATTTTATATTTCTTTCTTTCTTTCTTTCTTTCTTTCTTTCTTTCTAACTCTTAATAGGATTTTATCTTTCTTTCTTTCTTTCTTCCTCTTAATACGATTTTATCTTTCTTTCTTTCTTTCTTTCTAACTCTTAATAGGATTTTATCTTTCTTTCTTTCTTTCTTTCTTTCTAACTCTTAATAAGATTTTATCTTCCTTTCTTTCTTTCTTTCTTCCTCTTAATACGATTTTATCTTTCTTTCTTTCTTTCTGCCTCTTAATAGGATTTTTTCTTTCTTTTTTCATTCATTCATTCTTTCTTTCTTTCGTTCTTTCTTTTACTTGCATTTTTTCTTGAATACTTTCTTCTTTGCTTTTTACATTCTTTCTTTCGTTCATTTGATTGCTTTCTTTCTCCTTTCTTCCGCTTTTCTTTCTTTTTCTGTTAATATTTTCTGCTTTTTTCTTTCTTTGATCTTTTATCTTTCCGTCTTCTTGTAATTTATTCTTCGTTGCTGCTTTCTTCCCACATCGTCATCGCTTATTTTTTTCTTTCTGTTTTCTTTTTCTTTCTTTTAATTGTGTTCTTTCTTTCTTTCTTCCTTCCTTCCTTGCTTTCTTTCATTTAATTTCGTTCCTTCCACCTTTTTCTTTCTTACTTTTCCTCTAATTTATTTTCATAACTTTCTTTTCCTCTATTTTCTTTCTTTTCATCTATTTTCTTTTTTCCTATCGTTCTTTCTTTCTTTCTATCTTTCTTTCTTTCAATCTTTTCCTATCTTTCTTTCTTTCTGTTTGATATATTTCTATCATTTACTCTCTTTTCTTATTTTCATATCTTTCTTTTCCTCTATTTTCTTTCTTTTCCTACTTTCTTTCTTTTATTGTCTTTCATTCTCTCTTTCTTTCTTTTCGATATCTTTCTTTCTTTCACTCTATTTTCTTCTTTTCATATCTTTCTTTCTTTTCCTCTATTTTCTTTTTTCCTATCATTCTTTCTTTCTTTCTTTTTGATATCTTTCTTTCATTTACTCTGTTTTCTTCTTTTCACATCTCTCTTTTCCTCTCTTTTCTTTCTTTTCCTCCATTTTCTTTCTTTTCCTCCATTTTCTTTCTTTTCCTCCATTTTCTTTCCTTTCCTCTATTTTCTTTCCTTTCCTCCATTTTCTTTCTTTTCCTCTATTTTCTTTCTTTTCCTCCATTTTCTTTCTTTCCCTCTATTTTCTTTCCTTTCCTCCATTTTCTTTCCTTTCCTCCATTTTCTTTCTTTCATTCGGTCTTTCTTTCTTTCTTTTTGATATCTTTCTTTCTTTTCCTCTATGTTATTTCTTGTTCTCTCTTTCTTTCTTTTTTCCTGCGTTTTCTTCTTTTCCTATTTTTTCCTCTATTTTTGTTCTTTTCTTTTTCTTTCTTTTTCTTTATTTCTTTCTTTTTTTCTTTCTTTTCCACTATTTACTTCTTTTCATATCTTTGTTTCTTTTCCTCTATTTTCTTTCATTTCCTCTATTTTCTTTCTTTTCCTATCTTTCTGTGTTTCTTTCTTTCTTTTCCTGTATTTTCTTCTTTTCGTATCTATCTCTCTTTCTTTTCATATTTTTCTTTCTTTTTGTCCATTCTTTCTACATTCTTTCTCTCCTCTGTATATCTCTTATTTTCTTCCATCCATTCTTTCGTTCTTCTTCTTCATTCGTTTCATTCAAAATCCCCAATGACTCCGGTTTACCCAGCAATTCCAAAATAGAATTTCTTGGCAACCATTTCGCCTCGACCAGATTTAGTTGAAAGCCAACCCCGCGATGCAAATCATCTACGCTAACCGCACATCTTTTCATGACAGATTCACGGTGCAATTGCCCGCCATAAAATGTTAACTAGTAACCACTACCATCTTGGATTCATCCGGGCACTCGATCTAACACAGCACCCCACCCCTAGGTCTGTACTTGTTACTTGGGATCATTTGTTCCCTGAAACCACACAAATGATAAGAGTGCGTTCTTGATGATCTGGTACATTTCCAAAATGGTCTTCACATATTCGTTGCCCAAGACTCATTTTAGAATGCAATTCTCCTGGCCTATCGACTGTGATGACAACGCGGACAGAAATAATGGCTTTCTAGCTCCCTTATTTAATAGAAATTCGATTAATCTCCTTTATGTATATATTAAAACTACTTTTCAGCCGATTCATTCCCAGGCCTTCTTTTGAGCAGGCGGAATTTTCGAAAGGTAATAATTACTAATTTCTGCGACTATCCGGTTTTTATATTCACTATTTAGAATCTTATCTAAAATATTTCGACTGATAAATTCTTTGGTCTTCCTAGTGTTTTCCTCATAATAACATTTTCATAATTCTTGTGTCTGAAATCAAATAATTTCGGTAGTCATATAATTTTTTAACTGTTTTTTGTAATTTTTTTTTGCCATTTTCTTTTGTATTTTTGACCGACTCGTCCTCCCGGTTTCTTAAATTTTGAGATTTAAAATGGGATTTATTCATAATATTTATACGAATATTTTTTTAAAAATAATTTCAATACAAGAAAAGCAATGAAGCAACTAAGACTCAAGGGAGTGCTAGAAGTTAGAGGATATAAGAAAAAATACACTAAAAGAACAAGAATTACGAAACAGTAAAATTAATTCTTAATTTTTATTTAATTGAATAGAGGACTATCGACTAGTGGATAAATACCGTAGGTTTGTGAATTTAGTGAAATACTGGTTGGCATGATGGCTGCGATTAAAATCTCTGGGTAAGCAAAAATAAAAATAAAAAT
Source organism: Acanthosepion esculentum (assembly GCA_964036315.1). NCBI lineage: Eukaryota > Metazoa > Mollusca > Cephalopoda > Sepiida > Sepiidae > Acanthosepion > Acanthosepion esculentum. Next base: position 8,450,909 of record OZ038516.1, on the reverse strand, counting down.
AAGAACAGTCTTGAGAAAATGAGAATTAGACGAAATATCGCGACACATGAGCAGTGGAACGAGAACAGTCTACCTCCGTAGATTAAATAAAAGGTTCAGTTCAATCTCTAGACAGGGAAGTGATAACTTCGATTCAGTAAAAATAGAGTTGGCAATAACTGAGCAGTACTAAAAATAAGAACTAGACGAGATATCCCGAGACATTGGGCGTGGAACGAGAACAGTCTGCCACAGTAGATTAAATAAAAGGTTCAGTTCAATCTCTAGACGTGGAAGTGTTTACCTCAATTCAGTGGAAATAGAGTTGGCAATAACTGAGTAGTACTAAAAATAAGAACTAGACGAGATATCACGAGACATGTGCAGCGGAACGAGAACAGTCTGCCACCGTAGATTAAATAAAAGGTTCAGTTCAATATCTAGACAAGGGCAGCGTTTACTTCGATTCAGTGGAAATAGAGTTGGCAATAATTGAGCAGTACTAAAAATAAGAACTAGACGAGATATCCCGAGACATGGGCAGTGGAACGAGAACAGTCTTCCACCGTAGATTAAATAAAAGTTTCAGTTCAATCTCTAGACAGGCCAGTGTTTACTTTTATTCAGTGGGAATAGAGTTTGCAATAACTGAGTAGTACTAAAAATAAGAACTAGACGAGATATCCCGAGACATTGGGCGTGGAACGAGAACAGTCTGCCACAGTAGATTAAATAAAAGGTTCAGTTCAATCTCTAGACGTGGAAGTGTTTACCTCAATTCAGTGGAAATAGAGTTGGCAATAACTGAGTAGTACTAAAAATAAGAACTAGACGAGATATCACGAGACATGTGCAGCGGAACGAGAACAGTCTGCCACCGTAGATTAAATAAAAGGTTCAGTTCAATATCTAGACAAGGGCAGCGTTTACTTCGATTCAGTGGAAATAGAGTTGGCAATAATTGAGCAGTACTAAAAATAAGAACTAGACGAGATATCCCGAGACATGGGCAGTGGAACGAGAACAGTCTTCCACCGTAGATTAAATAAAAGTTTCAGTTCAATCTCTAGACAGGCCAGTGTTTACTTTTATTCAGTGGGAATAGAGTTTACAATAACTGAGTAGTACTAAAAATAAGAACTAGACGAGATATCCCGAGACATGGGCAGTGGAACGAGAACAGACTACCTCCGTATATTAAATAAAAGGTTCAGTTCAATCTCTAGACAGGGTGTGATAACTTCGATTCAGTAAAAATAGAGTTGGCAATAACTGAGCAGTACTAAAAATAAGAACTAGACGAGATATCCCGAGACATGGGCTGTGGAACGAGAACAGTCTGCCACCGTAGATTAAATAAAAGGTTCAAGTTCAATCTCTAGACAGGGCAGTGCTCACTCCGATTCAGTGGAAATAGAGTTGGCAATAACCGAACAGTACTAAAATAAGAACTAGACGAGATATCCCGAGACATATGTGCAGTGGAACGAGAACAGTCTATCCCCGTAGGTTAAATAAAGGGTTCAGTTCGGAATTCCCTGTAGCTTACTCAGATTGAAATACATCAGAGTAAGGCCAGGGCGCACAATGGCCAAAGCGATGTTGTGTGAAGATAAGGACAATAATCAGAATATAAAATTCCTAGTTCTTGTACTTTTAATTTTCTTTCTCCTTACTATTTTTTCTTCTCATTCTTCTCAGTAAATCTTTGCGTCTCAATGGCTTTATTGCCTTGCTTGAGCATAAATAAAATTCTGGATGCAGGGCCTATTGAAAATTTAGAAATATCAAATATTGTACAACAAAGTGAAGCGAAGCTTACCGGTCATAATATCGAGAAGATGCCCCTTATTTTCGGCCTTGTGCCACCACTAAGCTACGTCTGGAAAATCACCATTGGTCATTCAAGGTGGTATAATCGTTAGCAAGCTTGTCTCGCTAGATCTCGCTAGATCAACTACTACTGAATAGTTAGCTCGATCCTTACTGGGAGCCCCATATTTTCGGCCGTGTGCCACATCTAAAGTACGATTAGAAAATCATTCCGCGTGCTTCGACGTGGTGCAATGGTTAGCAAGTTGGTCTCGCTAGATCAATTACGACCGAATAGTGAGTTCTATCCTCACTGGGTGCTCATGCTTTTGGCCTTGTGCCATATCGAAACTACGCATTAGAAAGACATTTGGGCATTTCGATGTGGTGTAATGTTTATTAAGCTTGACACGCTAGATCAATTAAGACTAACTAGTGAGTTCGATCCTCACTGGGTGCCCCCGTACTTTCGGCCTTGTGCCACATCTAAGAGAAGCTTAGCAAATCAGCATAATTCCGGGAAGATTTTCCGCCTATATTTCACCTTCAATTAAACATTTGTTTGCTTTTATTCGACGAGGATTGTTGGCCTAGACATATTTTAATTTCAACCAAAGATTTATCGCTATATTTGGCCTGGACAGGATAAAGTGTTTTACATAGACTTTTCCAAATTTAATCATTTGTTATTATTATTATTATTATTATTATTATTATTATTATTATCATTATTATTATTATTATTTTATCACTGTTTTGTCGTCTTCGTTGTCGGACCGCCGCCCGTGTCTCGGCGTCCGTGAAGTTACTGATAGCGAATATGATTGGTTGGCTGAAAAACAAACGCTAAAATTGAACGTTCGGTTTTGGTCTCCTCCATACAAAGTTACTTATTCTTTCTTTTTTTTTTCTCTTTTCTTTTTTCCATTTTTCTTTTTAATTTCTAGCAGTATTAAGAAGAGATTGCTAACAAAAACAAATTTACCTACATAGCTTACAGGATGACATGGAATTCCAGCAAGCTTAATCGTCAAATACAGGCACGCAACAAGAAAACATGTCACACACAGCCTGATATATATATATATATATATATATATATATATATATATATATATATATATATATATATATATATATATATATATATATATATACACACACACATATATATATATATGTTATCATATATGATAAGTTATCTACGATAAGTACGTCGTCTGGGACGTTTCTGACAGAGATATGATGATGAAAAATGTAACTGACATCAAACATCTTTACCGATTCCATATTTGGCAGAGAAACATTTAAGACCGCTGACTATTTACTTGAAGCAATTACTTGGGCTTTTCAGTCGATACACAAACAGAATTTTGACACGCACACATCTGAATCAATGAATATAAATATGTATAAAAAAGTTAAATTGAAGATATATAGATTTAGCCCAAATATATATATATATATATATATATATATATATATATATATGTTTAATTGAAGCATGCGAATGTATATCTCTCTGTCGCTCTATCTATCTATCTATTTATTTTCATCTGATTATGTCTGTCTGTGTGTCTATCTACCTATCTATCTATCTATGTACATATCTTACTTTCTATCTAACTCTCTAGTATGGAGAGAGTGAGAGACAAAGATATATATATATATATATATATATATATAGAGAGAGAGAGAGAGAGACAGACAGACAGACAGACAGACAGACAGACAGAGTGAGAAAGAGACAGAGAGAGAGAAATATACATATATATATATAGAGAGAAAAACATATATATATATATATATAGAGAGAGAGAGAGGGAGAAATATATATATATATGTTATATAAATTGATCACGTACCACATAATATATATATATATATATATATATATATATATATATATATATACTATATATATATAGTCTTAAAGTGTGCTATACTTATGGGATAAAGTGCTCAAAATCAGAGATAGAGCGTGTGTAAATATGAAAGTGAGCATACAAGTCAACACTTAGTGGCGACAGTCTGTTTCATGCTAGATGCAATCGTCAGGCCACGAGTGCTGTTATTTTTCTCGGCTATATACGGTTATACATACATATATATATATACATATATACGGTTATATATACATATATATACATATATATATATTACATATATATATATATACATATATATACATATATATACATACATATATATATATATATGCATATATACGGTTATATATACTGGTCAGTTGTGCATTGTGGGTAGTCTATTTTGGCAGATATTTTACCGGAAGTCGTTTATCTGTTTATTTATGTGAAATCATTTTGCTTGTTTTCATTTAATTTTATTTTTGTTTTTTTATCCTTTATATTTATTTTATTTTTATTTTTTTATTTTGATCGGTGTTTTTATTAACGTAGTAAACATTTATTTATATAGCTTATTGTGGGTAGTCTATTATGGCGGCTATTTTACCGGAAGTCGTTTATTTGTTTATTTATTTAGGTCCAATTATTTTGCATGTTTTCATTTATATTTATCTTTATTTTCTATCTTATATATTTATTTATTTATTATTTTTATTTTGATAGGTGTCTTTAATAACATAATAAAAATTGTTTATATAGCTTATTTAATAGTTTTGTTTTTGTTTGGGAAGATAAATCTATTTGTTGAATTTTGGGGTTGATTTTTGTGGTTTGTTCTGACTATTATTTTGGCGGGAACAGTTTTTAATTTGGATTGATTATCATTATTTGTTTTTTCTAAACGGCTAGTTTATCGGTATCGGTTGTTAGTTGATTTATATATTTGGATGTATTTAGATCAATTTATTATACTTGTCGTTATTTATTTATTACACTGTATATTTTCTCTTTTTGGTTTTCGATTTTTAAGTAACGCAGTATATTATGTTTTTTATCGCTATATAACAGTTATAGATATTTTTGTCCGATTTTATCGTTATATAACAGTTATAGCTATTTGTTGTCCGATATATATATATATATATATATATATATATATATATATATATATATAATATTAAAAAAAACAAAAAAAGGTAAAAATAAACAGACATACCGTAAGGCATTATGGGTTATCCCCCATCCCCCATTATAATCATAATGTTCAAACGAAGATTAGAAGAATTTTCCTAAATTTAATTCATAACCGTTTCAATCACTCTGCATTATTAAATAACATTTTTAACAAAAATAAGATAAAGATCAACTATAGCTGTGTTAGAATCATCGAAAAATCGATATCTTATAACAATCTTATACTGAATAACTATATCACTAACAAAAACAACGACGTTAATAAATTTACAACAAATAAATTCAACTGCAGAAAATATACGATATGGCCCTTAAATGGCCAATGTATGACTAATAATATCGTAGACTGTGCAAACATATACATTCTGATAACGGTAAAAATTGGGTCCGCTAAAAATCCTTGAAACTCCGTTTTTATCAACATCGAATGACTTTAGATAATGCAAGATACAGGAATAGCACGTTTCTCTCCCAACATTTCTAGCAATTAAAGAATGGTTGCAATACACCAATAATTACGTGGGATATTATAGCTAAATCTAAATGTTACAATGGGAAAGGCGATAGATGTAATTTATGCCTTGTAGAAAAATTAGCTATCTTACAACATTAAAAAAAAAACCTAACTTATTAAATAAGAGAAATGAATTCATCACCACATGTACACCTAAAAATAAATATCTGCTGAAATACGTTGATCTACCGTAGATTATAACCTTCCTTTCTTTAATTTTATTCTGTTTACTTATGTCGAGCAATATATAATTTTTAAATCGTTCTAACTTATTTTTAATATAAAATTAAAAAAAAAATCAATCCATATTCATTTTAAATATAAAATATGAATTCTATCTATTTTTGTTGGGCTTGAAACTACGAGTCGTGCAACCAGTGACGAAAAAATGTAGATTTATTAATATATATGTATATATGTATTGAATTTAATTTCCCTGAAAACGTTTCTACAAAATCTAATGTAACTGTAATTTACGTTTCGGATACTATTATACATCCCCAAAAAACACCACCCGACCTTCTAAGACACAAACACAAACATACATATATATATATATATATATATATATATATATATATATATATATATATATATATATATATATATATATATGATTTTAAGGTAAGCCATATTTATGGGTTAAACTGCTCAATATAAAGAACAGAGCGTATATAAATATAAATTCAATTAAAACAGTCTGTTTCATGCCTTAAACGCTGTCTTCGGTCTATCCTGAAGTCTTCGTTTCAGAAGCCATGGAATAGACTGTCACCGCTGAGTGTTGATCTCGTTGCCCGCTTATATATCTATATAATGAATGTGACATACTTTTTCCACTTTAGTCCTAGAGGCCGTACCTCAACATATCCGGGTGTTTTTGAAGCCTTACCTTAACGGGGGTCCTGGCTCCCTTTTATATTTCTTTCCGCAGCTGCACGTGATAGCATTCACAGGTATGCAACAAAGATGAGGACAATAGTCCGAATAATGTAAATAGTGTTCATAATACCTCATCTCAGAAATATAGACAGATACTGAAGGGCCGAAACGTTGTAATAAATATGGCAACAAAGATGAGGACAATAGTCCGAATAATGTAAATAGTGTACCTCATCTCAGAAATATAGACATATACTGAAAGGCCGAAACGTTGTAATAAATATGGCGACAAAGATGAGGACAATAGTCCGAATAATGTAAATAGTGTACCTCATCTCAGAAATATAGACAGATACTGAAGGGCCGAAACGTTGTAATAAATATGGCAACAAAGATGAGGACAATAGTCCGAATAATGTAATTAGTGTACATAATACCTGATGTCTGAAATATAGATAGATACTGAAAGGCCGAAACGTTGTAATAAATATGGCAACAAAGATGAGGACAATAGTCCGAATAATGTAAATAGTGTACCTCATCATAGAAATAAAGACAGATACTGAAAGGCCGAAACGTTGTAAAAAATATGGCGTCAAAGATGGGGACAATAGTCCGAATAATGTAAAAAGTGTATAAAAATAATTGTTCGTGCGGAAAACATGCAAATACACCAAAAGAAGTAAGCAAATACACCAATAATGTATGCAACTACACCAAAAAGCATATAAATACACCAAAAAAGAATCCAAATACTCCAAAAATCATGCAAATGCAACAAAACTCTTTTAGGAATTAACTAGTGACACAAAATATCTGAAGCCATAGAATGGTTTACTAATATAAAAAAGAAGAACGAATGTACATATATTCAGTTCCATATTTGTGATGTTTACCCGTCTATCACCGAGAATTTGTTATGTCGGCTATAAATATAGCAATGTATTACTGTCATATTAGCAACCTAGAAATAAATATGATAAGACAGACACAAAAACCTATACTTTTCCATAATGATTATCTGTGGACCAAAAAAAAAAAAAAAAATAACCTGAAATTCAGTGTTGTTATGGGAGCGTATGACTCAGCGTAGGTAGGTGAATTATTTATTATTCTATTATTATGGCTACTTAGATTTATTTTCGACATCAAAGACACCAGAATGAATTGTAGCAACAGGCAAAATAAATAGCACATGCAACTCGAAGAGAAAATAATGATATAATCCTGATGTTGACATTCCGCACTACTTCAAATAAAAGGTTAGGAAGGAAACCCCTGTCAGTACTGGAAAGGGCAATAACAGCTATGAACTTGAGACACCTATTCTCTTGAAAAACTTTTTTCGAGAGAAATATTTTAGAAATTTCAACGAACAGCAGTAGTCAATGAAGGCCGAAGGTTTCCTTATAAGGAAACGGCTATTATTATCTTTACCGCATATATACTCACCGTTGTTCGTGCACAAGAATGAACTGTCGCCAGCAAATATAGCTCGGTTTTGAATCCATCTCAATCAGTCGAGCTAATAAGTAATCTTTGACAGTCGTGTTCATTGACCCGTACATTTTCTTCAAGATCTGACGTGACAAGTCGAAAGAAGACGGTCCGTTTCAGGGCGCCTTGAACCAACCGAAAAATAATGACACCGCCTTTGAAAAATTCACCTGACATCCTATCAACCACACCCAGTTCTTCTTTCACTCTAGTAAACCCTACCCCGGCGGTGAGCTACACACGAATAATCTGATTGGCGAACACCTAACAATTTTCATAGTTATTTCTGACATTCTCGGGCCACGTGTCAAATAATGTTTTCTTTCTTTCTTTCTTTCTTTCTTTCTTTCTTTCTTTCTTTCTTTCTTTCTTTCTTTCATTTACGCGCCTTTCCCGATTTGATCATTACATTTTTCTTTCTTTCTTTTTTCTGTCGTTCTTTCTTTCATTTTTTCACGCTCTTTTTGATATTAGGATTATTTCTTTCTTTCACTCTTTCTTTCTGTCGTTTTTTTTCTTTCATCTTTTCACGATTCTTTTGATATTAGGATTAATCTCTCTTTCTTTCACTCTTTCTTTCTTTTTTCTGTCGTCTTTTATTTCTTTCATTTACACGCTCATTTTGATATTAGGATTAATCTTTCTTTCTTTCTTTCTTTCAATCTTTCTTTTTTCTGTTCTTCTGTCTTTCTTTCATTTTTTAACGCTCCTTTTGATATTAAGATTAATCTTTCTTTCTTTCTTTCTTTATTTCCTTCTTTCTTTCTTTCTGTCTGTCTTTCTTTCTTCTGTCGTTCTTTCCTTTTTTTCAATTTTTTTTTATATTAGGATTAATCTTTCTTGCTTTCACTTATTCTTTCATTCTTTCTTTTTTCTGTCGTTCTTTCTTTCATTTTTTCACGTTCCTTTTGATATTAGGATTAATCTTTCTTTCTTTCAACCTTTCTTTCTTTTCTTTTTTCTTTCTTTCGCTCCACTTTTAGTATTTGATTATTACTTTTCTCTTTCTTTATCACTTTTTCTTTCTTTCTTTCTTTCTTTCTTTCTTTCCTTCCTTCCTTCCTCCTTTTTTCGTCCTTTCTTTCATTCACTCGTCTTTTGGTATTTGATCATTTTTTTTCTTTCTTTATCTATTTTTTCTTCTTTTTTTCTTTCGTTCAATCTTTTTATTAATTGATTATTTCTTTTTCTTTCTTTTTTTCATTCTTTCTTTCCTTCTTCCTTTCTTTCTTTCTTTCCTTGTTTTTTTCTGTCTTTCTGTATTTGTTTTTCCTATTTAATAATTAATTTAGTTTCTGTATCTCTTTTTCTTTCTTTTTTTCCTTTCTTTTTTTTCTTTTTTCTATCTTTCTTTCACTTGCCTTTTGGTTTTTGATCATTATTTTTTCCCTCTCATCTCTTTATTATCTCTTTCTTTCTATTTTTCTTTCTTTCTTTTCTTTCTTTCTTTCTTTCTTTTCTTTCTTTCTGTGACAATGAGGCTGTGTTAAACATTTATACTAAGCATAAAACGGATTAAGTCCAAAATGAATATAATCTGCAAGATAAAGAGGCAGAAACAGAGAATGGAAGATATTTTCCTTGCTAATGCGGAAGTGAAGAAACGGCCATTTGAGTTGTCTCGACCCTACGAATTGGAACGATGCGCCGAGTATTTACTTATTTTTATCTATCGAAAATCTGGCATGCGGGTAAAGCATATTGGGAAATGGCTTTCTCTGTTTCTTGGGAAATTAGAAAAACGCATATCATTGGCGAAAAGAGAATCAAACGGAAATTATATTTTCATTAGCAAAAACGAACTGAGAAATGAAAACAGAGAATAAAACCGCTGCGAGGGTTAGTATTATGAAAATAGATTCGTCATAACAGGACAGGTGATATGATTTATGTGTTCGCTAAGACGGTGGCCGGCCAAAGGGTGGAAAACATCATGTCCCTTTGTTGAGAATTTTGGTAAACAAATATATTTTCATTGACGAAAACAAATTGTGACATAATTCTTATCTATCACTCGGAAGTGAAGGGGATATGGTTTGTGTTTTCGCTGGGCAGGTGGGTCCAGGAAGGGGAGTCAGAAATTGAAATTGATAAGGAGAATAAACCACGCCCTTTCTCATACGCATCTTAAAAATTAGATTTATCACGAAGAGAAGTGGGCATAGTAAGAATACCAAAAAAGAAGGAAGAAGAGGCAGAATTTAGCCCCGCTTGTGCGGAGTAGCAGTGGGAGATGTGAAGTGAAGCAGGTTGTAGTTAAGGGAGGAGCAATCCATCTGACTACTCCCAACGAAGGTGGATATTTCTCCAAATTTAAGAAAGCAGAAACAGGAAAGAAAGAAAACCTGTCTCAGAATTAATGAAAATTGAGGAATCTTCGAATCCCCAGAACCCTTCGACCACACGCCAGTTTTGGCCCCAAAATGCATATAAGCAGTTGATTTTGGGGAGCTCGGAGACTTTGGGCTGAGAATCCAGATCGTGTTCCTCTGAAATCCATGTTTCCTGATTCCAAGGCTTTGTACTCAGCTCCTCCAAAAGTTTAGTCAAGGCCGAGTGTCACTTTAGAGATTAATGCGGAAATGGTTAACTTTTGTTGCACCAAGAGCTATATAAACCAACTGAAGATTAATACCGCGAAATCTCTCGTTTTATTTTTCGTCGTGAAGATGTTTTTTTTCCACCCTTAATATAGAACCTGCCACGGTTCGAACCAGCGCTGCCAGACTGCGGTCTTCGAGCTTTCACTGCTCAGAGATGAAGTACAGAACGTGGGCAGAGTTGGTGTGGAACGAAGCGGCCAGCGACAAACAAGCCGCTTGGACCAGCGTCAGTATTGACAAGCGCAGAGATAGACCCGTGGTCAAAACGTCGTTCTAAGACCATGAGGAGCGGACCACTAAAACGTGATTGCACCACTGCGTGGAGGCGGCGGCAAAAGATGAGATCATTACTTCTTCTTTTTTTCTTTCTTTTTTTCTTTCTTTCTTTTTTTCTTCCTTTCTTTCTTTCCTTTTTCTTCCTTTCGTTCGCAAGACTTTTGCAATTAGATCATTACTTTTGCTGTATCTAGTTTTCTTTTTTTTTCTTTCTTTCTCACTTTCTTTCTATTCTTATTTTTTCGTTCTTTCTTTCTTTCTCTCTCACTCTCCTTTTGCTATTTATTCATTTCTTTTTTTGTTCCCCTTTCTCTTTTACTTTCTTTCTTTCACCCGCCTTTTCCTATCTGAACTTGACTGTTTTCTTTCTGTATTCATTCATTCATTCTTTCTTTCCTTCTTTCTTTCTTCCTTTCTTTCTTCTTTTTTTTCTTTCTATCAATCTCCCCTTGCTATTTGATCATTCCTTTTTTCTCTGTATTTTTGTCTTTCCTACCTTCTTTCTATTTAATCATTACATTTTATTTATCTCTTTTTTAATTTTTCTCTCTTTCTTTCTTTTTCTTTCTGTATTTCCTCCTTTCTATTTTTCGTTCACTCCTTTTTTTTGCTATCTGATAATTACTTTTTCTTCTTTTATTGTTTTTTGCTTGTTTCTTTCTTCTATTTTTCCTTTCTTTCTCTCACTCTTCTTTTGATACTTGATGATTTCGTTCTTCTCTCTTACACTCTTTTTTCTTTCTTTCGTTTTTTATTTCACTCTCCTTTTTCTATTTGATCATTGCTATTTTTCTTTCTCTCTTTTTACTTTCCTTCTTTATCTCTTTCACTCTCTTTATTCTATTTGTCTATTAGTCTTTCTGTCGATCTCTCCTTTATTTTCTATTCTGATCATTATTTTTCTTTCACTTCTATTTTGATAATATTCATACACTTTTCTTTCTTTTTCTTTCTTTGTTTCTTTCATTTAATATTTCTTTTCATTCTCTCTTTCCTTTGGCTAATAGATCATTATCTTTCCTTCACTTTTTCTTTATTGATCATCATTTTCATTCTTTCTTTATATTTTTCTTGAATATTCTTCTTCGATTGATATTTTTCTTTTGCTTCGACATCGATTCTTTTTTTTCTTCGTTTCTTTCTTTTTCGTCTCTTTAATTCGTGACTTTGTCTTCTTCATCAGTGATATTTGGATTCTTTTTTTCTTCTTTTTTTCGTTTTCGTTCTTTTTCGTTATTTCTTTTTTTTTCTTCTTCTTTATCTCCCTATTGACCATATTTCATCACTTCTTTTTCTGCGACTGCTTTATTGATTATACCTATTCCGTTTTTTTCTTTTTCGTTCCATTCCTTCCATTTGGTAACTACTTCTTTATTTCATACCTTTCGATTCTACTTCGTCATTTCTTCTTTTTCTTCTTCTGTGATTATTCGATTTTTCTTTTTCCTTCGTCATTTCCTCTTTTTCTTCTTTGATTATTCGATTTCTCTTTTACCTTCGTCACTTCTTCTTTTTCTTCTGCTTTCATTATTCGATTTCTCTTTATCCTTCGTCACTTCTTTTTCTTCTTCTTTGATTATTCGATTTCTCTTTTTCCTTCGTCACTTCTTTTTCTTCTTCTTTGACTATTCGATTTCTTTTTTTCTTTCGTCACTTCTTCTTTTTCTTCTGCTTTCATTATTCGATTTCTCTTTTTCCTTCGTAACTTCTTTTTCTTCTTCTTTGATTATTCGATTTCTCTTTTTCCTTCGTCACTTCTTTTTCTTCTTCTTTGATTATTCGATTTCTCTTTTTCCTTCGTCACTTCTTTTTCTTCTTCTTTGATTATTCGATTTCTCTTTTTCCTTCATCACTTCTTTTTCTTCTTCTTTGACTATTCGATCCCTCTTTTACTTCGTCACTTCTTCCTTTTCTTCATCTTTCATTCTTCAGGTGTCAGCTGATGAATCAATTAATTCCTGCAAGCGTGCATAATTCGTCGGCCAGGATCAATGCCCGTCAGTCATTTTGTCCGACATGAAAGCGTACAATTTCCAGGCCGAAGGCAAAACACCACGTGGCTAAAGGCCAGAGACGTTCGCCAGCCAAGATCATGTCATAATTCTATCCTTATTCGTCTGAATTTTTTATTATTTATTTTGTCTGTCTAAAATTCCCCTTATAGCGCATCTGTCATCTTAAATAAGATCATGTAGCGACATTATTATAAGCACTCTTAGAGTATGTATAAAACACTTTATGCAAAATTAAACCAATTCATAATTCGAAAATTTCTCCCTATATCCGATCGTATTTGGGCAATCTTTTATTCTAGTAATTTTTCATGTTTTGAAATCCCACCTGTCTCTCTTTCTCTCTCTCTCTCTCTCTCTCTCTCTGTCTATATATATATATATATATATATATATATATATATATATATATATATATATATATATATATATATATATGGTGTCTCAAAAAATGTACGCACTCTTTCCCTTGGTGTGCGTTATCAGCGTTGTCTGGACAATAATCGTCATCAATTTGAACATTTGCGAACAGGATTCTTCAATTCCATTTTTCTTCTGTATTCGAAGCTATTCCATTTCACTCTATGTTCATAAATAAAGGTTTTCTCGTCATTCAAAGTGTGAGTACATTTTTTGAGACACCCTGTATATATATATATAATAAAAAGGCTCAAACACTAATAATCCATGGTCATAATTTATTCCATTAGCTTTCATTTACTCTCCTTTTATAAATGCCCTTCGGTTTTAGTTCCCACACCCCTTTTTCTTTTCCTCTCCCTCTCTCATCTTCTGAGCTTTAAGATTATATCGTCTATTGTGTGTAGTGTGTATGTCACCACAAAATGTATACACTTTTCCGGTGTATCTTTAATGTATTAGACATTTTAAATGATTCATATTTCTCTCACTTAAACCGTCTTTGACTCCCCACTTTAAAACTTCTCTATGTTAAATTATAATCCCCCCTTCATCTTTAGACCTTCCTGTCCTTCTCTCGTCTGTTACCCCTCCCTATAGCTTTCATTTACTCTAGTATTCGTCCCACACTCACATACATCTTCTCCCTCTCTCCCTCTCTCTCTCGCTCTCTCTCTCTATATATATATATATAAATATATATATATATATATATATATAACCTATATAAACAATTTTACTACGTTAATAAAAATAATATATAAGATAAAAAATAAAAATAAAAAAACAAGCAAAATAAATAAATAAACAAATAAACGACTTCCGGTAAGATAACAGACAAAATAGACTACCCATAATGCACTACTGACCCGTATATATAAATAACCGAAAAGAATAACTGCACTCGTGGCCTGACGATCGCATCTAGCACGAAACAGACTGTCGCCTCTAAGTGTTGACTTCGATGTTCACTTTTATCTTTACACACGCTCTATCTCTGATATTGAGAGCTTTATTCCATAAATATAGCACTATATTTCAGACTCAATCTAGCGCCGGTAGTGGATGCGCACTGCTGATGAGTCCCAAATATAGGACGAAACCGCTGTCTAGTGCTTTCTGCATTCTGTTGAGGTTTCTTTCAGACTCAATGAATTACTTAATTATAATTATCAAATCCTCCTTACAATTTCTATCATATGTATATCATTGCTTGAACCGGCTTCTAATGCTCTAGAGTGAGTGGCTTGGTGTTAGTAGTCGTGGCTCCGGGGGGCACAGTCTTATGGGTATAAAAGGAAAATCAGTAGAGTTCCACCATGTGATCGAGTTGCGCTATATTTGGTCTGATTTGCAATCTCTTCGTCACCTAGTTCCGGTGGAACAGTTGGTATGATGTTTGCTTGACAACCTAACTGTCAGGGATTCAATTTTCGGTAGTGGATGCGCACTGCTGATGAGTCCCAAATACAGGACGAAACGGCTGTCCAGTGCTTTCTGCATTCTGTTGAGGTTTCTTTCGGACTCAATGAATTACTTAATTATAATTATCAAATCCTCCTTACAATTTCTATCATATATATATATATATATATATATATATATATATATATATATATATATCAAAACAATAGCAATATACTAGAGATCAATGGAGAATCACAAAGTTCAGAAGCACAGTAAAAATAAAGAAATGGAAAAATATAAAAGAAACAACTTATTTGATATCATCACCAACACAAAAGTTTAGTTCATACAACTAAACATAAAAGACTAATGAAACGAAAAGGAAATTAACACACTCATACCAAATGGACATTGTAAGTAAAGTTAAATAATACAACCTACTAAAAATACTTATACAGTTAACACAAATACACATAGACGCGTACACACGAAAAGACAAGCATACACGTGCAGATGAGTGTGTACGCGTATGTTTTTTATGCATTTATACACACATACTTGCACATACCTAGGCACATACAGAAACACACTCCGGCACAAACAGAAATCCAAACATGACCTGTTAAATGGTCAAAACTATGGCATTAAGCCAGAGGTCAACGGAGAAGTTGAGGAAAGAAAAAAGAAAAAGAAAGGAAGATAAATCAACAACTAATGAACAACCATCAAGTGAAAAAGAAAATAACAGATTCATACCACAATATCAGTACAAACAATCGAGAAATATCAGCAGTTCAAGACTGTTCTGAGGAGTGGTCACATCTATGTAACCAAAAAACTTCGAACTAAAAATTAGTTAAGTATAAAAAAACATTTACGAATTAATTTTATTAACGCTCTATCGCTCTCCTCCATATTGAGCACACTACCACAAAGTACCAGAAATACTGGCTTCGAAATCAGTATTTCAAATTAACAATATATATATATATATATATATATATATATATATATATATATATATATATATACATATATATATATTGAAGTTACGAATAACTTGGTAATCCGTATGGGCAGTCCCAAGGAGGATGAAATCCTGAGAGCTCAATGTAAATTCAGAGCACTTTATGGTTCCATTGTTATAATTTAAAGGACGCTAGATCATCAGACTTCACTTCATATATATATATATATATATATATATATTAATTGATTTAAAATATGGGTTTTTCGCTACACAGGGAAGCTAACGCCTTCGAATTTAATTTTGTTATGAAACCAAAGACATTAGACTCCAAAATTCGCTTGACGAGGAAATGGAACTAATGTCTTTGGTTTAATAACAAAATTAAATTCCAAGGTTTTAGCTTCCATATTTGAAACATGGTTATCACTGTGTAGCGAAAAACTCATATTTTAAATCAATTAATTTATAATATTTATGCTCTGTAAATTTACATTGAGCACTATTGTGTAAAAATAAAAATATCTATAAGAACACCGGATTATATATCTTACTGTTGTTTCTTTTTATCTATCTATCTATCTATCTATCTATATATATATATATATATATATATATATATATATATATATATATATATATATGTGTGTGTGTGTGTGTGTGTGTGTGTGTATGCATAGATACTCAAAATATATGTCTATAGATGTATATATGTGTATATATATATATATATATATATCTTATATATTTTAAACTGTCATTTATATATATATATATATATATATATATATATATATATATATGAAGTGATATAGTTGTAAGTTGTGCTATATTTATGGGATAAAGTGCTCAGTATCAGAGATAGAGCGTATGTAAATATAAATATAAAAGTGAACATTGAAGTGAACACTCAGAGGCGACAGGCTGTTTCATGCTAGACGCAAACAGCCTGTCTCCTGAGTTTTGACTTCAATGTTCAATGTATATATATATATATATATATATATATATATATATATATATATATATATATATATATATATATATTTCAGGACTATAACTAAACTCCACTTAGTATAGTTGCATAAAACAGCCTGTCGCCTTTGAGTGCTGACGTCAGTGTTCACTATATATATATCCCCGGAATCGATCCTCCAAGTCTATCTCCCCGGAATCGATCCTCCAAGTCTATAAATCGACCATTCGCCTTTGCATGGAGTATTGCTGCCATATATGGTCTGGGGCCCCTGCTGTTTGCCTCAGGGTTCTTGATAACATCCAGAGACGGATATGCAATGTGATTGGCCCTGATCTGTCATCTCGTCTGCAGTCGCTCTCTCACAGACGCGATGTTGCCTCGCTCTGTCTTTTTTACAAATACTTTCACGGTAATTGCTCCGAGGAGCTGCTTTCGCTTGTCCCTAGGCCTCGTGAATTTAAGCGTCCTACGAGGCTGGCATCCCGTTCCCACCCCTTCACCGTTGAAACTGTTAGGTGTAGACGTCTCTTCTACTCCAATAGCTTCATGTCTCGCACATCTCACCTGTGGAACTCCCTTCCCTATTACTGTTTCCCTGACAAATACAATCTCCAACGGTTTAAGTGTGGCGTCAATCGACATCTCCAGTTGCCTTGATCTATCCACTTCCCTTCTCCACATGCTTTCACCTTTCATTCCTATCTGCTCTCGCTCCAAATCTTCTGTAACCCCCTTGCCTTGATCGACCCACTGTCTTTCTATTTCTCCACATCCTCTCCTTTACCACTCCTATCTGCTCTTTCTCCAACCCTTCTATAACCCCTTGCGTGATAGTGGCCTCCAGCCTTGCTTGGGGTGATACGCTTAAATATATATATATATATATATATATATATATATAATCAAAGAAAACAGTAGGAAACGAGTCTAAATCTAACATGTTTCACCTTTATTAAGGCTTTGTCAGAGGACGAAAACAGAATTGTAAAAGGAAAGAGAGAAAGTCCTGGAATGTTATGATTTTTGATATTTCTCATTGGTCAGACACGCGTCACGTGGTATAAAAGCAATCGATAATATATAAATATATGCAAGAAAAATGTAGGTGTTAAATTGTGTGATAGTGTAAGAGCGTGTATGTAAAGTGTGTGTGTAAGTGTATGTAGGACGGCTACGTTAAGTCATGTAAGTGTGTATGTGAGCGAAGTCTACAGATGTCACCCTCGTATTTTGTCGGTGAAATGTAGCGATATGCTGCAAAATAATTTTGTATTTGGTTGGATGTGTACATCATTGTGTCTGGGTATGTGTGTGTGAGTCAAATCTGTATGGGTTGGTGAGAAGAATTAAGATATTATAATAATCTATTTTTGTTTAAATTTAACATGCGTAATTTTGAAATAACTCCGTAACATATATATATATATATATATATATATATATATATATATGTATATGTGTGTGCGTGTGTGTGTGTGTGTGTGAGTGTGTGAGTGTGTGTGTGCGTGTGTGTTAATCTCTGTGTGTGTGACTGTTTAAAATGTGTGACATATTTCTGCTGCACCAGTAGCTAATGTTTAGCATTATGCACCAGGTATTTCTGAGGTGAAAATTATTTCTGCCGTACACTGCATATATATATATATATATATATATATATATATATATATATATATGAAGAAATATAGTCTTAAGATGTGCAATATTTATGGGATAAAGTGCTCAATATCAGAGATAGAGCGTGTGTAAATATAAAAGTGAACATAGAAGTCAACACTTAGAGGCGACAGTCTGTTTCATGCTAGATGCAATCGTCAGGTCATCGTCAGGTGGCCTGACGATTGCATGTAGCATGAAACAGACTGCCGCCTCTTAGTGTTGACTTCTATATTCACTTATATATATATATATATATATATATATATATATATATATATGATTTTCACCTCAGAAATACATCCTGTATAATACTAAAACATTAGATACAGGGTGCAGCAGAAATATGTCCCACATTTTAAACAGTCACACACACATACAAACACACACACACACACACACACACACATTATCATCATCATCATCATCATCATCATAGCACCACCACCTCCTTGAATATAAGTCTCGTGTAATTCATCTGACCAAAGTGCCATAAAAATGCACTTCTCCATCCACAACATTTAACAAACCTTAAGAAATAATCAGATGGATAACCCTTGCATCTTATATAGTTCCCGTTACCGAAAACATCTCGCTGTATGAGTAGCACTTTACATAATATATCTGGCACCTTGCATGAATTCCATCTTACTCAGTAGCTGAAATCGTGGGTTGAAAAATAGAAAAATGCTAACTGAAATTTCAGCCACGTTCAACTCACGAAGCTCGCAATGAACGCTAAAACCACATCTTAAACTGTGAAACATGAAAAGAAATTAACAACAACGAAAATAAACACCCACGAAAATTGATAAAAAAAAGTTCACGTAAGCGTTTTGGACAATGGACAATACGAAGAATATTCGTGCTTTCTTACTCCAAGCAAACGGAAAAATGTGAAACTAAATAAAAAAAATAATCATCAATTTCTCTTTTCTCTCAGATTGAACGAGACATGTTTAAATGAAAAATTGTTGCCCAAATGCGCTATTGTAAAACGCCCTGCCCGGTCGTCCAAGGCATCCAACACCACGGAATATCGCTGAAGTGACCGCTTCAATCACGAGATTCTCTTATCCCACCTTGTGATTTTAGTTTGATCAGGTATCTTCGTGTAAGGTTGGTCCAAGAAGGGCGATTGATGTACAGGGGATAAAAATAACACTCGAATAAATTGTACAATTTTAATATCCGTCCTCCGTACAATAATTGGTTTATATCAGCATTCGCATGCAATTAATTATCAGTCCAACCCGCGTCTAAAGTCGGAAGTGATATTGTTGTTGACCTGACAAAATCTGGTTGTGCTGTTGTTGGTAAAGTTCGGCCCAAAGCTGAAGTCGGAGGCTTTCGTCGGCAGATAATCACATGGGCCTTTCCCCTGTCTCTGATCTCGTCTCCGTCTCTTTTGCCTCTTTTCTCTCTTCTGCGACTCGTCTCCCGAATTCGCTTCGCGCATTCGTATTTATTGACATTCGCCAAGACTGGCGAAGTAAGTCAGTTATGTGCCATAAAGGGCCACACGCGTGGCGACCATGTCTCTTTCGATACATGACTGACGAGGCAGATTTTTCTCCCGTAGTAGGTTGTCATTTCTTTCTGCGGTAGACCAGTTGTCTATAGAACGCGGTCTGTCCTGCTATTTGCCCATACCTGGGGGGAGAAGAAGAGGATTCATATCTTTACCAAGGGTAATAACACATAAGAGAACTTGATAATTCTGGGGAATTTTCTTTCTTCCACTCTCTCATATTATTACCTCTCACTAAATCTACTCAGTGAGCGTGGGTGGCTTCTCCACGCCCTCCTGACATTTCAATTCAAATTTCGACCAGGGGAATTAACTCTAAATTCGTTCTTTACGAAAAATGAAATTTTCGCTTTACAGCTTGTATTTTCAGCTGCGTAGAACACATGTCAGTCATCTTTGCCCTCTAAGTCTGGGCCGTTTTCGATTGTTCAAAACCTTTGCGCACAATTCCAGGTGCCGGCCATGTGGGAATTAGATCCTCAATTCTTCCCAGGGATTTTTGGTATTAACCCTTCTTGTTTCAATGTCTCTCAGCACATAACACTTTCTTATGTTTTAACAAAACTTTCTTCCGTTTTACCGCGGCAAACACACATAGTATCACACTATTATTAAATTGTATGACTCGGCAGCCAACGAGGAAAGTAACGCCAGTATCTTTTCTGTCGTTTTTAAAGAAACATGTATAAAAGAGGTATTGCTGCTTAAAAATACAATTATTAACTTAAATAACCCGATAGCCAGCAAGGAAAGTAAACCCAGTACCTTGCCAGTAGTTTTTAACGAAACTTGTACAAAAGAGAATTGGCTTCCAAATACGCAATTATTAAAATACATGACTCGACAGCCAACGAGTAAAGTAAGCAGAGTACATTGTCAGTCGTTTTTAATTAAACATGTATAAATGAGGAATTGCTGTCCAAATAGACAACTATTAAATTAGATGACCTGGCAGCGAACAAGGAAAGTAACTGCAGTGCCATTTCAGTCGGTTTCACCGAAACTTGTATAAAAGAGGGATTGCTGCCCAAATATATATATATATATATATATATATATATATATATATATATATATGCAAGTTTCATTAAAAACGACGGACAAGGTAGTACGGTTAAATTTTTTATTTAATTTTTAGTAGTGGTGTTTTAATTACCAAATACGATTAGAACGTATTTTGTAATTAAAACACCACTACTACACATTAAGTTATACACATAATGCACACAAACAGTTAAACAGAAAAATCAAATCATCCTTGAAAATGGCTAAAGATATAGCCGAAAGCGCTCGGAAAAATAAAACATTTGGACAGTTCTTACACACCCTTTGTCCAGCAAAGAAAACTCTTGTTCGTATACAAGAAAAATTAAATAAAAAACTTAACCGTAGTACCTTGTCCGTCGTTTTTAATGAAACTTGCATAAAAGAAGGATTGCTGCCTAAATATATGTATATATATATACATACATTTATATATATATATATATATATATATATATATATATATATATATATATATATATATATATATATATATATATATATATATATATAGTAACTGGTGTATTTAAAGATTTATTGTGCTAATTTCTCGAGGACAAAAGAACCTATCTCCACTTTTCGCCCAAAAAGCGTTTATCATCATTAGCAAGCAACAATAGCTCGAATTCTTGCGATCTTGCGAAAACGATCCGATGAGCCATTGGAAATTTTCTATTATTCCTCCGTCCTTTTGACTCAGATGCTTAAGCCAACTAACTCTCCGACCATTAACGATTCTGACATCTCCATAAATAAGCTAACACATCGCCCTTCTACTGAATGTCTCGTAAAAAATGTGGAAAGCGCTTGCGTCATTAAAATAAATCTGTGTTAACGGTCGACTCGGCGGCAAAATAAGAAAGTCTCGTCTGTGGCCGCGAGATCTCGTTACTCGCTGCCTCTTTAATGAATAAATGTTGTTAGGAAATACCGTCTTGAGGCTTCGATACTGATTTCTTTTCTCTCGTTTCTTTTTCTATTGGCTTTTCAGATTTTTTTTTAATTTTTTTTTCTGGTGTTGCCTTTCTTTTTTTTTACATTTCTTTTCTTTTTCTTTCTTTTTTTTCACATCAATATTTGTTTTATTTCTTTCGTTATTGTTTCTTTCTTTCCCCTTTCTTTAAATTCAAAAATATTTTATTTTATGTGTCGTTTTAATATTCTTTTTGTATTTTTTCCTTTATTTCATTCTTTGTTTCTTTTTTTTCCACTAATATTTCTTATTCTTTCTTTTTCTTTTCATTCTTTTTTTATTTCTCTTTTCTTTTATTCTCTTTCTTTTATTTTCATTCATTCTTTCTCTCTTTCACTAATTTTACTTTTATTTGTTCTTCTTTCTTTTCACTTTTTCATACATTTTTTCTTTCTTTTTAATTTTAATTTCTTTCTTTCTTTCTTTCATTCTTTCTTTCTTTCTTTCTTTCTTTCTTTCTTTCTTTCTTGTTTCACTAATTTTCTTTCTTCCTTCCTTCCATTCATTTTTCGTTTCTTTCTTTATTTCTAACTTTTCTCAATAATTTTTTCTTTTAATTTTCTTTCTTTCTTCTTTCTTTCTCATTTCTTTTATTCTCTTTCTTTTATTTTCACTCATTCTTTTTCGCTTTCATTCATTTAATTTTTATTTTTATTCTTTCTTTTTTGTCCCTTTCTTTTCACTTTTCATTTATTAATTCTTTTTTTTTACTATAAAAAAATTCTTGCATTCATTCATTGTTTCATTCTTTCTTTCTTTCGTTCTTTGCTTCTTTATTTATTTATTTCCGCCACGCCGATGGTCAATTTTCATTCTCTTCATTTTTCCTTGTGGTAAGAATTATTTCCTTTTCTTTTTAATCCATTCTTTTGTTTTGCTTATTTTTGTCTTCATTCATTCATTCTTTATTTCATTCTTTCCTTCATCATTTCTTTCTTTTTTCTTTCTTTCTTTCCTTCTTTCTTTCCTTCTTTCTTTCTTTCTTTCTTTCAGTTACGCCAATCATTCTTTCTTTCTTTCTTTCTTTCTTTCTTTCTGTTACGCCAATCATTCTTTCTTTATTTCTTTCTTTCTGTTACGCCAATCATTCTTTCTTTTTTTCTTTCTGTCTTTCATTCTTTCTTTTTTTCTGTTACGCCAATCATTCTTTCTTTCTTTCTTTCTTTCTTTCCTTCTTTCTTTCTTTCTGTTACGCCAATCATTCTTTCTTTCTTTCTTTCTTTCTTTCTTTCTTTCTTTCTGTTAGGCAATGTCCCTTCATTTTTCCTTGTGCCATGAATTCTTTTCTTTTTTTATTCATTCTTTTTTTTCTTTCATTCCATCTTCAATCATTCATTAATTCTCTATTTCTTTCATTTTCGTTCCTTAATTCTTTTTCTTTAATTATTTCTTTAATTCTTTCTTTCTTCTTTCCTTCCTTCCTTTCTTTCTCTTTCTTTCTTTCTTTCTTTCTTTTTTTCTTTCTTTCTTTCTTTCTTTCTTGTTCATGGATTCTTTGTTTATTCATTCATTTCCTTTTCTTCCTTTCTTCTTCTTTCCTCCATTAATTCATTTTCCATTCATACTTTTCTATTCTTTACTTTAATCCGTGTTATTCTTTTTTTTAATTCTTTCTCCTTTTCTCTTTTTTTTTTATTTAATTACACACACATCTTTATGAATGGCATACGAGATTATCCTGAATCTATGACGATGTCTGTTATTAGCCATGACTTTTATGTCCTCTGTGTCTGCTTGACTCGGGCTTTTCGCATCTTTCTTCCTTCTATCGCCATTTGCAATTACCGCATATATCCTTTCCCTCAATTCTTCATTCATTGACAAATTTTATTTATTAGACGTGGTCGCACAATTCTTTGCATTCGCTTGAATAAAAAAAGACACGAACTCTGTCACAAGGAATATCTCTAAGGACCACGCAACACATACCGTTCCGTTAAGAAATCTATTTATTTTACGCCCAATATAAGGCCCAAGAGGCACTCAATAGAGAGAGTAAATTCTTTCTTTCTTTTCTTCTTTCTTTCTTTAGGACTTTCTTTTTTCTCTAATTTACATTCTTTCTTTTTTTTCATTCTGCTTCGCTGACGGTCAATTTTCATTCTCTTCATTTTCCCTTGTGGCTTGAATTGTTTCCTTTTCTTTTTTAATCATTCTTTTATTTTCCTTCATTCCGTCTTCATTCATTAATTCTTTCTTTAATTCTATCTTTTTTTTAATTCTTTAAAAATAATTTAATTTCTTTTTTAATTCCTTCCTTCTTTCCTTCCTTCCATTCTTTCTCTTAGTTAATTATCCTTGTGTCTTGAATTCCCTTCTTTGATTTGTTTATTCATTGCTTTGTTTTCCTTCCTTTTTTCATTCATTTATTAATTCTTTCTTTCTTTCATTTTCTTTCCTTAATTCTTTTTCCTTTAATCATCTCTTTATTTAATTCTTTTTTCTTCCTTTCTTTCTCTTTCTTCTTTTCTTTCTTTTTTTCTTTCTCTTTATTCTGTACTTTCTTTCTTTCTCTTTCTTCTTTTCTTTCTTTCTTTCTTTCTTTCTCCTTCTTTCTTCTTTCTTTCTTTCTTGCTGTTTCTTTGTTCCTTTCTTTTTTCTCTTTCTTTTTCCTTTATTTCGTCCTCGTTCTTATTTCCTTTCTTTCTTTCTTTTTTCTATTTCTTTCTTTCTTTCTGTGTCTTCGTTCCTTTCTTTCTGTGTCTTCGTTCCTTTCTTTCTCTTTCTTTTTTCCTCTCTTTCTTTCTCTTTTTTCTTTTCTTTCACTTTCTTCTTTCTTTCTTTCTTTCTCATTCTTCTTTCCTTTCTTTCTTTCTTTCTTGCTGTTTCTTCGTTCCTTTCTTTTTTTCTCTTTTTTTTTTCCTTTATTTCTTCCTCGTTCTTTTTTCCTTTCTTTCTTTCTTTCTTTCTTTCTTTCTGTGTCTTCGTTCCTTTCTTTCTCTTTCTTTTTTCCTCTCTTTCTTTCTCTTTCTTCTTTTCTTTCACTTTCTTCTTTCTTTCTTTCTTTCTCATTCTTCTTTCCTTTCTTTCTTTCTTTCTTGCTGTTTCTTCGTTCCTTTCTTTTTTTCTCTTTCTTTTTTCCTTTCTTTCTTTCTTTCTATTTCTTTTTTTCTTTCTTTCTTTCTTTTTTTCTTTCTTTCTTTCTTTCTGTGTCTTCATTCCTTTCATTCTCTTTCTTTTTTTTTCTCTTTCTTTCTCTTTCTTCTTTTCTTTCTTTCTGTCACTTTCTTCTTTTCTTTCTTTCTTTCTCTTTCTCCTTTTCTTTCATAGATATATTTTATTTATTAGACGTGATCGAACGATTCTTTTCATTTGCTTGAATAAAAAATACAGAAACTCTGTCGCAATGGATATCTGTAAAGACGACGCAAACACAGACCGTTCACTTTGGAAATCTATTTATTTTACTTATTTTACGCCCAATATAAGGCCCAAGAGGCACTCAATAGAGAGAGTAAATAGTTGCAGTCATTGTGTGAGTGTAGGAGCAGGGATTAAAGGGATAGGTCATGAGGAAACTTCTTTTAATCATTTAACGCCAAGCAAGGCAACAAAGCCACTAAGATACAATTATGGACGTCAAAGAATAAGAACAAATAAAACACTCTGATTTCACATCTTTAGCAACATCAAAAATATATCTTGTTCTCCTTTCCAAACATCATTGTCAGGAAACTCTAGAGTGTTTTCTAATCACTTCAAAATTATGGAATTTTCTCTACAGTTCTTTTAATGTCGTTCTTCAAAGTCTATAATTTCTTTTTATTTGTCATGTTTTGAAAATTATTTGCATTTCAATTTGTAGATAGAGAATGTAACTTTTCTTTTTCTTTGGATTAAAATATTGTATTTTAAATTTATTCTCATTATATATGTGCCATTTGTAGGAGTTCTCATGCAAGGCGATAAAGCCACTGTAAAGCAAGAAGATATCGAGTGTTAGAGAATATGGGAAAACAATAGAAAAAATCAACACTCTGATGATGACATTGTGCTAATGTCGAATTCACTCGGAATAAATGGATATGTAACAGCATGGTAATTTTTTCTGTTGCTTTAATAAGATATACTCAGAAGATTGTCTGAGAATATGAGAGGATCCTACTGAAAATAAGAAGACAAAACGTGTCTAAATTATTCAATGAGGAAATTCGTTATGAAAACATGCATCCGATATATATATATATATATATATATATATATATATATATATATATATATATATATATAAAGACATTTATATTATGTTTAACGTTCTTTTTATAGATACATGTATTTAAGCAAATGCTCTGTTTTATAATAAACAGTATTAAATAACATTTACCGGCCTGAATGTCCGAGAAATGTTATTTAATACTGTTTATTATAAAACAGAGCATTTGCTTAAATACATGTATCTATAAAAAGAACGTTAAACATAATATAAATGTCTTTAAATAAATTGTCGGGCTATGTCCAATTGTAAAATATATATATATATATATATATATATATATATATATATATATATATATATATATATATATATATATATATATATATATATATATGTATAAAATATTCATAATGAGAAAATCGGTGAGCCGAGTTTGAATATGGGTCTGGTTCGTTACAATATCTTGTGCAATATTCACTCGCAGGAAAAGATTTACAGACAAAATGCCAAATCATAAATAATACATATATACATACACACACACACACACACACACACACACACACACACACACACACACACACACACACACACACACACACACACACACATACACACACACAAATATATATATATATATATATATACATATATATACATATATACACATATATACATATATAAACATATATACATATATAGACATATATAACTACACACACACACACACACACACATATATATATATATATATATATATATATTTATACACAAAAAAAAAACAACATTAAAATCTCTTAGTAAAAACCGAGATATTTTAAATATATCTACTGAAATCATTTTAAAACATTGGTGCAGTATACAAACTTAATTTTATTAAGGTTGTTTTCAATTTTTTAAAAAGTCATATGGACATATCAATCTTCTAACGAGCTTTCTCCGTTTGTACTGCATCCAAGCTAAATTTAAGCGTAGTGCTAGATTGGCAGTTAGGTCACATCATTATATTGTTGAAATACATAAATGTAACCGTAAGTTGTATTGTAATAATTCCTTTTTTCCACACTTCTCGCCGGTGGAAAGCACTTCCGTTTTCTTTTTTTCCTTCTCAACTATGATCTTGAAAAATATAAATCAACATCGAACTGAAAAATACAGACAGATTAATTGTATGCGGTGACATATATATATATATATATATATATATATATATATATATATATATATATATATATATATATATATATATATATATGAAGAAATATAGTCTTAAAGTGTGCTATATTTATGGGATAAAGTGCTCAATATCAGAGACAGTCTGTTTCATGCTAGTGCAATCGTCAGGCGACTCTAAGTGCTGACTTCCATGTCCACTTTTATATATATATATATATATATATATATATATATATATTAATGCATCTTTCATTAAATAATATAGACAAGATTTGTCTATTTATTTTAAGTAAGTTCCTTTCGTATTGTCGGATAAGCTTAATCCCATTATCGTTGAAAGACGAAGGGAAAACACCATATTGACACATGTTTGAATCCAATCTAAGCTTTCGGCTTACATAAGCCATTATCAAAGATGACAATTTTAATAAATCAAACAACACATATACGAAACCACAATAATGACCCACCGTTGCTGTTTGAATAAGCTCAAAGTAACGACAAACTCTTATTTACAAGCCAAGGAAGCGAAAAACGCGTCGTAGCTCGTGAAGTGAAACATGACCACGCGAGAGTGAAAACGTGAAGTATTAAGTATGAGAAGCCATTGGTATAAACCAATGGCTTCTGCTATAGATTATAGACATTTAAGAATATTTGTGGAGATTTCATAGTTTATTTTGTTCTGGTTAGGTTTCAACTGTTTCATGTATATAGCTTCAAGGATTTTAATTTTTGTTTATTATTTTCATGTTTATAATTGTGTTGTCAACAAGGATTTCCCGGAATTGAGTACGTGGGCAGCCATGTTGTTTTAAATGTCTAAAAATGTTAGAGTTATCAGTTAAATGTAGAGTTAAGCGTCTTGTAAGCGAGTTTGTCGTGTGACCAACATAAATATTATTTAATCCATTGGAGATACAACGATAATATGATTAAGCTTATCAGACAATACGAAAGGAACTTACTTAAAATAAATAGACAAAACTTGTCTATATTATTTAATGAAACATGCATTAATGAAAAATTGGTGCCGAAATATACACAATTTATATATATATATATAATACTGATTTATTCTGTCTTACTTTTTCTTCGATTTATTGAGTGAAATCTTTCATTATCTTTCGCCACAAGTCGTCGAATGATTTGGCATTCATGACTCCGCACCTGACACAGGATTTGGAAGTCTCTAGACAGTAATTCCTGATTGTTCGACAGGGGAAGCAGAATGGACTTCCAAGTTCCAGTGTCGGAAGTTTTCAGTATCTTTGAAATATCCGAAAGGAGAGGAGAGAACCGCTTACTCATTAGCATTTTAATCGAATATAAAGGAGAGAGAGAGAGACAATCTTATTTCCTGAGTTTCGCGTCTATCATCAAATTAAATCCCCTGAATCTATTTTGATAAACATTGAACTAAAATTGTGTTGCTTACGATTCGATTACTAAAACCAAATGAAAATTTTTCGGTCGTTTTTGTATTCTTCGATGATTAACGGAATTATTCCAATGGAATTGGCAGTTTTCTTTTTATTCTCAAACAATTAAGGAAATTTTTCTAACGTAATCAACATATTTTATATTCTACAAAGACTAACTTATTACAGCTTAATTAACATTTTTTATTCTACGAAGATTAACGGAAATAATTTTAATGTAATTAATATTTTTATTCTACAAGGATTAACGAAATTATTCCAAAGTAGTTAACATCTTTCTTAATCTACAGGGATTAACGAAATTATTCCAAGGTAATTAACATTTTTTTATTCTACGAGGATGAACGAAAATAAATCCAATGTAATTAACAACTTTTTATTCTACGAGGATTAACGGTATTATTCCAAAAAGATTAACATATTTTTTCTACAAGGATTAACGTAATTCTTCTAAAGTAATTTTCAACTTTTATTCCACGCGCATTTATGGAATTATTCCAAAGTAATTAACATCTTTTTATTCTACGAGATTAACGGTATAATTCCACTGTATCCCACAATCTATTAATAAATTGTAACACATACGAATTTGCGGTGCGTATTATACAAGAGTATTAATTATTAACTTTTCCCGAAATTTGACTTGCCATATTATCATATTGCCAAATTAAAATTGAATCTCTTTTAAAAACCATATCCTAAAATTGTCTTTCTTGGCATTAGATTAATAAAACATCAAATAAAAGATATATGTCGCTTTTATATTTGACTAGACTTTAACGCAATTATTCATATATAATACGTAAGATTTTAAAGCCTAAAAGTTACGAGTGCGCATTATACACGAAAAATAAAATTAACAATTTTCAGGCAACTTAACTCGCCATATCTTCGGTACTGTATGACCGAAAGTAAGTTATATCCAAGGTTCAAACTTTAATGTGTAACAAAGAACTTCATATATATATATATACATATACATATATATATATATATATATATATAAATATATATATAAATATATATATATATATATATAATATATATATATATATATATATATATATATATATATATATATATATATATATATATATATATATATATATATGCATGTTTCATTAAAAACGACAGACAAGGTACTACGATTGAGCTTTTTATTTAATTTTTCTTGTGTTTGAACAAGAGCTTTCTTTACAGGACAAAGGGTGTGTAAGAACTGTCCAAATATTTTATAGTTCCGAGCGCTTTCGGCTATACCTTTAGCCATTTTCAGCTTAATTGAGTGTGTACATTATGTGTATGTCTTAGTGTGTAGTAGGGATGTTTTTAATTTCCGAATACGGTTAGCACATTGTGACCTTGTTCGTAGTTAATATTGTTAAGAGTTGGCTTTTTCTTTTTTATCATTAAGGCCTCATTTATTCTTTTTTTTGCAGATGGATGCAGTTAATATATTTGTGTTTTCTACTAGTATGTTTCTAATGGAGTCTGGTAAATTTGTGCGTGTTTAAATGGCATTCTAATGGAGCTGTGATCAGATAGGTCTAACGTAAGGCGTCTGGATAAGCATGTAGTTGTGTAACCGATGTAATTATTCACGAGTCCGGTTTGATCAGGAACACAGTTCCTTAAGGGGCATTTGAACTCATAGATAATGTTCGTTCTTTGTAATTTAGACTTAGCTGTCTTAAATTTTTTATAGTAGATAATTAATCAAATTAATTATCTACTATAAAAATTTGATTAATTATCTACTATAAAAAATTGAAGACAGCTAACCTTAAATCTATCTATCTATCTATCTATCTATCTATCTATCTATCTATATATATATATATATATATATATATATATATATAGCAGAAGCACCGGACCATATATGGCAACAATATTCTAAAGATAGACGAAGGATAGACTTATAAATATGTAAAGGAGGAAATTACAGGGGGTAATTACCAGAAAATGCTGCAGGAGTTTGCTGTGTCACATTTTCAGATGCGGAGTGACTTTATGTATTTTTCTACAAGCCAGAGCCCCTTCCCCCGTTTGCTAGTTTAGTGAGTTACTTCGTGAACAGCAAGTTTCCTGGCCGATGGATCGATAGAAGGAGTCCCCCTTTCGAATGGGCTCCACGCACCTTTGACTATTTTCTGTCGTTCTATATCAAAAGCAAGGTATATACAACTAAATACTGTGACTTGTCACAGCTTGATGAATGAATCTACATCGAGGAATACATGTTATAAAACGACGGAGATAGTTGCTTTAGGTTGTTCGAAAGTTGCTTTAGGTTGTCGCAAATGGAGGCGCCTATGGGAAGATATAAAGCTAGTCTTCAAGGCGTTGGTCGTCCTGGGCATCACGGTAAAATACCTCTAGCAGCAAGACCTTGAATCGGTGAAATGGAGGATTTGAGGATCGTGCAAACACAACTTAATTGCTGCTCTTCCCATGTCCACGTTGACCCGGGATGATAGCACCCTCTAGGGCAGTCGTAGGTCTGACGATAAACTAAACCTGGCAACAAGGCCTCTGATCGGGAGATTTGAGGTTTTGATGACCGTGGATGCACCTCTTAATTGCTATTTTTCCAAAGTCTACCCGGACCAAGGGTGGTAGCACCTGTTAGTGTCCCTGCTATGGACAAATAGTGAACACCCAAACAAAGCACTATGAAAATATAAGAAAAATAGTTTTATATTAAAACTACCAGCAATACGTTTTTTTATAAATAATTACCAACAATATGTACATACTAACAAATTGTAACGACTTCACCTAAATCAGTTTAAAATTCAACTAAACAGCTAACATGAAAGAACTCTGTTATTGTTCAAAGTATTGATCCAGGGTACAAGGAGGCCTCAAAAGCTTTGTCTCCGATCCTAAGCAAGTGGAGATTATGTAAAAATTGACAAATATTTTGACCAATGAGCCGAGTGTATGCGACCTGGTTCTTGTGTTAAGTAACTGACCTTGTATAAACTTGGAGGCATAGTGGAATAATGGATAGCGGCTCGGATTGCGGAATCGGTGAGCCGAGTTCAAATTCCAGTCGAATCCATGACATTCACTTACGTGCTAATACCCTTGGGAAAGGTATGAATCCTCTTCTCCCCACATCTATAGGTAAATAGCAGGACAGACTTAGTTCTATAGCCTTGGATGGAAACTGGTCTACCGCAGAAAGAAATGACAACCTACTGCGGGAAAAAATCTGCCTCGTCAGTTAAGTATCGAAAGATAAATGATCGCCTACGCGTGTATCACGCATGACACATAACTGTGTCGCATCTTGGGCCGGGGTGTGGTTAAATACCTAGGCGTTCTGCGGCCCTGCAGGGTCGAGGAGCTTATCATCTTTCAGTTGCGTCTCTGTCTTTGGGTAGAGTTCAATTCATTTGGGGTTCTGTCCTTGGAGAAAGATGCAGATGATTAAACTAATATTTTGAGGTGACTGGCGCTGGGTAACAACTGCGCGAGGCTGTACCCTCAAAGAAGGGGGGTCGGTAGTCGCCGCCGAGGCTAGTGAAAGCGTCGTTTGAGGGGGCTTGGACAATTCTATTACTTGGCCTGTGTGTACGCGCTCAGGTTCTTCGCGTTAAGTCTGACCTTGTGTCGCATCCTGTCTCCGTGGGGACGCATATCTAGGAGTACAGGGCTCAAGATGATGAGTAGGTGTAGTATCTGTACCAGCCCGCGGCACCAGCCATCATCATCGACTGTAACTCCAACCCTCTCCAGTAGGCATCAAGCCTTTCCAACTACCTTCCTTCTTCAGCCATCTTTTACCAGCGGCAACGATATGCAATAAATTGACCTTATCAGGACAACGCTCGACAGCGACCACACGCTCCTTCTCAGGACAAAGCTATCTAGTGACATCGAAACTGTCCTTATCGGGACAAGGCTCTTCAGCGACCACAAAACTGTCCTTTTTCAAGACAACACTCTCCAGTGACCTCGAAACTGTCCTTTGCATGTCAACCCTCTATAGTGACCACGGAACTCTCCTTTTCAAGACAACGTTCTTCAGTGACCGCAAAACTCTCCTTTTCAGAATAACGCTCTCCAGCGACCAAAAAACTCTCCTCTTCAGAATAACGCTCTCCAGCGACCAAGAAACTCTCCTTTTCAGAATAACGCTCTCCAGCGACCAAGAAACTCTCCTCTTCAGAATAACGCTCTCCAGCGACCAAGAAACTCTCCTTTTCAGAATAACGCTCTCCAGCGACCAAGAAACTCTCCTTTTCAGAATAACGCTCTCCAGCGACCAAGAAACTCTCCTTTTCAGAATAACGCTCTCCAGCGACCAAGAAACTCTCCTTTTCAGAATAACGCTCTCCAGCGACCAAGAAACTCTCCTCTTCAGAATAACGCTCTCCAGAGACCAAGAAACACTCCTTTTTAGGACAATGCTCTCCAGCGACCAAGAAACTCTCCTTTTTAGGACGATGCTCTCCTGCGAACAAATAAAGATTTTTTAATGATGGTTATAACATTAACCAATCAATGTAAAATGTCAATAGCCACCAAATACCAATACATCTCTAGAAGATGTTACCAATACTATCAGTATTTTGGAGTTTAAAAGATGATAATAAGATTCCTAAAGTGAAATGGCAATTTTTTAAAATGGCATGGACACGTAGATCTTTATATGAACCCTGTTTTCTGTGTTTACGTGAAAATCTCAAAATCATCAGATTTTTTGACAAAAATTCATTGTTAAATCAAAGTAGTGATTTAACAGTAAACTGTAGGCATAGTTTACCTTTTACCTTGCAATTTAGTTAAACTTTGAAATTTGATGATGCTTTTTCTTACATTTTAGTTGTACTGCATTGCACTGTATATGGCTTATCTTTCTATTTGTAAGACTAATTAATTTCCTGCTAGTATTGGTAATATCTTCTCAAGATGTATTGTTATTTCGTTGCTATTTTTTTGCATTTTACAATTATTGGTTAGTGTTATTAACATCTTATATAAAGGGTCTTTATTTAACAGTTCATATTAATATAGCAAATAATTCAATATGTTTAAATTATTTACTAGTTTGTTAAAGAACCTATTTATTTATCAACTACAAAATGTTTTTATGTAAGAAATTTAAAAAGCATATAACGTGTTTAGCATTTTGTTAAATTAACTCTCCACCCCATTTTTATTTCTTAGGAAACCTTGTCTAGTTTGGATAATTTATGTAATCATTTGTATCCGTTTTAATATATGTCTGGCTGCCGTTAGCTGCCAATCTACAGGTTATGATCCATTTATAAAAAATAATTTTTAATTTTTGCTTCTACGTTTAGTTTAAATTTAACGTAGGTCATATTTGACTGGTTGATGAGAGTAAAGCCCACAAACCTTATATCCCCCTCTTTCCGTAAAAAGAAGTTGTATTTTGCTTTAAACTCTTAATAAACTGTTCACTCGCCAGTAATTTAGAATCGCCTGATGAGATGCATTGATACGCATCTAAACACAACTGCAATTGTATAGCGATTTTTACATGTTTTCGATGTAATATCCTAATATATATATATATATATATATATATATATATATATATATATATATTCTCTTTATTATTATATGTGTATCTATCTATCTGCTTCGCTTTATTACTATCTATCTATCTATCTCAGTTTAGCTAACGCGATTATCCCATAAATTATTCGCTGACGGCCGATTGCCCGTGTGTCATCTTGTGGGCTCATCACTCAGAAAGGTTAATAACTTAAATTCAGTTCCTCTAATTTGATTTCAGGGTGGTGGGTGGGGAACGGGCCTGTCATTTAAACGGCAAATTGATTGAGAGAAAAAAAGACTAGAAACAAGAACGAATGAAAAGTTGGGGACAAAATGAAAAAGAAAGAAACGAAACGAAAATAAATCAAAACGAGAAAGAGACAGAGAAGGCAATGCACCAATAAAAATAGACTAGAAAGAAAGAAAGAAAGAAAGAAATATTGGCGTAACAGAAAGAAAGAAATATTTAAGTGACAGAAAGAAAGAAAAAAGGAAAGAAAGAAAGAAAGAACGAACGAAAAAAAAGAATGAAAGAAAGAAATATAGATAGAAAGATTGGAGAAAGAAAGAAAGAAAGAAAGAAAGATTGGAGTAACAAAAAGAAAGAAAGAAAAACAAGATTTAAAGAATGAAAGATAGAGAGAAAGATTGTAGAACGAAAGAAAGAAAGAAGGAAAAAAGAAAGAAAGAAAAAAGAAAGAAAGAAGGAAGAAAGAGTGGTGTAAAAGAAAGAAAGAAAGAAAGATAGATAGATAGAAAAATTGGAGAAAGAAAGAAAGAAAGAATGAATGGCGTAACAGAAAGAAAGAAAGAAAGAAAGAAAGAATGATTGGCGTAACAGAAAGAAAGAAAGAAAGAAAGAAAGAAAGAAAGAACAGCAAGATCAGAAAGAAGCGAAAGGAAAAGAAAGAAAGAAATTGGTAAACTATTTGCGAAAGAGAAATATAAAAAAGCAGGAATGGTTGAAATAATGAGAATAGGCGGATAAAGAAGAGAAAAGAAGAGGGAAATGAAGGAAGAGAAAAGAAAGAAGAGAAAAAAGAATAAAGAGAAAAGAAAAAAGAGAAGAGAAGAGGGAAATGAAGGAAGAGAAAAGAAAGAAGAGAAAGGAAGAGGAAAGTAGAAGAAAGTCGGAAGCTATGGAGGAACAGATGAATATAAAGAAATAGCGTGAAGAAAATGTTGAAGAAAAACAAGAATATTTTAATAAGAATTAAAATTACACGAGTACAACGAAGAAGAAGATGAAGAAGAAGAAACAAAAAAGAAGAGGAAAAAGAAGAAGCAAAAAAGAAGAAGAAAAAGAAAAAAGGAAAAAGAAGAAGCGAAAAGGAAGAAGAAGAAAAAGAAGAAGCAGATGAAAAAGAAGCCAAAAGAAGTAGAAGCAAAAAAGAAGAAGAAGAAAAAGAAGCAGAAGAAGACAAAAGAAGAAGAAAAAAGAAGAAGAAAAAAAAAGTAGAAAAAGAAGAAGAAGAAGAGGAGGAGGAGAAGAAGAGGAAGAAGCAAAATAGAAGGGGAAGAAGCAAAAAGAAGAAGCAAAGAATAATAATAAGAAGAAGCAGAAGAAGAAGAATAAGAAAAAGAAGAAGAAAAGAAGAAGCAGATGAAGAAGAAGCAGAAGAAAAAGAATAAGAAAAAGAAGAAGAAAAAAGAAGAAGAAGAAGAAGAAGAGAAGATAGAAAATAGAAGTGGAGGAGGCAAAGAAGAAGAAGAAGAAGAAGAAGAAGAAGAAGAAGAAGAAGAAGAAGAAGAACGTGAAGCAGCGGATGATTAGCAACAGAAACAACGAAAAAAGTGAGGTGAAAATATTACATAAGGAAGAATTGAATGAATGTAGAATAGCTATTTTAAGGGAACGAAGAAGGAAGGAAGGAAGGAAGGAAGGAACCGGACGTGAGATAAAGGCGCGCACGTCGAAAGTCTAGCAGATGAAAAAAAAGCTAACAAAAAATAAAGTTAACTGAATGGTTAATTAAATGGACGACCATCAAAGTTGGCCTCCCAGAATGGCGTTGTTCTCCTTGACCGTTGCGTCCGTGGTCAACAGAACTGCTTCTGACATGGACCAGCTAGGGGAAGTTGAGTACTTCGATCTGAAGAGACTGTCTAGTCGTTGGCCCAACACACCATTGCTGCGTATCGCGCTCCGTGCCGGGGTTTAAGAGAGGCTGTCTTTGACACGAAAGGAGGTTGCAGAAGGAGAATTAAAGGGGAACTTGCTCCTGGGTGTGGTTAAGATTGCTTGTTGATGTCAGTGAGTGATCAAAGACCAAACCTTCTTCTCTTGTAGTCTTGCGTGCCTGCTATGTCAGACTTTAGGATTTGAGGGAAAGAATCCTATTATTATAACGCTTGTTCCTCCCTTACTTCGCACGACCGTTAAGCCTTGCCAATACCTCATAAATAACAGACTATTTCGTTTTAACCACGTGTAAAGACGGAAATGACATATTAGAGACGCTACTTGGTTTCAGTGAGAAAATGAAAGAAAGAGAGAAAAAAAGAACCCACTTTTTGTTAGTTTATTACTCAGTTGGCCCCATAATTACTCCCTGACAATATCTCATAAATAATAAATTATTACGTTTTGATCTCGTAGAAAGACGAGAAATGTATATCAGAGACGCTACTTGGTTTCAGTGAGAAATTTAATGACAAAAGAAAGAAAGTAAAAAGGGGAGATAGAACTGTTTTTTAATTTTCTTTTTCATCATTTCACCCCAAGCATTTTCGTGCAGGATCAAAAAGCTGAATCCGAATAATCCATTATTTATGAGGTATTGGCAAGACTTAACTGTCATGCAAAGTAAGGTATGGACAGGCCGTATTAGATTAAATAGTTTAAATGCGTTCTAATGGAGCTGTGATCAGATAGGTGTAACGTAAGACGTCTGGATAAGCATGTAGTTATGAAGATTCCATTTAAACACACACAAAAATTTACCAGACTCCATTAGAAATATACTAGTAGAAAACACAAACATATTAATTGCTTCCACCTGTAAAAAAAGGTTAAAAATAATGGAGGCTTTAATAATAAAAAAGAAAAAGCCTACCCGTAACAATATCAACTACGAACAAAGCCACAACGTGCTAACCGTATTTGGAAATTAAAACACAACTACTACACACTAAGACATACACATAATGCACACACTCAATTAAGCTGAAAAATCAAATCATCCTTGATAATGGCGAAAGGTATAGCCGAAAGCGCTCGGAAAAATAAAAACATTTGGACAGTTCTTACACACCCTTTGTCCAGCAAAGAAAGCTCTTGTTCGTACACAAGAAAAATTAAATAAAAAACTTAACCGTAGTACCTTGTCTGTCGTTTTTAATGAAACTTGCATAAAAGAAGGATTGCTGCCTAAATATATATATATATATATATCATTTTACTGTATCACAACTCTTCAGTGCGACTAGACATCTGAATGCCTCAAACCAGGATTGAAACTCAACCGATTTGGTGTCAGTCAGAGTTCCTACCACTGAGCTATCTTCACTCGGCAGAATGAGGTAGCTAAATCTAGTGTATTCTTTTACAAATGTAAACAAATGTCAATTAGTCGGAGTGCTCCATTAATTTTACTGAAGAGCTTCGCATTAACGGGTGTGGCTGTTGTTTGTAGAATAAGCTTGTCATTCAACAGTGCTCAATTGAAAATTGTTTTTCAAGAGATTTTATAATAAAAGAAAGAACAGTAAGATTTATAATCCGGTGTTCTTAATAATTTGCTTCTGCCTCGCTCGACGACGAATGTGTTGATTTGTTGAAGACTAGAAAGGCGACAATATTCCTGACGCATTTGCCTATCATTCCGTCCTTTTGTCAGCGCTCAAAACATATTGCCCTGAACGCACGTCATTCGTCAATATCGAAATCATTTTTTCCTCAATCACTAAAACAATGGCAATTTAAGTGAATATAGGAATGTTTTTGCGGGGTCCGGGGACGCCCAAAAACATTTTCTATATAAATTAACGGAAATTGGCTCCCTGGGCCGCACCAGGAAATTTTTCTCACCGGATTTGCTCCTTCAAATCTACAATTCAACCATTCGCCCTTGCATAGAGACTTGCTGCCTTAAATGGTCTCGTGCCTCTTATGTTTGTCTCAAGGTTGTTGATAACATCCGGATATGCAACGTAATTGGCCCTGATCTGGCATCTCGTCTGCAGTCGCTCTCTCACAGAGGTGCCGTCGCCTCCCTCTGTCTTTTTTTTACAAATACTTTCATGGTAACTGCTCCGAGGGGCTGCTTTCGCTGGTCCCAAACTTCATGAATTTAACCGTTCTAATAGGCTGGCATCTCGCTCTCACCGTTTCACTGTCGAAACTGTTAAACGTAGCCGTCACTTCTACTCCAATAGCTTCACGTCTCGCACCTCTCGCCTGTGGAACTCCCTCCCCTCTTCCTGTTTCCCTGATAGTT
This sequence comes from Acanthosepion esculentum, assembly GCA_964036315.1. Taxonomy (NCBI): domain Eukaryota; kingdom Metazoa; phylum Mollusca; class Cephalopoda; order Sepiida; family Sepiidae; genus Acanthosepion; species Acanthosepion esculentum. The sequence continues at coordinate 8,412,544 of OZ038516.1, read as the reverse complement.
ATAATCGCCATCTATTCAAATTGTTATGGGAACTTATCCATAATAATAATGGACTATTCCGTACATCATAAGGTAGCTAAATCTAGTGTATTGCTTTTACAAATGTAAACAAATGTCAATCAGTCGAAGTGCTCCATTCATTTTACTGAAGAGCTTCGCATTAACGGGTGTGGCTCTCAAGAGGGAGTAGCGTTCAAGTAGACGGAAGAAGTCAGACGATTACTGTAAGACACTGGAATAGTGATACTTGTCGAGACAACATAGTTCACTCTAACCAAATCTGATATTCATTACTAATACTTCTACTTCTTTGTACATATTTCTGTTAGTAATATATCTGTGTTATTCCTTACCTATGTTCGAGTTATTCTTCATTGGTTCTACCTTGGACCATCACCGTGTTACAAGGAATTTGAACCATAACACAAATTTAATGTCAATCGACATCTCCAGATGCCTATCCCCTATCCTTCTCTTCATCCTTTCCTCTATCATTCTTATTTTTTCTCGCTCCAACTCACTGTAACCCTTCGCGTGCTAGTGGCTTCCCGACTTGCTTGGGGTGAAACGCTTAAAAAAAAATTGCTTTCTCACTTTTAATGATTTCGACTTACGTAATATAACATACTGACGGTCTATTTTCGGTTAGCAGGGTAGGGCTTCACTACTTTATTATCTGTCTCATTTTCAACCACATTTACAGGCTTTGATGAGATTAAAAAATAGAATAGATTCTGATGAAAATGGTTTGTCTGATTTTAGTAAGCAAATATTGAACCTAACGTTTCGTTTACCCAACCACCATCTTGGATATTTACTGGCGGTCTCTAAAAAGGCGGGAATTTATTAAATATGGCGGATAAAGGATGGTTACTTGTACTGATATATATATATATTTTTCTTTTCTTTCTTTCTTTTTGAGAAAAGATGTTAAATAGAAAGAAAGAACATGAAGGAACATAACGAATTCTTTAGTACGACCGGTTATATACTAGGCGCCTTTCTTAGTCAAAAGCAAATGTTTTTAAGTCATTTCCCGACAAATATGGAAACCTCTACAGGCTAATTTATTATTTAATTATATTTCTTGTTCAGGAATTTCGCAAGCTGGAAAAATTGATAATTGAATGAAAAAATCGAAAAAAAAAAATCCGAAAAGACTTCCTACAGACTATAATCTTTTTTTGCCACTGTAGTCATCTTTAGATCAGAAAGAGACGAAATAAAACACACTACGGTTACAAAACTACGAGAAAGCCGTTGTACGCTCCGGCCTTCTTCAGGTGGTTGGAATGTCGAACTGAACCCTTTATTTCGCTCACTGGGGTAGACTGTTCTAGTTCCACGTGCCATGTTTAATGGATGTCAATTATCAGTTATCTCCCGTTAATTTCCCTCTGAAAGTTCTCCACTGCCTTAATCAGGTATTGAACTCACACTCTTTGCGTCCTGCCACTGGATCTAACTAACGCCTTTATCCACTGTGCCATGTGTCCTTGAGGTTAAGGAGGTGGAGAACTTGGAGAGGAAAATTAACAGGAGATAACTGATTAAACATGGCACGTGGAACTAGATCAGTCTACCCTAGTGAGTGAAATAAACGGTTCAGTTCGACATTCCAACCACTTGAAGAACACCGGAGCTTACAACAGCCGAAACGTTGTAATAAATATGGCAATAAAGATGAGGACAATAGCCCAAATAATGTAAATAATGTACATAATACCTCACCTCAGAAATATAGACAAATACTGAAGGGCCGAAACTTTGTAATAAATATGGCGACAAAGATGAGGACAATCGTCCGAATAATGGAAATAGTGTACATAATACCTCATCTTAGAAATAGAGACAGATACTAATGTAATAGTTGTAATAAATATGGCGACAAAGATGAGGACAATAGTCTGAATAATGTAAGTAGTGTACTTTTATGATTATCTAAAATCACAGACAAAATTTTATGTTTGCCAATTCAAAGGGAGCTGGGGACAGAAAAACCCTGACACTTGACTCAGTTAGCGTTATATATCGTCGTATCTTAACATCAGTATCGTCATCCCCTCTCCTTACTCACTTTCTTATCCCTGGTGTCTGTGAATTAAAGAGCGTTTGACGTGTTCTTTCGCGTGAATTTGATTTGGTGGACAAATCAGCGCGACAGAGAAGCCGACAAACTTGGCCATAGGCGCCTCCCTCGCGACCGGCAAACTTCGTTGCATCGGGGCTTCCTGTTGCGTGCTCTGTTAAGGTCCGCCTTGGTTACGCCAGCCCAACCGGCGCTGCCCTCTTCCACCGGTTTGGCCGTTAAAATCCTGTAGATCTTTCGTTTGGAGTCTTCGGAGTTTGTTCGCGTTCAGTCTGGTCCTTCCTCGTCGATCTTACGGGCATCTGTACTCAGGATATCATGTGACCAACGGGGTAGATTTAAAACAGGACATTTTAACTAGAATCATAAAGCGGCAGTTGATAATTCTGGAACACATAATAAGGAAAGAGTATTTGGAGAATATGACACTTACGGGACATAATGAAGGCAAGACGGAAACGAGCTTGTATAAGGAAAATGCAAGACAGGGAGAAGGAAGTTTAGTAAAAGTACAAACATGTCATACAGCTACAACGGATAGGAAGTTTTAGTGAACGAAGTCCCGCGAATACTGAAGTGATATAGGACATACAAGAGGAAGGGTCGTACTTAACATTTCGGTTTTTGAAAGACATTATCGCGGGCGATGAAGAGTGTATACATTACAACAGCATGGAACGCAACTGATTTTGAAGTAAACAAAAAGAAATACTGCTAAACATATTTACACCTCGTTTTCAAATAAGCTGTGTAGATAGTAGAATTTAAATGGCGTATTTTACTCAGAGCTCAGTCCATAAAACCAAGAGGATGAATTGTACAAGTACTGCTCCCAATTAGACAAATTAAAGGTTGTAATCGATTAAATGCTCCGAAATAAGACGAAAAAAGACTTTAATATTCCATTTGGATGCCGTCAAAATGTATTTTACTCTGGTAACATTATTCTAGAATATTTTTAAAATCCGACACTTATCTTCATGAACTGCGTTACGTAGAAAGATTATATGATTACTTTAAATTGATTTAAAATACTCAATAATATAAGAGATGGCTATGAAAAAGCACTGTTGATTACGGTTAATTTGTGTAAATGGTACAGTGGCTGTTGTTTTCCTCACGGGGCAAGTATTATGAACAGATACACTAAAATAAGTTACCGAGTAAAAAATTTAAGTGCTCTGAATATCGCCGCAAAAGATAAATAAATAAAAATTGGAAAAGGCATTGAATCAGTTCTTTCTCGATAAAGACAAACAAAATATATCCTGCAAGAATAGAATTATGAATTTGCTTGCCAGACCATAGACGATAACAGAACAAAAATTAAAGGATTGATTTTCTACGGGTTATCGACCCTTTGCAGGCTATTTAAAGCCAGAAAATATTTTTAGTCTGTAAGATTTTTATTTTGGAAATTATAATGATTTAGTGATACAAGTTTTACTAATTAAGCCATAGCTGGGAGGGGAAGAGATGGATTTATACTTAATCAGGCTTTGATAAACAAACAAGAAATTATAATGTGGATATAAAATGGGAGATCAATTCTACATTACAATCAATATGTAAACTGATCCCTCACTTTGTGGCCACGTTAGTTTCTATACATTTATATTCCAGAGAATGTAAATAAATCTAAACGATATGCCTGTATCGCTAATCAGTATTTCTTTGATTCATTCATTCATTTTCTACGGCTTATCAACAAACAAGAAATTATGATGTGGATATAAAGTGGGGGATCAATTATACATTACAATCAATATATAAACTGATCCTTCACTTTGTGGCCATGATAGTTTCTATACATTTCTATTCCAGAGAATGTAAATAAATCTAAGACATGCCTGTGTAGCTAATCAGTATTTCATTGATTGATTGAGTCGTTTTCTACGGCTTATCAACAAACAAGAAATTATAATGTGGATATAAAGTGGGGGATCAATTCTACATTACAATCAATATATAAACGGATCCCTCACCTTCCGGCCACCATAGTTCCTATATATTCATATTCCAGAGATTGTAAATAAATCTAAAATACATACCTGTATAGCTAACCAGCATTTCATTGATTGATTGAGTCGTTTTCTACGGCTTATCAATAAACAAGAAATTATAATACGGATATAAAGTGGGGGATCAATTCTACATTACAATCAATATAAACTGATCTCTCACTTCGTGGCCACGGTAGTTTCTATACATTTATATTCCAGAGATTGTAAATAAATCTAAAAGACATACCTGTGTACCTAACCAGCATTTCATTGATTTATTGAGTCGTTTTCTACGGCTTATCAATATACAAGAAATTATAATGTGGATATAAAGTGGGGGATCAATTCTACATTACAATCAATACATAAACTGATCCCTCAATTTGCGGTCATGGTAGTTTCTATACATTCATATTCCAGAGATTGTAAATAAATCTAAAAGACATGCCTGTGTAGCTAATCAGCATTTCATTGATTGATTCATTCGTTTTCTATGGCTTATCTACAACCAAGAAATTATAATGTGGATAAAAAGTGGGGGATCAATTCTACATTACAATCAGTATGTAAACTGATCCCTGAATTAGTCGCCAATTAGTTTCTATATATTTATATTTGAGAAGCTGTAAATAGATCCAAAAGACACATCCGTGTAGCTAACTAGTATTTCACTGATTTATTCGTTTTTTACGGCTTATCAACCTTTGCCGGTTATTTAAAGCCAGAAATTATTTTTAGATTGCAAGAATTTTTTCTTTTTAGATAACAATGTTTTAGTGATACAAGTTTTACTACTTAACCCACAGCTGGGGGAGAAGACGTGAATTCATAGCTTTCCAAAGGAAATTGGCGCGTAAGTGAATATAATGAACACAGCAGGAATTGGAACACGGCTCTCCACTTATCCATTCTGAGCCATTATCCGTTAAAACAACAGTCTCATCTATGCATTGACCACATCGTATTCCAAAATTGTCACCCATCTAGGTACCAGGCTTGACGTTGCTTAACTTCGGTGCTCGTACGGGAATATGTTTTTAAAATCAATTCACCTCTTTAAAGACAATAATGTCACTAAGACGCAAGGGGCGACTGAGAGTGAAAGAGAATTAAAAGACTTTAGGAGAATCCTTTATCCGAAATAGAGATTAAGGAATAAACATTTTCTCCTTTTCAAAAGACCAGGGAAGAGTGTGAACCGTATAATGGTCGAACCTATCTACTCCAATTCGAAAAGAAAATACGCAAACATGACTTGAATTCGATAAACCCGTCAATTTCAAACCGATCATTCTTTCGCGAAATGGTATTAGCCCGCAGAACAACCATGAGGAACCTCATTTCAAATATTTATTTAAATGAAGTAGGGGTAAAAATGATTAGGTCTATATCACGTTGAAATATCGGTTCTAGTCTGATCACCGAAGTAATGTTGAGCCTGGGTGAAATCTAGATTGGTGTCTGCTTATTGTGGTTGATATGCCGTAAAACAAAACCATAATTCGGCTCTTGCAGAATATTTTTCTTGTCTTCATCAGCAAAGAACTGTTCCAAGACCTCTCGATTTCTCACCCAGAGACATCATCCATTATACTACACAGCTAAACTTACATCTAAGATTCCTAAGCAGTCACCAGTCTAGGTTTCAGCCAGGCTCAACATTACTTAACTTCGGTGATCAGACAAGGACCGATATTTCAATGTAATATAGCCGTAATCATTTTCCACCTCGGAACGACAGCAATTAATAGTTCTACGCTCCTCAAAACCTCACAACAAGCGGCCTTGCTGCCGGATGTAGTTTATTGTTATACCCAGGACGAACGGAATTATGAAGTTGTCTTGCAATACGGTAGGAGTGTAGAAGCAAAAACATGTTGCAGAATAAATTCGATGTCGAAACTAATGAAAAAATTCCAGAATAAACCGAAAGAACTTTCCGAAGATATAAATAGAACCAACAAGAGGTATACATGATACGAATTCGATAAACCCGCCAATTTAAAATTGATCTTTCTTTAGCGAAAAGGTATTTGCGAACTGAATCTCACTAGCCTAGAACTTGCAACTTTAACCCGCGGAAATGCCACGGGAACTGATCCGGTGACCAGGGCAAAAGGGATGTGTTGGGGGTCAGTATAAACTGACCCTAAGGTTAGTTTGCAATGTTTAATCGTTCCTTGGCTGTTTCAGATTATATTCGTCATTTGAAGATTTGACCCGGTGGGGTCAGGCGATCGATGTTGTGTGCTACTGTCAGATCAATAAAATGTATCTAGTGTTATTGGTATAGTTAGAGATTGTGTTTGCCTCAGCGATATGAATTTAAACCATTCCGAAGTGCTTCATTTCAAATATTTATTTAAACGAAGTGGGGGGAAAAGAATGCTTCCGGCCATATATCATATTGAAATATCGGTTCTTGTACGGCCACCGAAGGTAAGCGTCGTCGAGCCTGATCGGAAACTAGGTGGGTGACCGATTTAGAATAACAGGTGCTATAAGCTTAGATGTGCGTGTGCTGTGATAGATAATGAGGTGAGAAATTGGAAAAGCGTGTTTGAATTCCAGTCAGGTTCGTTGCATCACTAATGCAATATCATCGGCGATTTTGAATCGATGAAGCGTCCAAGCGTGTAAAATCCTCTCTTACATTGGACAGGCGTGATAGGGCAAAGGCCATTTCCCAGTTAGGAATCTGGAGAAGACGTACGTCCAAAAAACAAAACAAAAAAGAAGTTCTTCACAGACTAAGAAGGAGAAAGGAAGGGGCGTACTCACGATTTGAAATGTTTGTCGTGTTTCACAATTCCTACAGATATTCTTCCACGACGATGATTTGAATATGCGACGTCACACCAAAAGGAACTAGATGTTTATATCTCTCCACGACTTCCTATTTTTCTTTGCCTAAGTAAAATTTGAATATATACAATCATTTTGGTTCCTGGTTTTGCCACCTACGTTTTCTTTTATAATCAAGTCAATCGTCCTGCCTTTTATCGTTCCTTGACTCCCTACCATCCTTATTTGGCCTTGTCCTGACATCCATTTCTTTTATATGCCATGTCACGATCATGGCTCTCCACACCTTCCTGCTTCTAAGACTCTTTAAAATCCTTATTTGACCTTGTTCTGCCATCCATTTATTTCTTTTATGTGCCATGTCACGTCAGGATCATGGCTCTCCACATCTTCCTGTCTTTGGTTGCTCTAAGACACAATCATTATTTGTCTTTGTTCTGTCGTCCTTTTACGTTTGCTTTTATGCAAAATCTCATTTCAGGGAAAATCCTATCAGGCTCTCCACATCTTCCTCTCTTCTAAGACAGTTTACAATCCTTATTTTGGCTTGTTCGGACATCCATTTATTCTTTTATGTGATATGTCACGCCAGGACTTAAGTTATCATGGCTCTCCACATCTTCCCGTCTGTTGTTGCTCTACCTCTACAATCATTATTTGTCATGGTTCTGCCATCTACTTTTGCTTTTTATGTTCCATCTCCTTTCACAGTAAGTTCTATCATGGCTCTCCACATCTTCCTGATTTCTAAGATCCTTTACAATGCTTATTTCTCTTTGTTCTATCATCCGTTCATTTATCCTATGTGCCATGTCATGTTAGAGCATATGCGATCATGGCTCTCCACATCTTCCTGATTTCTAAGATCCTTTACAATGCTTATTTCTCTTTGTTCTACCATCCATTCATTTATCCTATGTGCCATGTGCGTATGCGATCATGGCTCTCCACATCTTCCTAATTTCTAAGATCATTTACAATGCTTATTTCTCTTTGTTCTACCATCCATTCATTCATGCTATGTGCCAGGTCACGTTAGAGCGTATGCGATCATGGCTCTCCACATCTTCCTGATTTCTAAGATCCTTTACAATGCTTATTTGTCTTTGTTCTACCATCCATTCATTTATACTATGTGCCATGTCATGTTAGAGCGTATGCGATCATGGCTCTCCACATCTTCCTGTCTTTTGTTTTCTAAGACTACAATCATTATTTGTCTTTGTTCTGCCATCCATTTACGTTTGCGTTTATGTCCAATCTCTTTTCAGGGTAAGTCCTATCATGGCTCTCCACATTTTCCTGTCTTCTAAGCCTCTTTGCAATTTTATTAGGACTTGTTCGGACATCCATTTCTTTCTTTCGAATGCCATGTCACGTCAGTGTATATGTGATCATGGCTCTCCACATCTTCCCGTCGTTGTTCTCTAAATTTCTGTTCTTGCTTTTATGCACCATCTTATTTCCTAGTAAGTTCTATCATGACTCTCCACATCTTCATATCTTCTAAGACATTTTACAATCCTTATTTGTCTTTATTGCGACCCATTCATTTTGTGCCATGTAAAATCAGGGATTATGCGATCGGGGCTCTCCACATCTTCCTGCTTCTAAGACTCTTTAAAATCCTTATTTGACCTTATTCTGCCATCCATTTATTTCATTTATATGCCATGTCACGTCAGGGCGTATGTGATCATGGCTCTCCACATCTTCCTGTCTTTTGTTGCTCTAAGACTACAATCAATAATTGTCCTAATTCTGCCATCCATCTACTTTTGCTTTTATGTCCAATCACTTTTAGGGTAAGTCCTATCATGGCTCTCCACATCTTCCTGTTTTCTAAGCCACTTTACAATCTTTATTTGGCCTTGTTCTGACATCCGTCTCTTTTATGTACCATGTCACGGCAGGGTGTATGCGTCATGGCTCTCCACATCTTCCTGTCTTTTTTTACTGTAAGAGATATTACAATAATCTATTCACTACCTTTTCTTTTAGATGACATTTTCCTTACTTTTCTGGTTTTAAGACTTTTTACAATACATATTTGCTTTTGTTTTGGCATCATTTACGTGCCATATCACTTCAAAGCTGTACGTGATCATGGCTCACCACATCTTCCATTCTTTTGTTGCTCTAAGACACTTTACAATTCTTAATTTGCCTTCTAATATCTGCGCACTTCATTTATGAGCAAGCCATTTCTCTCTCTCTCTCTCTCTCTCTCTCTCTCTATCTATCTATCTATCTATCTATATATCTATCTATCTATCTATCTAGCTCTAGCTCTATCTATCCATCTATCTATCTATCTCTATCTCTCTATTTATCTCTATCTATCTATCTATCTATATATCTATCTCTCTCTATCTCTCTCTCTATCTATTTATCTCTCTCTATCTATCTCTATCTCTCTATCTATCTCTCTCTATCTATCTATCTATCTATCTCTATCTCTCTATTTATCTCTCTCTCTCTCTCTATCTATCTCTATCTATCTATCTATCTATCTCTCTGTCTCTATCTCTCTCTATTTATCTCTATATCTCTCTCTATCACTCTCTATATATCTCTATATCTATCTCTCTATCTATCTCTCTATCTATATATCTCTATCTCTCTATCTATCTACATCTTTTTTATCTATCTATATCTGTCTCTCTATATATCTGTCTATATCTCTAACTCTTTTTCAATCTATCTATCTATCTATTTATCTATCAATCTATCTATCTATCTATCTCTATCTAACTCCATCTCTCTCTCTCTCTCTATCTTTATCCACCTCTCTCTATCTGTATCTTTCTATCTCTACATCTCTTTATATCTATCGCTATATCTATCTATCAACCTCTATCCCTCTATCTCTATCTCTTTCTATATCTATCTATCTATCTATCTATCTCTATTTCTATATGTTTGTTTATATGTCTATCTATCTCTGTCTATGTTTGACGCTATATCTACTTACCAGTCTCTGTTTGTCTATGTCCATTTTTATCTCGCTCTTTCGAATTCTCTCTCTCTATCTCTGTATCTCCCCTCTATGTCTCTATCTATCTCTGTGTATATCTATCTCTATATGCATCTCTCAATCTCTGTCTCTATCTATCTATCTATCTATGTATCTATCTATCTATCTAGCTATCTATCTAGCTACCTATCTATCTCAGTCCTTTTCATATCTATCTATCTATCTATCTATCTATCTATCTATCTATCTCAGTCCTTTTCATATCTATCTATCTATCTATCTATCTATCTATCTCAGTCCTTTTCATATCTATCTATCTATCTATCTATCTATCTATCTATCTATCTATCTCAGTCCTTTTCATATCTATCTATCTATCTATCTATCTCAGTCTGCTAATATCTATCTATCTATCTATCTATCTATCTATCTATCTATCTAAGTCTGCTCATATCTATCTATCTAGCTAGCTAGCTAGCTAGCTAGCTAGCTATCTCAGTTCTTTTCATATCTATCTATCTATCTATCTATCTATCTATGGAAATTTATTTTTAGCCAGAGTGATCACCACCACACTAGCATCGTGATTTCCGATCGTACCTCGTACCTCGTACCCGAAGGAAATCTTGCCAAACACATGGATCAGATTCTGTAGAATGACCTCCTCGTTCAGACGACTACACCGACTTTCTGGTGCGAATAATTAAAAGTTCAAGTCAACGTTGCAAAGCCGGCAACAATCTCTAACATGAAAGTTCCCATAGAGCAACAATGTAGCCAAATACCTCCCAAAATGTTAATGGTCACTTGTGCTTTCATTGCGTCTCCTGGTCAACAATGTCTGAATAATAACAGACGTCAAGTTGGAAATATACGACGACAAAATCTGAAGAGCATATATTTATAATAAATATTGTCTACATGTGTTTCATTTAAATTAGATTGAGTTGGTTTTAGATGCTTCAAGTACTATTTAAGAAAACTTCAAAATGTTTATACATTATTTTTCAGTATCAGTCTATATTTCTGAGATGAGGTATTATGTATACTATTTACATTATTCGGACTATTATCCTCATCTTTGTTGCCATATTTATTACAACGTTTAGGCCGTTCCGTATCTGTCTATATTTCTGAGATGAGGTATTATATACACCATTTACATTATTCGGACTATTGTCCTCATCTTTGTCGCCATATTTATTACAACGTTTCGGCTCTTCAGTATCTGTCTATATTTCTGAGATGAGTTATTATGTACATTATTTACATTATTCGGACTATTGTCCTCATTTTTCTCGTCATATTTATTACAACGTTTTAGCCCTTCGGTATCTCTCTATATTTCTGAAATGAGGTATTATGTCTATTATTTAAATTATTCGGACTATTGTTCTACTCTATGTCAGCATATTTATTACAACGTTTCGACCTTTGTACGCTTTGGCCTTCTTCAGATGATTGGAATGTCAAACTGAACCCTTTATTTCGCTGACTGGGGTAGACTGTTCTAGTTCCACGTGCCATTTTTTAATGGATGTCATTTATCAGTTATCTCCTGTTAATCTCCCTCTCAAGTTCGCCACTGCTTTAACCGGGTATTGAACTCACATTCTTTGAGCCTTGTTATTGAATCTAACCAACGCCTCTATCCACTGCGTCATGTGCATTTTTGAGACTCTACATTTATTGTTCAGGATCTGTCTATATTTCTGAGAAGGGGGACTAAAACTATTTACACTATTTAAATTGTTTGGTCTGTTTTCCTCTACCTTGTTGTCTGATTCATGAAGTTTCGGCTGTTGAACGCTCTGGCGTTCTTCAGGATCTATCTATATTTCTGCGATGAGTGATTGTAACTACTTACTCTATTTACATTGTTCGGACTGTTGTCCTCATATTTGTTGCCATATTTACAACGTTTTGGCGGTTGTACGCTCCGGCCTTCATTAGCTGTGGGATTGAAAAAATAGACAGAGAACATCACTGGAAAATACGAAAACGTAAGGAAATAGCACATATGCTAGACCAAGCATAGAAATGAATACAATATGGAAATCAGTCAGACGAAGTGCTAGAGAAAAAAATAATAAAAACAAAGATTGTAATATGAAATCTGGTAAAAAATTTTTACTGAGACATTAACCTTATAATCCTTAAAATTCATGCACTGGTGACCTCAAGGACACATGGCTCAGTGGATAAAATACTATTAAGAAAATATTTTTGATAAAGATTTAAAATGTCTATATATATATATATATATATATATATATATATATATATATATATATATATATATTCTTTGATGGTAAAATAAAATATACCGAAATCAACTGGAATTTGAACTCGGCTCTCCTATCTCCAATTCATTAATTCTATTACACCACCCGAACATCCAAGCTTACAGAAACTGGTATTGACAAGTCATCAGCCATATACTGAACAGGTTGCGTACTTTCCATGATCGTTCGAGAAACAGTTATACGTGATATGGTCGTAAGCCGTAAAATCAGTCACAAAAAGAGACGAATTGAAGATGGTAACTGTGATTAGACACAACCTAATGTCTCCGGAAATGCGTTCACAGGGCAAAGATGAACCCTTGCTTCAGAGTTATAGTAGCCGAAATGCGTTTATCTGACTGTCTGAGACATGTTTCCCAAAACGGGTGCATGTCCGGAGACATGTCAAAAACATTAGTCGTACATTGGCATTAATTTGTGAACACTGACAATCCCTTTTCTCCTAGTTTTCAATGAAATCACTCATGAAGACATTTAAATCTAGAGTGACTCCAAAATATATACCCATTCTTAAAGGGTATAGCTCAAGTCAACGAACTTTCTTTTCAGATTGACACTTTACGTATTACTAATATCATCCTGGCTCAGCGTTGAACGAAGAAAGTTATTTTGAAAGACTACTTGAAGTATGAAAATGCAGTCGAGATTCAAAGGCCCTATCAAAGAGAGTTCAATTTGGATCCACCCACGCAGCTTACAATCTGGCGAATTAACGGTAAGTTTAAAGATGATAACACTGCCAACGATGTGCACAAGAGCCGTTACTGAAGACTATGGATATCAACCACAAACTGTGAAGCAAGAAACGGTGATGGAAAGGTTTCTTCAGAAGTCCAAGAAAACTATCGAAATGTTGATTGCTGCTTGTGGATGCTATTACGTTGTAAGCAATGTCTGGATTTTAACAGACATCAATGCGATGACAAAATATTAAGAGTATGCCTTTATAATAATAAATACAGTCTTCATATGCATTTTAATTAAATTAGAGAGTTGGTTATGCAGTTTGTCCAATAAAAAGCGGAAAACTTTATTATCACATTTTTATCTTTCAGGAATAATTGACCTTGAATGACCTTGAATAAATTTACGGAACATTCATATCCTTAAATAATAATTAAAGTCTGACGTAACTCTGATTGGTAGTTTCATGATTAATTAATTGCTGTTCGATCATGTGAATCGTCATTTAAAAGTTTATTTGCAGACAACTTTCGTTTTTCGTTCTGCCCTTTTCATATGGCTTAACAACTCCTTGGGTTTGAGAAGTCAAGTTATCGTACTTTTCAAAGAAGAATATCCCCCGTGAGGATTGACGATATCTGCAGAAATTCTCCCTGATTTTTTTCAGTCATATTAGTCGTCACCAATTTCCAACCTGTTGTCTCATGCCTTTCTGAATTTATCGCTTTTTACTTGGCACCATCGAGAATCCAATGAGTAGAACACATTTCAACTGCAGGTGGGAGATGTCAACTTATTAAAGCACCAAATTTACATTAGCTGAAGGCTATTAGTTCAATAGTGGGTAGTAAATGTACATTTGAGCTATTTAAGAACTTAATGCTTACTTGGATATATTTCGTTTCTGATGATGACATGTTGGGTGAGTGTCCAAGGAATTTATTTTTTTGTCTTAGGCTATATGCGGGTTGTTTAAGTGATCTGTAGTTGTGTGGTTCCAATAAACACAGGGCAATTATCTGGTCTATTAGCGGAGATAGACATTATTGCCTGTAATAGATGTATGTATGGAAGAACACTAAAAGAATTCGGTGAATGTATCTTTTTCGTCGATGGCGACGGTCGGCAGCGGAAAATAAGTTATCTTAAAACACATCGCCGCTTATGGCTAAAACATCTTAAGCATGACCGGCACGGTTTTTGACAACGACCGCAGTAGCAGAATATTGTGGAGTGATCGACCGTAAGGCATTTGCGTCTCCACAGCGCGCAGGACTCTATTCTCTTCATAGCTCTTTGCTCCTGCGAAAACAGCAGCTCTCAAACCCACTTGATCCCGGCCAATCGCACCCCAGTTTGCAACATTCATAGCAACATTGATGGAAAATACATCATGGATGTTTTACAATTGTCCTTTTACAATTTAGTAGCTCTGTACGTTTTTGGAGCTTTTCTTTGAAAGGATCAGAAGAGCATTGAATGTAAAAAAACGGCAATTTAAAATCACTGTTTGATCTTTCAGGAATAACTGAATAAATATCTTGAATATTCATTACCTTGAAAAATTTCGCTTCGTCAGACCTTTGCTGTTTCAAAACAATGGATGAATTCAAAAATTATTCCAGGAATCAAACGGAAAACGATTAACAAGAACCATTTTAACCAGTTCTCTTTCTAACTGAATAACTCAAAAAGTTTTTCAGTGATTCTTACAAGAAATGTTGTCAAGATGGCTAAAAGTTTATCTAAAATCCTGAAAAAAAAAAAAAGAAACTCAATTAGTTTAGTGATTTTTTTTTAGATATTAAACAATTTGTGGAATAGAAAATTATCCCATGCTGTTACACGATTTTAGACAATTTTGTTATTACATCCGGTATATATTTAATACAAATATAAAATTTGTCACTTGATTGATGTTATATTCCGTATCTCTACTCCAGAATTTAATCGACGGATTTGCATAATATTTTGGTCTTACACCTGGCCAACTCAATTGTAAATTGATGAGACCTTAACGCCAATCTAGTACTGCGCTGAAAGTTATAGAATCTAGTTAACATGGCGGAAAGTAATATTTGACACAAAACGATTTTAACCTGTTGTCTTTCTAGCTGAATAACTCAAATGTTTTTTCAGGGATTCTTACGACAAATGGTGTCAAGATGGCTAAAAGGCTTATCTGAGAACTCAATTATTTTTTAGTTTTTTATTTTTAATATATTTTATTTTATTATTAATTTTATTTTTTTTTATTATGGCTCTTGAATGGACTTTGAAGATGGAAGCCAAAGTATGAATGTTGGTAACATTACTAAAGGCCTGAATGATCTTTTTCCTCTCACCATTGCTCAGTTGGAAAGTCATAGTGGGGCGGACACAAAACGATTTTAACCAGTTCTCCTTCTAACTGAATAACTCAAATTGTTTTTCAGTGATTCTTACGACAAATCGTGTCAAGATGGCTAAACGTCTTATCTGAAAACGCAATTATTTTAGTGTTTTTTTTTTAATTTAGATTATAAACATTTTGTGGGATGGACAATTATCCGATGTTGTTACACGATTTTGACAACTTTGCCAATTACACCGGGTAAATATATATTGAGACAATGAAATAGAAGCCAATTTCACTCAAAGCCAATCATTCCTTAACGGAAAAATATACTTATTTTCCTATTTCCCAAAATGTGAAACTTAATATTCTTCCGAAAAATTTCATTTTTTCACAATGACTTTTTTAGTAACATTTGCCAACACATTTTCTTTCATTTATTTATTTATTTTTTAGCTACGTTGCTAAGCCTTAATCTAGCTTAAAAGATTTTTTAGTCTCCTTTGACTCAATACCCTAGCCTCATTCCGATACAGTAGCCGCAAGAGAATAAAAAATTTGGGGTAATGTCTGATACAGCATTTCTTCAAATTTAACCGTCTGTGAAACGACTTTTCAGCTTATCGCAATTATATATATAACATGCATACATACATCCATCTATCTATCTATCTATCTATCTATCTATCTATCTATCTATCTATCTATCTCAGTTTGTTCATATCTATCTATCTATCTATTTATCTATCTATCTATCTCTCTATCTATCTATCTCAGTCTCTTTATCTATCTATCTATTCATATCTATCTCAGGTTGTATATATGAATCTATTTCTCGGCCTCATAGCGAGGTATAATATATATATATATATATATATATATATATATATATATATATATATATATATATATATATAGTAGTTCAGTGCTACCTATTTACTTATATACACACATTTATCGATCTTGATCGGTTCATATCTGTTTCATGTTGTTCCTATATACTTACACTGCTGTTCGATAAAAGTGACTCACCTGATTTTTTATCCTAAATGTTCTCTTCTCCGATGAAACGAAAGTTGAGCTAAATTCAAAGGATAAGCGATCTAAAATCCGAAGAAGAAACTTTGAAAGCTCTTTGAATTTAGCAGTAAGTACTGTCAAGCATCCGTTCAGTATAATGTTCTGGGGATGCTTTTCTTTTCATGGAACTGGTTTCTGAAAACCTATTGAAAAGACCCTCAGGAGCGAGCAGTACAAGAGAATATTAGAGACTTGTCTGCTCCCTTCTGCTGAAAGGGTGCAAATCGACCCCACCAAGCTCATTTTTAGACAGGATAATGCTCCCTGTCACAAATCCAAATTGATGAAGGAATACTTTGCTGAGAAGCAGGTGAGTGTTATGACATGGCCGCCCCAATCTCCTGACCTCAACCCCATAGAAAACTTATGGAGCATTATAAAGTACAGGCTCTCGAGAAAGCAGTTGAGCAACAAAGAGGATTTGATTGTGAATTTCATATCTGAATGGAATTCAATGCTTGGAGATGAGATTTGCCAGAATCTAATCAAGTCAATGCCAAAAAGGGTTGAAAAATTTATTCAAAATAAAGGAGGACCCATAGATTATTAAATACTTCCAACTATATTACCTATTATAAATAAATTATACCTCTATTATTCTTTATTTAAAGCTGTTCGGTTATGTTTCTATTGATTACTAGTTGCAGGAAATAAGTGAGTCACTTTTTTCGAACAGTACTGTATCTCTCTACTTGTATTTTACTCAGTTTTTTCTTATGTATGTATCTCTTTGTGATCAATATATATATATATATATATATATATATATATATATATATATATATATATATGCTTGATGATAGTAGTCGTGGCTCTCAGGGGCACAATCCTTATAGAAAGGAACTTGGATGAGTTCCACCACGGAATATGTGAATGAGCGGCGCTATGACGAGTTTAATTCGTTACCTCTTCGTCACCAGACCCTTAGTACGGTTGGTATGACGTTTGCTTAATAACGTAACGGTCCGGGTTTCAATTCCTGGTAGTGGATGCGCACTACTGATGTGTCCCAAATACAGGACGAAACGGCAGTCCAGTGCTTTCTGCATTTTGTTGAGGTTTCTTCTAGACTCGATGAATTACTTAATTATAATTATCTCAAATCGTCCTAATAATTACTTATATATGAGTACGTATATACATATATTTTTCTTCATATCTATCTATGTATCTGAGTCTGTTCATATCTATCTATCTATCTATCTATTTTAAGACATTTTTATATTTATACATTCTTTTTTATAGATGCAAATATTTAAGTAAATGCTCTGTTTATAATAAACAGTATTAAATAACATTTACCGATTTGAATATCCGAGAAATTGTCATAGAAAATATTCGTCCTCCTACTGGAATCGAACCTGTATCCTATACGGAACCGTCATATAGCCTGACGTGT